>JAJJWX010001321.1:0-308746 GCA_023529315.1 Papaver bracteatum
TTGGAATCCAACAAGAATATTCAATCAAATTAACCAAAGCGAACCAAGATTAATTTGACTAAATATGCTCAACACAAGTAAACTTATGGAGACTTAAAAAATCAATTAAATTAATTACAAGAAAACTTGCAAATAATCTAATTGTCTTACTCAACCAAACTAATTACCAGAGTAATCAATTTAATTGGTCACACTCGACATAAGAAAATCTATGGAGTTCTAACTAAATAACCATTCTAGATGATTGATTTAGTTCATTTGGGCTCAACATAAGAGATTATGGAACCCCGACTAAGATTATCATAACATGACAACCTTAACCGTACATGTACTCAACATAAGAAAACTTATGGAATACAAACTAAACAACCACACAAGTTGGTTAATTTAGTTCTTAATGCTCAACATTTATCATCTCATGGAAAAACCAACCATGCCAATAAGAAATCGACTTATTTGTATCGTGCCCAACATGAGATACACAATGGAGCCTTCACGGTAATACATAAAAAATGGATCAATAAAGAAAAAAAGTAACTAAATCAGGCATGTTATCTATACCATGGATAACATAAGGATTCATTCTATGTTTCATCACTATTTGCACAATGATACACAATAAACATAATCCTTGAATCACAAAATATTTTAACCTATCTAATATCAATAATTGACAATATAGGCTTAACTTTTGTGTTTGTCAAAAGTTTATTCATCCATTTATCAATATTTGCATATCAATTCACGAACGACTTTACTTTTGACAAAATATGGGATAATCAAGTTCACGGACGTAAACACACATATCCCATTAAAATATTGCAATATATAAAATCAAGAGATTAATACTTCAACCATCATCTTCCAAACAAACTTAGAATTTTTTAAACCAAAAAAAAATCTAAAAACAAGAAGATGAAAACATTGGATATAGCTATGTGTAATCACAATAATGGATATTCCAAAACACTTGTTATTCTTCTAATCAAAAGAGAAACAATAAAATATTTACTAGACATTAAGACCTTTAAAGAATTCATTATCGTCCCCGAAATCCTTATCGTCAACATCCCTTGGAACATAAGGTTCATTAAGAAAGGAGTTTATATCGATGAACCTTCTTGGTTGCTGTTGTCGAACCAGGGATTTCTGAATCTCATGAGTCTTATATACAAAATCCTTTATTTGTTGAATCTCCTTTCGCAGCTCCTTCAGCACTTCAAGAACATCATAAAAACTTTCGAGAATTTGAGGGCTTGACTCTTGGCTTCCTCGTATTCCTTATTTTTCTTTTCAAGGTTGGAGGCAATGGATATTTTTCTTTTTCCTTCATGATTGATGTCTTAATAACCATATTACCTTCTTTATCTTCAGAAGACATCATTCTTGGAGCATCCATAAGCATATGGGTTTGTGAGAGGAATTCACAATTAGCTCAACAAGTAGTCTTAAGATAAAGAGAGGTTTTTGAGAAAGAAAAAGAAATGTATGGTTCGAAACCTAACACAGGTTCGTGGACGATCAACTCTTATCCCTATAAAGAGAAGAATTGTCGATAGTACCCTTTCTTCTATTTGATAGACAAAAAGAAAATATACTCTTAAGAAAAGAACCCAAAAAAAAACTTTTCCTAAAGCCTAAGAAGTACACAATCATTGTCTCTTTTGATCAGGCACATGAAACATGATTTTGAGAACAATACAATCAAGTTGGTTGTGGTGAACTATAATTTGTCCACCAATTTCCTCTTGTGGAGAATCCACAGGCTTCTGTATATCAAAACAGTTTGACCATACTTTCTTCTCAAATGGTCTTGATTTTTCCTTGGAAACTAACTTCTTAGACGAAGATAAAATATTACATACCTCTGCGGTTTTCTGAGCAAGTTTAAGCTTTCTTGCTAGATGATTTGCACTTCGTTGAAGTTTGTTGACGTGTCTTTGCTTGTGTTTGAACTTGTAACACCTTGAGAGTTAATGACCTTTTAATGAATAGTATGAGCACATCACATTTGGATAGTAATCAGGCTTCTGAAATGTGCAAGCAGCTAGCACATAGTGGATCCTGAAACATTATAAACAGAGTTTCCAAGATAAGGGTCAACGTTTTCTTCCAGAATGGTTGGATTATCTTATGAAAGAATATCAAAATTGATATGTGTATTGCTACAATTATTAAAATAAATATTCTCACCAAGAAGTGCAACACTTGATTTCCCGTTTCATCAAGCGTTGCTGCAAGACCTTTGTTCCCAGTATACTTTCTACGATTTGGACACTTGTTTGCCAAATGACCAAATCCCTTACACTTAAAGCACTGAGGAATATCCTCATCATCATTTTATCAATATCCCTGTTTTTAGGAGGAACATGATTATGAGGTTTGACTGATGCCTTAGGCTTATCTCTGGAGAACCGTTTACTTCTCTTCAATAGAAGATCCCTAAACTTTCTTGTGATCATCGATAATGATTTGTCAAGATCTTCATCTGATGAATCTGTCTCAGAGTGATCATCTTCAGATATATACATTTTTTTTTACTTTTATCAAGTAATTTAGTGTCTTTTAGTGCTTTGAACGCAACATCCTTAGATTTGGATGAATGTTCATGATCAAAGATCTTAAGCTTTCCAACCAACGTGTTTCTGGAGAGATTATCTAGGTTATTTCCCTCAACGATGGCATGCTTCTTAGCATAGTATCTAGATAGCAGTGATATGAGAATTTTCATCACAATGTCATTTTCAGGAATAGTCTTACCCAATGCAAAAGATGCATTAACAATTTTAGACACTTTGTGATTAAAATCATCAAATGTTTCTTCATCTGCCATACGAAGGTTTTCCCAATCGGAACTAAGGTTTTGAAGCCTAGCTTCCTTTTCACTTGTGTTTCCTTCAAATACGGTTTCTAAGATATCCCAAGATTCTTGCGACTTAGTGCTGTTAGACACATGCTGCTGAAGATTTGGGGTAATGGCATGTATAATTGCATTCAAACCGTCGGAGTTTTGCTTTGCAGCAAGACTCTCTGCAGGAGTATATTCAGCAATATTCTTTGAAACATTTGCATCCCCATCTGATTTAATGGGAGCATTATAGCCATTAACAACATATACCCATGATTCTTATTTGTGTATAACAAGCTATGTTTGACTAGCGGTTGAAAGATATTAGCTTGAGTCTAATCAGGATTTATCTAACGGTAAATATTGAATGCTTTGTTACCAAGGTAACTTAGATTGCAAACCCTGATTTGAAAACTATAAAAGGGAGAACTTTAGAAACTGGAAAACCTAATCCCCATACCTCTTGTATGATACTAGTTGCGACTAGAGTCGGTTCTCCTTTAACCCTATGTTTTTCATAAAACCCTGTAGACAGATTTATCTATTCCAATAAACTTTTCTGTGTGAGACAGATTTGTTTATCAACTCTTCGACTTTGGGTCATAGCAACTCTTGATTGTGGATGAGATCATCTAAGGGAATCAAGTATGTAGAATCATGCTGAGGTTCAGAGACATAAGGAGCGCAACTGTACCTTGATCGATGTGAGATGTATTATGGCTCAACTACATTCCAGTCTAAAGTTCATTAGTAGTAGGCTAGTGCATGTAGCGGCTTAATACAGTGTGGTGTTCAAAGCTGGACTAGGTCTCGTGGGTTTTCTGCATTTGCGGTTTTCCTCGTTAACAAAATTCTAGTATCTGTGTTGTTTCTTTTTCGCATTATATTTTGTTATATAATAGAAATATCACAGGTTGTGTGTTGAATCGATCAATTGGTAAATCCAACCTTTGGTTGTTAATTGAAATTGATTGATCCTTGAACATTGGTATTTGGCACCCTTCAAGTTATTTCTCTTATATTCAATCGGGCTCGCAAATTTCTATTTGGTGATTGTAGATTGAATTGATAGATAGATATACAAAACTCTTTGATATACTTTTCTCTAGATTGAGTCTGACTGTTTAGTTGATTCTCTTGAAAGTATATTGGAGTTTGTCTATTTAGATTTCCAAACGAATATTGGGTGAGGTTGTTAGACCCCCGCTTTTTCAATTGGTATCATAGTGGGAAAACACATTAAAGACCTCACAAGTCTGTGTTTGTAGAAATTTGATTATTATGGATGAGTCTATCTCTAATAAATTACTTGGTCAGAAATCACCAGATGGTTTTTAAAGATTGAATGCACCTGAGAGAACTGTTACATCTGAGTCAATATCTAAACATTCTACTAATGTAGAAACTATTGATTGGGAAACACCCTCAGATGAACAGTTGCATGAACTTTCTGATGAAGGTGATTCAAATATTGATAGAGATGATGATGAGGAAGTCTCAGTATATATTAAGTTTTTGGATTCGTTGAAAATTAGGAAGATTACAACTTCTCATGTTACACCTCTTCTGACTCCTCTTTGTCGATAAAACAAGAAATTAAAACGGATTATACATAGGTATTTATGGTTGGAATAATCGCTCTTGCGAATCGGTCCTCAAAGATTCCATGGAAAACCTGAGTATAAAGTCACTTGAATGTGATAATGTTTTTGAAAAATACTTGTTGTTGGAAGAGAAACTTGCAGAAACTGAAGCAAGGATTAACTCCCGACAAACAAGTTTTGATGATAGAGAAAGCTCTCGCTCGATAAAAACGTCTTAAGGCTGATTTAGCTGCTGCTCTTTGTAAAATCAAGGTGTTGGAAGATGACTTGAAAAAGTTCAATACTAGTTCAAGCATATTAATTACTTTGCTAAGATCAAATAAAAATCATCGGGATACATGAGGATTAGGCTATAAAGGAATAAATGCTCCAAGTATTATCAAATAAGTAAAATTTGTCGAGGCTAGTGATTCTTCTCAACAAAAGGTTTCCACTGATGGAAAAAGTGAAATACCTTCACCGACAGTTAAGGTTCGAAAGTCCAAAGTATATCAACCTCAAAAGTCATCACACACAGATCGAGGTAATAACATTTCTTATGTTTACCACTATTGCGGAAATAAAGGTCACCTGGAAAGGAGATATCGTTTCCGTATAAGGAATGAGAAAATTCATGATGTTCTTGTTTGGGCATCACAAGAAGTTATGAAACCAAGATCATATCTTAAGACTAATCCACTTAACGTTACAGGTTATAACTGTCCAACCTTTAGGCAAAGGAATCAGTGTTGTTTTAAACCTAGATTTTCCTATAAATGTCATATGAATCCATTTCACAATCATAATGGTTATCAAAAGGATAACTTCGTAAAGACGAAGACAAGATCCGATGCTCCCAATTGTAGAAAGACTAACTTGCAAAAAAATATTCAATCCAATTCTCTCCCTAGAAATCTTGAAGAGAGTAATTATGGGAAGAAGGTTCATATTGTTCCTAAACGCACTCAGAAGTAAATACCAAAGAAATTCAATCATGTTTTGAGTATGAAAAGAAATGATCTCCCATAAAATTCCATGACTATGGAGAAGGAAGTATCCATGATGTTCGAACTTAAAAGGTTCTTTGGAAAGATGGATTTGGATGTGAAAGGTTCTAAAAGCGATCTCTTTCATGATAATCCAAAAGTCACTTATGGTGAGAAACACATTGTTCACCTCAATACTACTTGATTGTGTTGTAAGTTCATCCTCACCAAGGAATGTCATGTTATGTATATGGTGAGGGAAACATGAGAATTGGGGCGCACATATTGTGTCAGGTATGATTTTGAATCTTTGGTAATGATGTATGATTCACGATAGGATCCTTCTAAAAGGTATGTCTATAAATTTGAGAAATATTTGTATTTTTATTATTTGCTTACAATACTTTCAATGATCCATGTTCCCTTCTTATCATTCATGTCTACCTAACTTGATTTGTGTTTAAGGTTCTTAAATGTTTAGGTATGAAAATAGTAGTTCGGGATGTTTGGACTTCATGGTACACATACCAGGTATGCATACCATCATTTAAAATCAAAATCCATGGATTTTAGTACGCAAACCCGTTTGCATACTGCTCCAGGTCACGAAAATTCGTTTGCAAACCCATGTGCATACTGGTTTGTAGACGTCGATATTCAATAAACTCGTTTTGGCCGCAACTTCTTCGTCCGAACTCGGAATGACCTCTTTTTTTGCACTCTTCCTATTTGAATTTTCTTAAAAATGGTGACGATAATTCTTTTATTTGGATGAGTTAATATTGATATTTGTCCCGACTCTTGTTTTTGAGTATTTTGCTCCGTTTCGTCGCACTTATTCCACTTCTCTTGGACTTGGGCACTTGGATTCTTGGAGTACTTCTATTCTAATCTCATTCGTTGCTTTTGGAGGATAATTTTGCAGTATTAATCTTTATGGTTTCATGTATTGGAAATTTTTATGGGATATGTGTGTTTGCGTCCGTGAACTATGATTTTCCCATATGTTGTCAAAAATAAAGTCTTTCATATGTCATTATGCAAATATTGATAAAAGATTGAATGAACTTTTGGCAAACAAAAGTTAAGCCTATTATGTCATTATGAAAATAATGATGGAAGATAGAATGAACTTTTGTTTGCAAATATTAAGTCTATTATATGTCATTTTGCAAATAGTGATGAAAAATAAAATGAATCTTTGATTATTCCGCAGTATTGGTCTTTAGCTGATCCACATTTTTGTTTTTGTACTGTGCGGCTCCGTAAGTTCTCTTATGTTGAGCATGACCAATTGAATTGATCATTTTCCTTGTGGTTAATTCAATTGAGATTTTTGGATACAAATTCATGTTTCATGTGATTTGTTAATGTCCAAAGAAATCCTTCTTTTTTGGTAAAAGTAAGGTCGCTCTTGTTGTTCTTTCGGTATTGACATTTTATAGGGGAACGTTCTTAATTGAACTTGTGCTTGATTTCCAAATATTTGTGGGGAGTGTGGTTGTGAAATATTGTAGGAGTCATGTTGTATCTTTATAAACTACTTGATGAATACACTAAGTTTCGACTATGTGAAATCATCGTAATAAGTTGGTATGTTGTTCTCTTTCGGTCATGAAGTATCTCTATGAAATTTCATAAGGATCCCACTAGTTTTCGTACCTTTGCCAATTTATATTGACAAAAAGATGGAAAATTAATGTGTAGTTCACACTACAAATACATATGGTTTACGAATCATTATATAAGGGGGAGTGGTTTTCATTGTGAGATAAAGTATTGACTAAGAGGGAGTGATACATATCACCATAGTATTGTTGCCAAAGTTGTGACATAATTGAACTTTGATGCTATGTAATAATACTAGGACACTGTATAACAATGATTGAGAGCAACTGTTTTCTCATTGTTATATATACGGATCTTCAACAACTATAATGTTGAGTTGAACACATTTAGAATCATTTGAGTACTTGGAAGTGACAAAGATTTCGAGTAATATTGAAGAACCAAGAAGATCAAGCATTAGGATGAGAAGCTACATGGTTTATTTATTTTATAATCCATATGTATTAATAGTTTTGTCACTAAAATTGACAAAGAGGGAGATTGTTAGAGCACTACTCATTCGAAGTCGCAAGCGTTGCTATCAAAAGAGTTTAGTTTAACTCGCTCACATATTTCTCGAAATATGTGTTGGTAAGCTTTCGATTCAACCAAGTTCATCTTATATTCTTGACTAAAGTCAAAAGATGATCATGTGAAAATATCCGAGTAACATCTTACATGGTGTGTATGATACAATCATTTGGTGTAAACTTGGAATGTTTGGTTATGGTTCTTTCAATAACTTGGAAAATGCTTTGATGCTAATAGTGTGAAAATGGCTATTTTCATCCTCTAAGAAAGTTTCAATGATTGAAATAGAGTTTGAACTATTGGATTATGAACATAGTATGTATTCTTGCATATGTGTGATCCATGACCGGAACTATAGTATGCATACCCGTATGCGTACTTGTAGTTGTGGAATTCCGGGTACCAAGTATACATACCGGTGCGCGTACTTTAATAAGGTATAGGTACAGGATTTTCTGTTGGGTTTTGGAAGTGTACTTTGGTATGCGTACCCATTTGCATACTGGCGAACCCAAACTCAGACCGGCTACTTAAGTATGCGTAACCGTATGCATACTTGAGTGGTTAAAGTTCTAAAATCGGTTGGCTCATGAACTAATACATTTATATATTAAGGAATGCATTCTTTGTAAACCGTGGCTATAATGTTCATGAATTGATTCTAGTGAATCAAACCGGTTTTTCTTCAATTGTGTTATTGTATACTTCTATTAGAATATAACAATTGAACAACTCTTTAACTATTTTCATTTGAGTCATTTGAACTAGTTGTGGTTAAGATGAATAAGGTTGATATGATAGTGTTCATATATCTAACCTCGATTAACTACTATTGATCCAACATGGTGTACATGTTTAAGTACGGTTACTCATGCCTAAATGACGGTACATTTCATTTGTGTATAATAAGCTAAGTTCGATCTAACGGTTGAAAGATATTATCTTGAGTCTAATAAGGTTTTCATATAACAATGAATATTGAATGCTTTATTACGAAGGTAACATAGATTGCAAACCCTGATTTGAAAAATATATAAGAGAGAACTTTAGCAACTGGGAAACCTAATCCACATACCTCATGTGTGATACTAGTTGCGACTAGAGTCGATTCTTCTTTAACCTTAGGTTTTTCATGAAACCATATAGGTTAACGACTTAAAGACTTCATTGGGATTGTGAAGCCAAACCCAAGTATTTTCAATGTAGTTGTGTATTCTGATCTTGACCTGTTCTATCATATTGAGTACTATCTTTTCTAAGATCTGCACGAGATTGATTCTCCAATATGCAAGATAAAAAATATTCACAAACATCTTCGCTTCATCGTTTGTGATTCTGCAATATCTTGTTTCGCTACCATACGATTAAGATTATTGTGAGGTGATTGATAATACTAGGATGTTCTTCGAGAATAGAAGTCTGGTTTATCAATTGGTTCCTATGCACCTTGATTTATCAAAAGACAGAACAAAAATCGTAGGTATTTCTCGGGGAGACAGATTCATCTATTCCAATAGACTTTTCTGTGTGAGACAAATTTGTTTATCAAGTATTCGACTTTGGGTCATAACAACTCTTGGTTGTGGATGAGATCATCTAAGGGAATCAAGTGCGTAGAATCCTGCTGGGGTTCAGAGATGTAAGGAGGAAAACTGTACCTTAATCAGTGTGAGATTGATTAGGGCTCAACTACATTCCAGTCTGAAGTTCATTGGTAGTAGGCTAGTGTCTGTAGCGGCTTAATACAATGTGGTGTTCAAAGCTGGACTAGGTCCCGGGGTTTTTCTGCATTTGCGGTTTTCCTCGTTAATAAAATTATGGTATCTGTGTTATTTCTTTTCCGCATTATATTTTGTTATATAATAAAAATATCACAGGTTGTGTGTTGAATCAATCAATTGGTAAATCCAACCTTTGGTTGTTGATTGAAATTGATTGATCCTTGAAGATTGCTATTTGGTACTATTCAAGTTATTTCTCTTTTATTCAACCGGGCTCACAAATTTCTATTTGTTGATTGCAGATTGAATTGAGAGATAGAGATATACAAAACTCTTTGATATACTTTTCTCTAGATTGAGTCTGACTATCTAGTTGATTCTCTTGAAAGTATATTGGAGTTTGTCTATTAAGATTTCCAAATGAAATATTGGGTGTGGTTGTTAGACCCCCGCTTTTTCAAATATCACAATGCAAACCCATGAAAGATTGACCAATACCAGAATTACGATTTCTGAATTTCCCTTTATTCAAGATTTAATCTAGTTCTGATTTAAATGATTTGGGTTTCTCTGGAACACATTTACTTGGTTAAATAGACAATCCAATGATGATATCATAAAAGCTAGACTAGAAAGGGTTTTGGGAAATGGTATGTGGCTGGCTAAACAATTATGGTAATCCTAAGGTATTGCATATTGATTCCATAGGTGCAGATCATATCCCAATCATTTTGGTGAATAATCCACACTCCCATAATAGTAAAAAACCATATAGATACTTTAAATGTTGGAGTAGTGGTCCAACATGTAAAGATTTAATTCAGAATGCTTATGCTAAGAATGTTAGAGGCTCTAGTGCTTTTCAGATGACTAATAAACTTATAAATGTGAAATATGACCTCAAACTATGAAATATTTTTCATTTTGGTAACATCGATAACAAGGTTCTACAACTTAATGAACATATCCATAATCTGAATAGTTAACCTTATTCTACTCATAATATGGATGCAAGCAAACAAGTAGAACTTGATATTGAGCACTAGCAAAATATGCAGGAAGAATTCTATGATCAAAAGTCTAGAACTGAGTATATAAAATGCTTTGACAGAAAAACTAATTTTTATCATACCTCCAAGAATAGGAAAAGGCATTTTAATCACATATAATCTCTGCAACTTAGTGATAGCCAATGGCATAGTGATATACAACCGCTAGAGGATCTGTTGGTTAATCACTTTAGTGGTATTGGTACAACCATTAATCCATGGCAAAATAAATAGTTTCTTAACTGCATATCTCCCTGTATAACTGATGAGGACAATGTTATGTTGTTAAGGCCTATTACTCTTGAGAAAATTAGGTAAACCATCGAACAAATGAAATCTTGGACATCTCCATCCAGATGATTTCCCTCTAGGGTTTCACAAAGAAAATATTTATATTCTTGAGCAAGATGTTTGGAAAACTACAAAAGATTTCTTTGAATATAAATAAATTTTAAAAGAAATAAACCGCACTTTTATGTCTCTTATCCCTTTATCTTTTTTGACTTTAGACCAATATCTTTGTGTAACACAAATTATAAAGTAATATCTAAACTAATAGTCAACAGGATGAAACCACTTCTTGGAAAAATTATCTCTCCGTTTCAGGATGCTTATGTGTCTAACAGGAACATTCATGACAATGTTATAATTGCTCATGAAATAGTTTATACAATGAAAAGAACTAGATCTAAAAGTGGTATCATGGGCATTAAACTCGATATGTCTAACGTCTTTGATAAGGATGAATGGTCTTTCAAATTGACGTTCTTAGGTGTTTTGGTTTTTCTAAACATTAGTGCGATTTAATTTTACAATGTATGAGTACTATTAACATTTTTATTCTCCTAAATGGATCCATGTGCAACGTGTATAGACCAATCAGGGGTCTGAGATAGGGTGACCCCCTGTCTCCGTACCTATTTATCTTGTGCATGGAGTCCTCTGGATATCTGATACATTTTTAGAACATGCATTGGATCCATGGTGCTAGAGTTACCAATGAGGCACCTAGTGTGTATCACCTATTATTTGCTAATGACTCTTTGATGTTCACTAAGGAAACTCACTATGAAGAAACTTACCTTATGGATGCTATCAAATTCTTTAATTCAGTTAGTGGATAGATCATAAACTTTGAAAAATTCAGATGCTTTTTCAGTAAAAAAGTTTATCCAGATAAATGTATCTCCCTTATTAGGACTCTTAGTGTTAGGAAAATTGACCTAAATGACAAGTATTTAGGTATTCCCCTTTTCATTAATAGATCCAAATCTGAATCCTTTGCGCATATTTCTAATCAATTTGATAAGAAAGTTACTAGTTAGATATGTAAAGAATTCACCCAAGAGGGTAGATCGGTCATGGTTCAGAAAAATGTGAAAAAATTTGTACTTATAAGCATGTAGGGGGTGTAGGTTTTCGTGACTTAAAAAAATTTAATCTCGCTTTTTTGTCTAAGATGGCTTGGAGATTGATTCATGGGTTTGATGAGTTATGGTTAATGTAGTTGCAGGAAATCCTACACTACACCCTTGATAAGAATCTATAGAAATCAAGTCATAATTGAAGATGAACAACAACACTTTTTATTATTTCACTTTTCAGAAATGTTTTACAAGAAATGTAAGTACTCAGAAATACTACTTTCTTTCTAGAGTTTCTCTCTCCTCAAGACTTTCTCAACTCAAAAAAATACATCATCCTCTTCTGGATATATTGGGTCTCTATTTATAGGGTAGTTACATAATGGATGACAGCTAAGTCTTCCTTATATCTCGGATTTGTACTGTGATCTCATCGCGGGTTATCATATGCTCTTTATATGTTTCTTCGTTCGTCAGTCATCACGTCATTCCTTAAGCAATTCTGCGACATTCGTCAAATGTTGTTGATGTTCTTGCGATATCCTCCCGGAAATGTTGTTAATATCGCAGGAATATCGTTGTGGCGATATTCTGGTCCTACATCTTTCCTCTTCTCATGTCTTTTCTGCGAAGAAGAGAATATCATGAGAACTGAATCTGTTATAATGCCGCAACTATTTATTTTTTTACATTCTTCTACTTTGAAACGTTTCTGTATCCTTCGCCAGCTGTCTTCACATACTTTTTCTTCCATTCAATCTTTGACATGTCCTTTTAAACCGTTGCAATCTGACCGTTCACGTCCTCTCATTTCATTTATTGCATTTATTTTCTCGAGAAATTTCTTCTTCTATAAATACTCCTTTCATTCTTCCCTTTTCCTCTTTTTACCTTCTTCTTATTTTTCTTCGTAACTTCTCTGCAAGTTTACTGTTCTTCCGCAAATTACGCATCTTCTACTGCAGTGATTTCTTTCTTGTTTTTCAATCTTTTCTTTCATTCCCATACTTGAAAATGGTTGTTGCTGGTGCTAAAAATTTGGATGCTTTTAATGAGATGCGAGAAAAGCTCAAAGATAAGGGTTTTACCTTGTCTACAATTCCAAATCTAAACCCAAAATCTGAACTTTCTCTCAAATTATTTACTAAATATCAATGTTCTCGCGAGAAATTTATAGTATCGCTAGGTCAACTTGAAGCTGGTCTTCCCATTCCTCTCTACAACCCGGAATTTCCATTATTCTATCAAATAATCTCTCACGAGAAGTTCTCGCGAGCAGTATATCAGCTGGGTGGGGATTGTATTAGATTACTTCTCGAATATGCTTATCGCGGAGTTAATAAAGGATCTCGCTACCCTGAAGCTGCGAAGAATCCTCAATTTAAAGATGTACCCATTGTTTCTTCAGATTATACTGTTGAGAATTTTTTCAAAAATTACAAGATAGTTCCTATGAAAAGGGATAGCACTTGCTGGGGTGTTCGTTTGAAGAAAGAGAAGATCGCTGATGATAAAGCTCTTATGCTGGATATTGACTTTCATACACCTACTAATCAAGGTCCTCTCCACTCCAGCGATGACAAGTGGTTCATTTTCCCTCTAATCTTATAGGGTCCGTATATCTTTGGTTCACATACGCTTCCTGCGTGTGTTGCAGAATATCAACCATGGGTTTTCTACTGGCCTGAAAAAACCAAAGAGGTATGTTCTCTTCAATTTTTTGCATAATTAGTATTTATTATCTTCTTTATGTTTTTATGTTCTCGCTAATTCCTTCGATATTTTTCAGATTGACATGATGAAACTCAACTATCAGACTTTTAGAAAACCCATCACTCTCTTAGCTCATAGATCCTTCACAGATGAAGTAAGAAATATCTTTTTATGAGTTTTAACAATATATTGTTTCCCCTATTTCTTATCTTTATATGTGTTCGCAGGTGATCGAAGAATTAGAACCATTAGAACCAAAAACCAAAGTGAAACCTTCAGTTAATCACAAGGGGAAATCTACTTCTCCTCCTAAAGGGAAGTCTTCTGCCCCTCGCAGTGAAGAATCTGGCGATCCTCCTTCGAAGAAAAGGAAAACTCAAAATTCTTCTTCTTCAACTCCTCAACCCATCCCAGAAAATTTAAGTGTTGATGTTGATAAGGATAATGATGATAATAGCGTTCCTTCCATAAAGGATTCTTCTTCTTCTGAGTCTTCAATGGCTCAATTATCCAAACTTTTTGGCGATGCTACACATGGAATCGCAAATGAATATGGCGATGAAGCTCTCAGTGGGATATCTCAGGCACTCGCTAAAGTCTGCGATGCTCCCATTTTAGTTGATAATAACTCTCTTCGTGGGGTTTCAAGATCGTTGACTCCAAGTTTCTTAAACTCACTTGGTATCCTGGTATGTTTCCTTTTGTTCATCTTATTTACATATCTATTTCTTCGCCAAATCTTAATTTACATTGCTCTAATGTAGGTTGGAGGAGCTTCCTTTGGTGTTGCTTCTGATTTGGATAGCAGGCGTATTATTTATGAAAAGAAAACTACTAATCTTCGCCAGGATAAAGAAAAACTGGAAGCTGAAGTTGCTGAACTTCGCAAGAAAAATAAGCAGTTGGAGACTGAAGCTACAGTTGATAAGCAAAAAATCGCTGATCTTGATAAAGCTAATCAACAATTATATGGTATAGTTTATTTCCTTTCTATTTTAATTCTTCTCACCCTATCGCAGCTTATTCAACTAACCATTTTTGCAGATGTTTATGGTCTTACTGATGAGGCTACATTCCTCCAATCCTTTCATGAACCTGTAGATGATAATACCCTTCTTTCTCGCCTTAATAGTTCTTTAAGTAACTTCTCAAATGATCAGATTAGATCTCTCTCTTTAGAACTTAAATCCAAATTTGACCTCTTAAAGATCGAGCACAGATTCAATTTAAGTTTAACCAACAAGTTTAAGCATCTTTATCTTAATTCAAAGGAAGAAGTAAATAGATTAAGAAAAAGGAATAGTGATCTTATTGACGAGAAAGATCTTGTTGTTAAAAATGGCACCAAGGCCCTAGCAAATATCATAAAACTCTCCTTAATGTTCAAATGGAAATAGATAAACTTATCTGCGAGAATAAAGATCTTCTTGCGAGGGAGACTCAAGTTCGATCTCATCTTCTTATTAATAGCGATGATGAGTTTGTTTGGGATGCGAAGGTTCTTGACAATGCCAGAAATAATTTAGGTGTAGATGTTAGCCTCCATGTTGAACAAGTGGCTTTAATTGGAGATATGATTTCTGAAAGAGAAGGTTGCTAACTGTTCCACTCTATTAATTTCCTGTTATTTATTATTCTTCCTTGCATAATTTCTTATTTGTTGTCATACTCTCGCAGGAGCTGAAGGAAGATTTCGTGAAAGAATAGAAGAACTTGAAGCCGATAAGCATCAACTCGCAGACACTCTTGATGCTCGCAATGAAAAATATTCAAGATTAAAAAACAAATTGATGATTACTACTGCGAACTTAAATGCTTCCCTTATTGAGGTTCGTAATAAATCCATTAAATTGGTTTGCGATGATCATGACATTTCTCATTCTACATATCCTGATCTTGCAAAAGAAGTTCCAGCAAAAACTCCAAATCATGTTATCTCTGATAGCGAAGTTGAGGAATCTAGCGAAGATGAAGATGATGATAATGATGAAGAAGAAAAGTCTGGCGAAGAAGAAAAATCTGAAGATATCAATAACGATGAAGTGGAGAAATCTGGCGATGGAGAGAAATCTGGCGAAGAAGATGGTGATAGATCTTCTTAGTTCTGTTTCTTCTTTTTATCTTCCTTGTAAATTTTGTGTACTTATTTCCTTCATCTTGTGATGTTGTTGCGAGCTTCTTTAACTTTGTAAACTTCTTTTTCTTCTATCTGTATGAATTAGAAAATAATTCTTTTTCTGCAAATTAATTAATCAACGTAATTAATTATTACCTTTTAATTATATGTATAAGTGTGTCATTTAGTAATATCAATGAAATTTTATCATATGGTAGATGAATAATAATTTCATCATTCTATGCATTCCCATACTTACCTCTATTATTCATCTACAATATGAAAAAAAAATATAAAAAAATTGAATAATGGTTAGATATTCCTGCGATGTTTATCGCTAGCAACAACTGCATAACTTTATGATTTATGCTTAAAATCGCAAATCTCATATAATATGCGAGCATTATCGCAGTAATCTTATGGTCTTATTATGCCTTCCTAATTAAAGGTCTTATTTTTCCAAATTTGTCTTTTTGCGACAAAATCGCAGGACGTCTTTACATTTGCATGTATTGACCCATTGATCTTGCCTTATCTTTATTCCTTAATTGTATTGCGACAATATGACAAGTCTAAGTTCCCTCGCGAGATCAAAGCCTCATGACATTGTCGTCGTGCGAAGAAATCGCAGGACGTCTTTACACTTTCATGTAAAAACCCATTGATCTTATCTAAACATATCTCTTATGGCTTGTTTCCTCTGTATAATTTACGTCACGCGACAATATGACAGGCCTAAATGTTCTTGCGATCATAAAGCCCCATGACATTGCCGTCTTAAGACACTTATCAGATCCCTAATGGAGGGTGCCGCCCTTATCTTCCCCCTGGTTGCCCCTTCAAGGAGGGCACATCGGCCATACAAGACTAGCTCCTCTCATCCAGATTTGCCAACAACCAGTTGTTTTCGCAGCCTCTTGTCCTTTATGCCTATATGGCTTATAGTTACAAGACTGCACCCTAAGTGGGGTTTTCTTCGGGCCAGGTGCATCATAGACAAGACTTACCAAGAATGGCCAGGGTAGGTTCGTCCGTCCCGGGCACTCTTGGCTCAACCGTGTACCTCGACGCCTTGGTCATACTCTGCAACTCTTAGAAGAGATTCTCAGTCGTCCAACCAGGGTATAACCTTATATAGTTGGAAATCCAAGATCTCTCTCCTGGATAGGTTTTCTTTAACCCCAACATCTGCATGACTCAGGTTCCAGCAGCGGTATAACCTTATCCCTGAGTCATGTCAAGAGAAACCTCCTTATATGACGTGCTATTAGGTCTTACATTTTCCTCTTGCGAAATTTTATTCGCGAACTAGGGTGCACGCCATAAAGGTTCGTCTCATTCTATTAATCTCTGCGAAATTTTATTCGCTTTTCTTGCGAGCATTGAAACTCTGATAAAACTTCATTTCTGTGATCTTCTTTCTTCTTGGATAATTTTGCAATTTCTTTCGAACAAGGTATTCTTTTCAATTACATTTTCTTCAAACAAACCACTTATAAAATTTTTAAATTTCATTACTTTACCTCTCTGCTTACTACTTTCTATTACTGCTCTTTTGTTGGGTTTGCTATTTTCTCTTCATTTGCGAGAAGCTCGCCACTATTTTGTCGCCTTCATCTTCTCGCTATTTTTTTATCGCTGCCTTCTTGTTGCACCTTTCATTTGCGAGAGGCTCGCAATCAACCATTAATTTTCCACCCCTTTGATCTCGCAACATTTTATCTTCTCGCTGTTCTATTGCATCAACCATTAATTTGTCACCTCTTTGTTTCTGTTTGATGTTGTGTTTCCAATTTCTATTCCTCGCGGATCTTTCTTCGCAGGTTTCCATGTCAATTTCATAGAACCTCTTTCCTTCAACCAAATCTCCCTTTATTACTCCAACACCATTGGGATGTGGAAATTTAATACATTGATGATAAGTTGATGCAACACCCAAGATCCCATGCAACCAAGGTCTGCCAATCAAAGCATTATAGGGTGATTCAATGTCAACAACACAGAATAGGATTGTAGAAGATATCCCCTTTAATGGAATTCACATTGTAATCTCCCATTTAGGCTTGTTAGTTGTGCCATTAAAACCATAGATTTTATACGTTGATGGTATTAGATCTTCGTCTCTTCCACCCATGGTTTTGTAGGTATGATAAAATAAGATGTCAACTGAACTGCCTGTGTCTATTAGAACTCTATTGATTGCCCAAGAATCTTCAGTCTCATCGTTATTTTCTTCAATTCCTTCTTCCAATTGCTTTGGATTTATTTCTAATCGTACCACCAATGGGTTTTCGTGCTTCTCGCCAGGATCTGGTACTTCTTGTGCAGTGAAAGATATCATTTTCTTTTTCCACTCTTCCAATGGCGAGACTCTCGAAATATTCATTATCTCTCGTCCATTTGTATCTCTCGCAAAGACTCTGCTTAGGACATTATCATGGAAATCTTCAATAGTTCTGTATGAATGCACGATGGAATTACAGAACAAATTCTCTTCTTTATCCCCTACTTCAATCACAATATTTCTGCTCCTTTTACAGTATTCACCCTGCGAATTTCCGGTGCTGAAGGTAACTGCTGTGACTGTGGATGTCCTATTAAAAAGTGATTTAACTTTCCTTGGTCAATCATCCTTAAAATTATTCTCTTCACATTCTTACAATCATTTATTGTGTGACCATGAAAGTGATGGTAAGGACAAAATTCTTGACTTCGATTGTTCAGATGTTGTTCTTTTCCCATATTCCATGGTGATGGTATATTTTCCATCAAAATGATAGCTTCCCAGATTTTTTTTCTATACAAGAATTCAGGGGTGGCATCTTAATTTCTTCCCATATTATCTTCTGATTATTTTGGCTTCTAAAATTTTTTTGCCTCTGTCCCCCATATGTTTCTTGTGGTTGATCAAGTCTTTGGATTTTGTTATTTCCTCCACGATTGTAATAATTCTTCTCCCTTTCGTACTCTTCTTGATCTCGACTGCCCATAGCTACTAATTTTTGTTGGTTATCAATCACCACTTTCTCTTGTTGTGCATGTGAGGTGCTCGCCACATTGTTAATTATTTTAGGAAGTAAACTTCCATTTGTATCTAACGAGTTAGTGTTTGCGATCGGGTATGACTCTATCTCATCTTGTTTCTCCTCCAAAGAAATGTATTCTTCTTGTAACTCTCGCAACTCTGTCATGGTGATTGTATTTTTGATTCTAAAAATTTGTACATACAGTAGATTGGTCGAGAAATTGCATTAATGAAAGATAAAATGAGGTATCTTTCATCTACTCTTCCAGCCATCTCGCTGCACATTAACTTCCATCTTATGGTTAAGTGTTTCAAACTCTCGCCAATTCTCTGTTTTAATCCAAATATATCCTCAATGCCTGGCCGCGATGAATTGTTGCTTATGTATGCCCCCAGAAATGTAGCTTGCAAATGATCAAAAGAAGTTATAGTATTTTTGGGCAATCCCTCAAACCATTTTAGCGCCTCGCCAGTTAAGCTAAACGAAAAATATTTGCACAATACATCATCATGGTTTTCCCACTGAAGCATACACCTAACATAAGCCTTGACATGCTGAACAACACAAGTGGTTCCATCAAAGATACTGGTTAATGTTAGTAAATTGCATTTAGGGGGTATTCCTCTTAACTGTACTTCTTGAGTGAAAGGGGTTCTCACTGCTTCTTCAATTGCTTCATCAAGTTGTCTTCTACCTCCATCTCTTATATTATTTATCATTCCCCGTATTTCTGCTAACTCTCTCAATATATGCTCATTCTTATCTGAGTTTTGCTCCATTGGCCTCTTTAATGCAGTTTCTCTTCTTCTGCGTTCATGTCTTTCTTGTTCTGCGAGATTTTGTGCATCATTTTCTTCATCTTCATCTTGTCTGCCTCTGCGATTTTCTCTTTCACCTCCTTCTTGAAATCGCAGCTGATTACGCTGTCCATTTTCTTCTCTACGAATTTCTTCATTTTTCATCATTTCTCTTCGTTGTCTTTCTATTCTCCCTTGTATTCTGTCACACTCCTCCTGAATATTATCATTATAGCGATTTTGTGTACGTCTCCTCTTTCGATTTTCATGGTTATTTTGTCGTACTGCCTCTTGAAATTCTTGTTCTTCTACTTCTGCTCTTAATCTTTCCCTCTCGCAAGCTAGACGTGCTTTCTCAGCATAATGTCTCTCAATTTCTTCCTCAATTATTCTTCGATTTCTCTGAATCTCTCGCCCATGTAATATTCTCATACCTTCTTCTCGATTTTCTTCATCATTTTAGTTGTTTCCTCCTTCTTGATTTCTATTGTTACGTCTATCATTCAAAACATCGCCACACGGATTATAGCGATCATCAATTATCTATTCTTCTCTATGATGTTGCTCTTCATTTGGATTTTGCATTCCTTCTCGAATATTTTCTCTAACATCTCTCAAAGGGGAATTTCGCCTTGGTTCTTCCCTAAATGATCGTGAATTTGATCTAGCGGTACTTCTTGATATCCTTCTTAAATTTTTCATTCTTAACTCATGATTTTGTCTTGTTAAATTTGCACGTTCTTCCACCTCTAATCTTCTTTCCTCCTGTATTCTTTGTCTTAGATCATCCATTGTTTCATTTTCACCTTCTTCATGAATTAATCCTTCAACTACTCCTTGATTTCTTTCTTCTCTTCTTTCGTCTCTTAATTGTTGATTTTCTGCTTCTTCTATTGAATCCGATCTCCAAGTATGCACACTCACCCTATCATAATCCACATTTCTATCATGTATTGGTGTTTTTTGATTTGGTTGTGGAATTTGATTTTATCCTTCAATCCTTGTTCTATTTCTTCTTGTTCTTACCCTTGAAGATTCTCCTAATTCATTTGTTTCTCCACCTGCAAATCTTTTACTCCTCCTCACAGTTTTTGGTGGTTCTGATGTATTTCTTCTTCTTCTTCCAACCATTTCTTCAACCCTAACAATTTCTTCAAATCTTCAAGTTGTAATTAGAGATTTTGTAGCTTGATTCTCCCTATTTCGGGCGCCAAAATGTAGTTGCAGGAAATCCTACACTACACCCTTGATAAGAATCTATAGAAATCAAGTCATAATTGAAGATGAACAACAACACTTTTTATTATTTCACTTTTCAGAAATGTTTTACAAGAAATGTAAGAACTCAGAAATACTACTTTCTTTCTAGAGTTTCTCTCTCCTCAAGACTTTCTCAACTCTAAAAAATACATCATCCTCTTCTGGATATATTGGGTCTCTATTTATAGGGTAGTTACATAATGGATGACATCTAAGTCTTCCTTTTATCTCGGATTTGTACTGCGATCTCATCATGACAATCATATATTCCCCATCGCGGGTTATCATATGCTCTTTATATGTTTCTTCATTCGCCAGTCATCACGTCATTCCTTAAGCAATTCTGCGACATTCGTCAAATGTTGTTGATGTTCTTGCGATATCCTCGCGGAAATGTTGTTAATATCGCAGGAATATCGTTGTGGCGATATTCTGGTCCTACAGTTTAAGATTTTAAAATGCAAATTTTTTTGGTAATAATCATCATTTACATTACATGAAAAACCAAGATTCCTCCTGGGTTTGGAAAGGTATATGTATTTGCATAGACATTGTGAAACAAAATTCGTTTTGGGAAGTTAAAAATGGTAATAATATCCATGCTTTTGATGGTAGTTGGATTCCTGAGGCTACATAATTCCTTGTTTGTATTCAATATCCTAATTCTAACTTAATGGTTTCTGATTTCATATATCAAAATACTAGGCAATGGAAGGTTGGCACGATTAATGATTATTTTACTAAGTAAAATGATGATAGAATTAGGCAGATTCGTATACCTTATACTAGCCAGGATAGACTAATTTTGGTCTCTTCCCACAATGACATATTTCTGGTAAAATCCTCATATAGGATTCTGACCACAGATAACACTGATATCCACAAGTAGAATGCACGCGCGTTGCACGTCGGTAATAGCTAGTTTTTTCATACTCCATAGCAAACTGCCCCATCCCATATTATTAGTGTCCGCGTTTTCATTTTTTATTTTCGCACCCGGAAATTTATTTACTTGTCCGCGTCTTCTTAATTTTTAAGAAAATATATTGGTGTCCGCATTGCGTGGTGTTCGTGTACCATGTTCCTGCAACCATCCACATATACCTCCTCAAAAGAAAAACTAAATGCGTGTCAAAATAAAATAACAAAAAGGTATGAGACAAACCTTTCTCCTTCTTATCCACCTCCGTTTTTAAGAAGTGTACTTTCTTCAAAAAAATAATAATTTGTAGATTAAAGTTTGTATAACAAAATTGAAAGTCAACAAATCAATAATGAGAGATATCAGAGATGAAAACTGAAGAAGAAATGAAGAAATCTGTTAAAGAAAACAAAGAATAGGTACCGAATTGAAATCTAGCAATTGATTTGGGTCTTATTAGGTTGTTGAAAATCTCTGTAATTCGAGTTTCCGGTAGCAATTGGGTTTTCTTTGTTTTTCAAATTGAAGAGGTGGGTTTTAAATGCGGCCAAGTTTACAATAGCAATAGAATTTGTAATGTAACAAATGTTTTGTGAATCTGTAATGCATTTGTCTTTTGAGCACTTTAACGAAAAATGGATTGGTGGATTGGTGTTTCAGTAAGTCATGTTAGAGTTATATAATGACTTCTAAGCACTTTACATTTCGTGATTGAGTTGATTGTCTTCGGTTTGAGTGTTGTGTGTTAGGTTGTATAATGTGGAGAATAGATTTTTGTCTACGTCTAGTATAAGTCAACATTTGATAGGAATTTTTCTGTGTTTCAATTGATGGGAGTTCTACTGGTAAGGCAATTTGAGAGAAGAAGATGGTACTGGTTGAGGACTTATTCCGAACAGTTGGTGTGCTTTTCGCCGGCGATGCTTCTAGAATTCAAGTTCTCTTTTATCGCTCCCCCAACTCCCTGCAAACTCGAGATTGATGACAACCCATAACTCCTAGTACTTTCTCCAATTGGAATTCTAATCTATTTTGAGAATTTTGAAACTTCCAATTGAGTTTCTATTTCAAGTTGAGATAGTTATAAATTGATTTGATTTCTAATCTCCGTGTTTGGTGTTAATCATCTAAGAATTGAGGCGAAGGTTGATTTCACATTTTTGTCAATCAAAAATGGTTTTAGTTGGAACGACACATGAAATTCGCAGCGGGATAAATGATAAAGGAAAGAATTTGTCGGAGGGGAACATTGGAAGAAGCTTATTTTGGTAAGGGGTATTTTCGTGAAGTAACGAAAAAAAAGCACACGGAATGTGATTTTAATCAGAGGAATATTCTAACATCTAACAATCTAGATTTTAAAGGGAAAGACATCCAACGGCTGCTGTCAGTTAGCTTTTAGTATTTTTCTTAGTCTTGTTCTCATTAAAGGGGTGGGAGATGTTATTCGTATTTTTAAATCTCTATGGAAAGCAAATTTTCTTCCCAAAGTCCAGTTGTTTTTATGGAAGTGCATTAATGATATTCTACCAACTAAAGTCAGATTATCTCTATATGTTCATAATCATGATATTGCTTGTAGCATGTGTAGCAATAATGAACCAGAAACTTTTGAACATATGATTTTTCATTGTGAGTTTTCTAAATCTGTTTGGTTAGCGACACCAAATTAAATTATTACTTTGCATGATTCTAGCTCTAGCCCTACTATCAAGGACTGGTTTGAGAATTGGTTATGTAATAATCACAATGAAAGTTCTCAGGTTAAAATTCTCATTACTGCCTAGAGTATTTGGAGACAAAGGTGTTTTAAAAAATTTCAAGGAAAATATATTCATGCAACTACTACGACGGCTAGATTAGCAATTAAGCTAGCTAACGACACTATTTCTTCTTATATCTTTGATAACTCTCGCTCAGATAACTCCTTTAGTGGTATTCTTAGTGTTCAGAACAATGAGGATTATAATACCTTACATTTGGAGAATCTCCCTAATGATTGCACTTTGATTTATTGTGATGTTTCATTTCATAAAAACACTAACATGATGGGAATTGGCATTTATATGACATCTATCGCAAGTATCTATAGGGGATGCAAAAAAAATCAAATGAGTAGCAAGGAATTCAGAAGAGGCAGAGGGATTAGTTGTGCTATAAGCCACCAAGTGAGCAAAAATCAAGAATCCAAGCTCCCTCAGCCTTTATAGTGATGCATGTAAAAAAAGTTACAGATTATTTGAAAAATAAAAATAAAAATATGTGTTGGTTTAGCAGTTCCAGCATGGATGATTGTTATGTTTTGTTAGACACTTTTTCGTTTATCAAAACTAGTTATCTCAGAAGAAATTTTAATCCATTGGCTGATAAAGCAGCCAAACATTGTAGAAGATCATATATTTGTAATGAATGGTGGGGAGTCTACCCTGATTTCCCCACAACAATTTCTAATTGTCTCTTAATATAAAATGTATTTACTATTTAAAAAAAAAACGCTTAAGTATGTTCAAGTCATATAATGTGTTTCATTTCACATATCACCTTTATAGTCATGAGTCAATTGACTAATCCTCTTCTATATGTCCCAAAAATCAGGACTAATCCCTTCAGAATCATGTTCCTCAAAAACCAAGTTTCTGTGGCAGTACAAAAAAATGCATTTTGCAAAACTTTTCTTTTACCATTGAACATTCTACCAAAGAAAGCACATCATCATAAGATAAAGGATTTATAAATACGAAAATGCCTTCTAAGTCCAAACCAAACCCATAAGATCCGAATGAAATCACACTGCCAAAATAAATGCTCCATAGTATCAGGGGTCATTACATCAAATATAAACTTGTAGCCCCTTCATGTTTTCATCATTAGCACAAAAACTTCTCGTAATCTTACATGATATTACAAGTTTTATAAGGATGCACACAAGCATTCCAAATCTTCTTATACCGGATAAATTTTTGATGGGGGAAGTTTTTGATGGGGACATAGGGGACAAATCATATGTTGACATATGTATTTCTTATTAATTATTTCAACAAATTGTGTTTCCAAGAATATAAATGACGAAATATAATCAATTATGATAACCAATATTTTCTCCAAAATACACTTCTTTACATTTTTAGAAACAAAATGTTTTAGAATCAATTAATAAGAAATACAGATGTCAACATCTGATTTGTCCCACATGTCCCAATAAAAAAACTATCCATTTGTTTTGGTAAATTCTCCCATGAAACATTTCTCCACTTGTTGCCTTATGTTTTCAGAGAAAATTCGAAATCTTCTTTACCCATAGCAATAAATCCCACCATTTCTTTCCTCCCACAACCATTTCCATGGATAAATTTTTAATGAGGGCGTTTTTTAATGGGGGCATGGGGGAAAAGTCACACGTTGCCATACGTCTTTCTTCTTAATTGATTCTAACACATTATTTTTCTGAAAATATAAAAGAAGTGTATCTTTGGAGAAAATATTAGATATCATAATTGATTATATTTCATCATTTATGTTCTTGGAAACAAATTTGTTGAAACAATTAATAATAAAGACACATGTCAACATCTAATTTTCCCCCCATGTCCCCATCAAAAATGTATCCGGCTAAAAGTGCTACTTATCAAAAGAAATTAGATGCAAGTCAACAAAGTTATTCGAGGGAAGAAATGGAAGAGACAAGGTTTGCAAATTCATATTAACAGCGTCGGATATGGCGAGAGATATGCATTCGTTTGGGTTTTATTGTGGCAAAATAATCAAATCATTTGGCAGAGGCTATCAGAATAGTAATGCCATCACTAAGCAACAACACCAGCAACATCATAACCAATACCAGCAGCATCACCAATATATACGCCAATGCCAACAACATCACTATCACCCCTAGAAGTCCCAACAACAATGCCAATACCCACAACAACAACACCAACACCCAAAGAAACCTCGACAGCATCATCAACACAAAGAGAATTCCTCAATTATAGGTATGCCTTATTTTCTATTCTTATCAATGGATGTTTGAAGTATTTTAGTCATCAAAGTAAAATCTATGCTTTACTGGATTCTTGTTTCTAATTTGTTAGTTGTGTATGATGTTGCTTTCTGTTGCACCAAGTAGAAGTAGTTCATGCGTTTTTAGGCATAATAGATTTTTGGATATATGATAGGTTAAGAAATTCTTGATCTGTTAAGTTAGGGACGATCCCGTTTAGAGATTGGAAAAAAGAGGTAGAATAAGGACTTTTTTGATACACATATACCAACCCTTGGTCCTATCGTGATATAATTATGTTATCAAACTTCGGTATAACCTAATTCCTCCTCACAAAACTCTAATTTCATTTTTCAACATGGATTTAAAAAATATATCTAGGGAAGTTTAAATTACTTTGAAGACATTCCCAACGTATGATATTTTCCTAGCCTCTTGGTTGTTTTGTTTTTTCTTCTCCTCTTCTTAGTATTATGTCAATTTGATAAGCTTCGTTTATGTTCGCAGTTGCTGCCACTACTACGAGAAGAGCAATTCATTTGCGAATCAGTATGGAGAATGGCCAAATAAACCACCCTTACATTCAATACGTACTAGTATACTACTGCATAAGTTATTAGACTCGGATGATTATGCAGAGACAACCACCTCAGGTACATATACATGATATGCTTACTGTTACTGTTAGCTCTTTTGAGCTGACTTGTGAAAATAATATACATTTCTATTATAAAGCAGTATGAAAAATGGATGAATCTGTTAATGATCTCATACATATTATTACATGTATTCCTTTCTTAAATGAAACAAACTTTATTCTGTGTGTTCTCTGGAGTTGATTGGACAAACATTATGTATAAATATTTAAATGCTTGTTTTGATAGGTGAACTATATTTGTTTGAGTTTTGGTGATAATAAGCTTATTGTGTGCGGTGGTCATCAATATGGATTCTTTTCTGTGGCTTATGTTGTGAACAAGATAAGAACAAGACAACCCATTTTGCATTGGCATAAGAGAATAATTTTTTGATGGGGCATGGGGGACAAATTAGATGTTGACATGTGTCTTTCTTATTAATTGATTCTAACACATTTTGTTTCTAAAAATATGAAAAAATGTGTCTTTTAGGAGAAAATATTGGTTATCATCTAAAATTGATTATATTTCATCATTTATATTGTTGTAAACAAAATTTATTGAAAAATTAATAAGAAAGACACATGTGGGACAAATCTTATTCAGATTGTCAGTGATAAAAAATGGGATGTTTTTCCACGTTAGCTCACTATAGAGAATTTATGTACAAAAAAAATATAATAAACCTCAAAATGTTGTAGACATTATACCTAAAATATGACATAATGGCATGTCATGTTATCTCCAAATTTATGCATTTAATTTATCTTACGCTCAAATTTTGTAACACATGTTACGCTGGTTCTTACTTGCCTAGTTGCATAAAAATTTATGTTATGCTGGTTCTTACTTACCTAGTCTGCTAGCCAGTGCTTCTCACATTTATCTGTGCTTTTGGACTAATTACTGGTCATGAGATTCAAATACTAAATCTCTTGAAAATTCAAAACAAGAAAGCAAAAGTCTCTAGGGTGGTGGAATGTTTTTTCATCTTACCAACTCCTCGTGTTTTTCTCATTTGTTGTGATGGAGCATCTAAAGGTAATTCATGTCTAGCTGAGTATGGGTTCATTTGTAGAACTCATTCAGGTGAATTCCTATATGATGAATCTGGTGCCTTAGGAATATCTACTAATTTTGTAGCTGAAGTATTGGCCATTGTCAGAGCTATTGAATGGGAAGTTCATAAGGGTCTTTCGCAGCATCTTGTGTAATCAGATTCAGTGGCAGTTATCAAGATTTCCAGTTCTGGTTCTTTGCGTTAGTTTGTGCAGGCGAGATGAAATTGCATTATCAACATGTTATATCTTTTGTAGTTTAAGCATAGTTTCAGAGAAATAATTTTCTTTGCTTTTGCTAAAAAAGGGTCAGGTCTAAGTCGGGGGGAGGTGGTTTGTTCCACTACCATGCCTGGTTTTCTTACCAGGATGGAGTGGCCCAATGACAGTTCTTAAAAATTCTCTATATAATAACAGAGTTTTTTCGAGCGATTTCATTCACCGGAGCTCCTGGTTGATTGTGACCCCATTTTTATTATTTTTTTGGTAATGTTTTAATATTTTCGCTAATAAATATTTTAGGAAAATATTTTTTTCCAACTAATCCAACAAAAATATTTACAAAAATAACTAAATCTAATAAAATCTTATAAAACTACCAAAAATACAAAAAAAAAAACATCTAGAGTATAATGTTGCCAAAAATACATTAAATCAATAATCAATCACGCGTTCAAGATTTCTTCATAAAAATCAAAAAATTAAATCAATCATGCATCATAATCAAACACATATCAACGAATTAAAAAAATGCAAAAATAAAATAAATTGATTAATGTCCAATGTCCAGTTACATCTTTCAGAATCATTCTTTAATTTCCTAATTATAACTCTACTCTATTAATTAAAAAAGATTGATCCTGGGTACTAACCTTCTTTCTTGCGAAATTATTTTTTGGTGGTGCTATCCACAAGTAAAAGATTACGGAATTATGAGAATATCTGAAACAAAAGATTGAAGCAAAGATTAGAATCTAAAGCGAGCCAATACAAAAACTATCATACAAAAATTCAAGCAATGACAAAATAATACACCTCATTTTTATGAAAAAAATAAACAAAGAATTTAATTTTGTTTTAATATAGTTTTTCTTATTAATTTTTCAGCAATGTTCATTCTATTGGAAAATTTTTTTTCCATAATTATTATATTATAAATCTTTCTATGAATATAAAAATCAAAATACTTTAACATAATGAGTGCGAACTTTAGATTTTTTTTTTCATATTAAAAATTATTAATCAAACAAAGATCTTGGTTGGTAACCTAGCAACAAGTTGGGCTCCAACACCCTTCTGAATAGCAATGCCTAATCTATGAAAAATAAAACTACCAACACAACTACTAGTGTCATTACTAACCAAACAATTTTTTAGACGCTTGAAAAAACACAGAGTATACTCCCCCAGATCTCCTAAAGTAGTGAAGGCTAGGACACTCAAACCATGACCATGCAAGACACACTTGTCCAAATATTTGGTTTGTTTACGTGAGACCGCAATAGATATTTTCCATAAATAAAACAAAATTATCTTCTTAGAGTTATAGTTGGTAAATATAAAGTTTTATTTCTTGGAGTTATGGTAAATATAAAATTTCATCTCAAATTAGAGAAGGAAAATATTTTTCATTTTTTTTGTTGGTAAATATGAGATACTAATTCCAAAATAATAATTTTTCTCTTGTATAAAAAGGCTTGGGCAAAAGCCAAAGCTCATTTTAATTTTCCGCTGCCTGTTTTTAGGGTTTTGTTCTTCTATATTTGCTTTCTTACAGAATTTTTACGTCTAATTTGTGGTTGTCGTTTATTTTTGCAGGGTCATTAATAGTACAGAAGAAGCAGGCTACTTCTCTCATTCGAAATTAGGTTGGGTGATTTTCTCTCTTCTTCTTATTATATTGATGATTGATTGAAATATTATTTCTGAAAGGGTTATGGAAGCATTGTAGCAAAACATCAAGCTCTGTTGAATGATAAAAGTTTCTGTTTTATGGAAATCATCTCCGAGACAACTCTAAACGATCCAAACTCTCTTTCTATCGTTTTAAGATAATCAAAATCTTCTTTGGTTAGAAATTTATATGTTAACCTTTTCAAAATCTGATTTTTTATGCTTTCGGGTGCTTGGGTGCTTTATATTAGGGTTGTTATTTTTCTTGTGAAATAGGGTTGCTGTTTTGTGAAAATTTTCAATTGGATTATGGTATTGTGATTGAGAAAATGAAATACCAAAAGTAACTTTAGGAGATATTTTTTTGACGAGAATCTGTGTTTGTTTTGTTTCTCCCCATTGCAAACAAACCATAAGATTAACAGAAGTTATAGCTAATCACCAGAAAGTACCAAAGCTTTGAACTTAAACAATAGAACTGTGCGGGTCAAGAACTCAAACTATGGATGCACTATCACTTCTATTTTTGTTCCATATAAAAGCGGTTATAAATATTCAGAACATCTTCCTCTTATTATATATCCAAGATTAATTTAGCTTCTTTATTGGTTTTCAGGTTACCTTGATGATGTTAACGTCACTCTGATTAGATTCTCTTAAAACTTATTTGGAAGAATTACATGCAGGTTGCTTTAAAGTCTTTTATGAAATTAATTAGTTAGTAGTTAGTAACTCAATTTTTTTTTTCTCTTTTTTTCTCTCTTTAGTACTGGTTTTGATGCTAAAGTTTTGTTTTTTCATTGCTTTATGATGATTATTGAGTATCTGTATTGATTAATTTCTTCGTTCAAGAAGGTTAGGATCATCAATTCTAAAAAAATTCAAGAAAATCTGGTGGGTAGATTGAATATGGGTTTTGATTATTGAATGTGCAAGGTTGCTTTCTATTTTGTGCTTATTGGCCATAAAACTTTGTTTGTCTTTTCAATGGAGGCTAAGACATGGGTGATCCTGAAAAACATGGTGAGGGGTTAACAATGTATTGAAGATATAGATGTATATGGTGGGATTGCAATGAACAACTCAGTTATAAGTAGTTTGTGTTGTTGGTTGTGATCAAAATGGAAAAGAACACTACAGGCAAGCACCCACTTTCTCTTTTGCTAAAGCATTGGCTTCTCTGCATTGACATATATTATGCAGATAAATAGAGCATAAGGAACAAGTTTTTATATGCCTAACATTGGTGGCTCTTGCACTTCTTGCTACTTAATTATGTTTTAGTTTATACATTCATCTTGGCCTCTGAGCAGTCAACAAATTTTTTAGTAATTTATTTCCGTTCCTTTCTCCGTTCCTCGATATTTTATTTCGATGAAGACCAAGGTAGTTAATAACGCGTATCGGTATCGTATCGGTCAGGTCCTATACACCTATAAATAATATCTGTTTTTATAGGCGATACATCATTTAATATAGAATTTCAAATAATTAGAAAACCATAGTAAAAAATAATAAGAATCATACACATATTCAAATTTACAAAATACAAGGTGTTTTATTAGAGCTTCTCCAATGGACATTGTGTGTGTTTCCTATGTGGCAACAAAAATAAGACATCCTCAATTTATTTTTCCTTAAAATTGAGGAGAGAAAAAAATTCATCTCCCACAGTATTGCATGTAACATCTTCTTTTAATTAGTATATAATTTTTTTTTCCATAATTAAGATTTTATTAGAGCTAAAAATAGTTAGTTAATATATTAAAGTCAATTCAATTAAGTAAAAGCTGACTAGAATGGTATACAATGTTTAGGCGAATGTCTAAAACTAGACATTCACCTTGACAATGTCTACCCAAAGTCATCTATACATTGGTTTAAGATATCAGGGTTGGAGAATGATTTTAGAAAAAATGGATGTGTATCCTAGGTGGATTTTGACATTATCTCCACACACATGCCATTGGAGAAGCTTTTAGCCAACGTTGTGATTGTTGTCCCATTGTGCCAGTAAATATTTTTTGTTATCCTTCATATTTCTCTGTCTTGGAGAATGATTTTCATCTTATATCCTACCATATAGTCATTGATTTTATATTATAAATATATTAGGACTTTTTACCTTCTCCAATTGACGTTGTACTTGTCTGTAAAGACTAGATGCACGTTGATGAAAAATTTATTCATGAAACCGATATTATTGGTGTACAAGTAAAACCCATATATCGGTATGTACCGGCCTGTACAACCGATAATATCATTTCGTCTTTGTATCGCCGATATTTTCGATATCATATAGGTATTTTCAGATATCCGATAAAAACATGTAATATCGGTATGTACAACCGATATTGACTACCTTGATGAAGACATGTTGGTAATGGATTGAATTGGCTGTGACTTATAATGAATTAGGTACGATTTACAAGTAGTTTGTGCAACAACGGTGAAAATAAAGTAGGATTTATTCAAATCAGCGTTTGAACATCGTATACACTCTTAGAATATCAACAATGTTATGGTTGATCAATTGTTGAGAACCCTTCCATTCGTAAGATGATATGTATTGGTATTCTTTTCGTTGCTTTAGTTTTTAACTATTAGTTTTTTTTTCATTATAAGAATAATTTAAATCACGGGTTCTACACTAGGTTGGCCAAAATTTTAGGGGTTTGAAGGTTAGTAATACATAGGACATACTAAATTTGTTTTTGCTAGCAGGTGTTGGTACAACTAGTAGCGCTTTGGGTGAAGTTGGTGTCCTATAAATTATTGAAAAAATAACGGAGTACTCTTAGTTTGTAGTATCTTAGATCATGTGTTTTAAAAAAACGAATGTTGTAGTTTCTAAGGACTTAGTTCGCAGTATTTAGATCATGTATTTTTTTTTAGATAATAAATGTGGCTAAGAAATCCCCATTATTGCTTTCATGATGAGAAATCCTAACATGCCTCTTTCCACAAATTTGTGGATATGAAAAATAATGTTTACATATTTGTGCACAGCCATGAAGAGGACTGGAGTGGATATATCATATATGCCAATTGAATCCAAGAGGTTTACACTTTATAACATAAATATTAATTGTCAAATGAAAACCCTGATGAATTCATGTTTGGTTTCAGGTTACTACCATCGTAAAACTGACATAACTAAAACCCAAAATAGAAGCTAAAATGGATGAATGCCTGACCAAACCCAATCTCATAACTCAAACCCTATTTGAGCTCGTATTCTGGGCTCATAACCTACATCCTAACAAACGCTAGAAACAACGTGCTAAGTATACATTTTTTAACATTCACAGTTCCATTTCATGATTTCTTTATAGTAAATTCAAATACACGGTAAGATTTTTTTCCTCTTTCAAAATCTACATTTCATTATTGAAATCTCAAATAGCAATAGGAGTCGTAAAAGCAAAATTGATGAGGATAAGCGATTTACATGGATCAGGGATACAACAAAAACACGAAACACAGTATCAATATGGTGTTGTGAGATATCAAACTCACTGTTAAAATATCAAACTCAAATATCAATCAAACTTAAATATCAATTGGAGTCCTTAGTGTTATATTGTGGGAACATAGCTTAGAAAAATAATACTATTATTTATTCCAAGTAATATTCCATTAATAGATCAAGGATACAACAACAACATGAAATGCAATATTTAAGACGATTTCCAGGCTCGTAATAAATAAATGATATTTGAAACGGGCACATATTTCAGAATAATGCAAATATATATTTATGGAGAATTATTGTGGGAATCTGCATTCATAGAGTGCATAGTGGTAAAAATTATCGAATTCTGCAACATTTTCTCTTTGAGAATCGTCCAGAAGTTGGATTTGACCAATACTTATGTTACAAAAATGGGGTTGAAGTTGGTTTTAAAGGGGTTGGTCAAATCCAGAAGGGCCATCTGAACGCCCTTAAAACCATATAGACACAAAAACACCCAAAAGTCGGATCCCCGTTTTTCTCAGTGGTGTGGGCTTCACATTTGTTATGTCTATGCATTTTAAAATTGTTCAATTGGATGGTCTGTTCGGAATCGTTGGAGGCCTCAATAGTTTATAAGCGGAAAATAAACTCGTGCGTAGCACGGGTGAAAAACTAGTTTTGCTAATTTTTTGTCATTTGATTGAGTCTGTCCTTTTGGATTATTATTATTATTAGTGTTGTAATTGTCTCTGGTTATCGATCTAGTTTTGGTGTTTATTAAAAAGGAGTAATTAGATCCTAGTTTTTATCTGCATTTTGAGAAAATGTTTAGTGAGAAATGATCTACAAAATGAACTCTTGATGAAAGATTGCCATGAGAAGAGATGTATAATACATTAACATGAGGAACTAACACAACAGTATTTGATAGCAGATATGTTTAATGCCTTCGCTGGCAGATTTGCAGCCATCTATTTATGCATCGGTATTTGATGACCCTTTTCATCCGAACTCACTCCAACAATCCAATTCTTTGATCAATCACAAGCTTCTCTATTTAAATAAAGCTTGAGAAAACACCCACAACAAGGTCGTTGTAGTATAGTGGTAAGTATTCCCGCCTGTCACGCGGGTGACCCGGGTTCGATCCCCGGCAACGGCGTCTTTTTTGTTGTAATATATATTTTTGGCATAAAACTTCAATCACGGCGCCAGTCAGCAATATTATGGAGCCTCAGAAGGAGGCTGATGTAATAATGCTAGTTTTTTTGTGACATTTACTGTAAAGAAGTATTGTTAGTGCTTCTTTCCTGAATTTTGCAAGCTCAGTATACAGGCCTGTAACTCATGCATGGGTAAGTGCATCTTGAGCTTGTGCAAGGTTATGGGGGTTATCGGGGAAGAATTGTTGGTTTATTCAAATGCCCTGACCCTCTCACTTACGTATAGATTTGAAGAAAACTAAGACTAAGATTTAGTTTGAGAATGGCTGGGACTAATCCTTGGACTCACTCGATCACTGATCAATGTTGGACATTTATAGAATTGAAGTCCACACTGGCACTGAACATGAACGCAATGACAAAGGAAGCAGCCAAAGCATTCAAATCCAAAAATCTTGTCTGCATAGTTGTTATGCGACCGAAAAATTTGGATGAAGGACCCGTGGTATGCTTCTACACTTTCGGTTACATACATATACGACGCAGTAGACGTTAAATCCAAAGAATTTCCCGATTGAAGTTGTTTTTATTCACTCGTACTGACTGACGCACTTTAATGTTTATCTTGCAGAATTTGCCTAAACATTTTGCAAGGAAATACTTGATTGGGAAAACACGAAGTGTCATTCTTACGAATCCAAATGTCGAACAAAGAACATGATCAGTCTGGCATTATTCTGTGGCCGGAAATGTATTGCTCAACAATTTTTTTTTATTAAGACTAAAACAAATACTCTCTGTTTCAGGAAAAGTGATACTTTCATGTTTTAAATCTGGCCTATCTTTAGGCGAAAATGCAAAACTGTAAGTACCACTTTTCCTGAAACAGAGGTGGTATTACAGAAGAAGAGAAGTCAGACAGTCCTGACAACTCAAAGAACAAAGAAAAGAAAATCAGACAAGCCTGGCAAAACAAAAAGCTACACGAAAAATCCATCTGAATCTGACGACGTAGATGTATCTTCTACCGCTTCGTCGGTGCTTTTTGTGGTGGTCTCCCTGACGGTGAGCCATCTTCAATTATCTGTTTGGATCAGAAAGTTAGGCCAAAAAAAGAAGAAATTGTACATCCAACTATCACAAGGAATACCAGTAGATAAAACACAAAGGTGCTATATACAGCCAATGTATCATCCAAAAGTCTATTCTTCAAAAATCTCAACATTATGTAGACACTATAAACTGGCCACGGTTCTTTCGTAAGTGGTGTGAAATGATTGTTGCCAAAGTGATAATCAAGAAACTATAAAATCTCATGAGATGTTGAATGTGCATACCTTCCGAAAAGATTGATGAAGTGTAAAGGCTTTGTCCAATATCTCATCGACCACAACTCTATCGTTCTCATCTAAGTCTAAATGAAGATTGCTTAGTAGAGGTTCATGTGAGCCTAATGTAATAGCTACTGCACCAAAGAAGAAGACGAACATTTCCGAATGGAAAAAACTCTTAAGATGGAAAAAATATTGATAAGCAGTGAAGAGAGGGAAGGAGGGTCAAATAGGATGTTAGAATAATTATTTAAAACCAAAGAAGAGGATACACAAGAACATCATCCATAAGCATTACGAATATATAGGAATCTACTGTAACCGTGCGAACTACCCCTAACCCACTTAACTGCTAAAAAAAAACATAACTGACACCTTCGTACATATCCATACAATACCTAATAAAGCAAACACCATGCGGGGACGTATCAAATATTTCCGGTGTGTGCCTTGGCAGATCCTTCACTATCACTTTGAGGGTACTAGGGCTGGTTGATGATGGACATGACTATTTACAACAAGATATCGCAAATATTGGCTGGGTAGCATTTTAATTTTCTGAGTCCTTTTGAAGATATTCTTAATTTTGCTAAACAGAATAGTTTTGTGGTCAAAGAAGTATCGACTATTGCAACTTTTGTCACAATGACGGAGATTTGGTTTGCCAGAGCTTTTGTTTGAAAATGTGAAGAATGACATCATGAATGTAGAAAGGCTGAGATGTGGAGGGAGTGTTGCATATGATTTGCATATTTTATGATGTTTTAATTTGTATGAAATATAGAATAGTACAGGCTATCAGCAGCAGGGTTATTGTTACTTTCAGCTGCCTGATTATCCTGAAGTGGTGGCTTGCATATGGTGCTTCTAATCAGAAGCAGTTCTGGAGAGTTCATTGTTGCTATGTCAGGTGGGTGATGGCACTCTTGGGGTGCTAGTGAATGGGCAATAACTAATAAGCCCTATCGAAGCCACCCCTCAATACATTAAGGATATTAAAGATTAGACTTAACTTAATTTTGTTTTGAACATAATGAAGTGCAGCAAATCGTGAATCATTAAAAATTGAATTGTACCATAACTCACTGATGCAGCTCCACTGAGCTAGAGTCCGACCTGGTACTCTAGTGAGAATGTTCTCGATTACCAATTCCTCAGGAAGATATGCAGCATGATCTTTATCGACTTCTTTGACTCTTTTGCCATTGTTCGTCCTCAAAGTTCTCATCTTTTTCGACATCGATATGTGGCTATAATGGATTAAAAACTGAACTTTGTATTTTGGGTATATAATTTAAGGGTTCCAGTTAGGTCGGCGATCCTCAAGTAAAAAAAAAAGGGAAGAGAAGAACGAAATTAAGAAACTAGAAAAGGAAAAACCTAATTAGCCAATTCTTTACACATGAACCATTAACAAAGCCACGTGGCACTTAAGAAACCTTCTCTGCAAAACTCCCCAAACACTTCTGTATGGATCCACAAGACAAAATGTTCTTCTCAACGTGATTTCCCTGGGTAGGACTCATGTCGACTGGCAAAACAGTGTTTACTTAACTTCCTCAATGAAAACCTTGTTTTTGGATTCCTGTTCACCATTGATATTAATTGGTTTACTTTTACCTCCACTATAAATTTCAGCCATAGCACCCTTTTCCATTTCAACAAGGGTTGCCAATGAAGTCCAAGCTTCATTTGGTTGTCCATAAACCCAGCACATCATGAAATATATTTTCCTGTCAACAAGTTTAAGCTTAGTCTTCATCTCACTCTTCTTCAACTTTCTCAAGTTTCCGGATCTCAACTCATGTCCTCCAGCCTGAATAAGTCTCTGTAGATCACAAAGCGCACAGACCAGTGCGTTTCGCCCAAGATGAAGTAGAGTTACGACATCATTAATAAGACCCACCCCGAATCGAAGCCCACCTGCATGTTTATAAGATGCTGAACATGTTTGCTTCAAGCTGTGGGCTAGGGCTTCTGTTACACTCTCAGGTTGCATGCCTTCGCCTAATACAGAGGACAAGCTTAAAACTACCACTGCTGCATCAAACGCATCAGATTTCCAATCTCCATTGTATAGGCGAAGTGTAAAGCAGTAGCTATATATAATATCGATAAGGTGAACTGACAAAAGTGGGGATGGATTTGTTGAACTCAGTTTGTTGATAGACGGAAGTGGGTTTTCAGGTCCAGGAGGAACCTCACTGGATTGACCACCTTCAAGGGTATCCTGTAGTGGCAATGCCATATCATCTTGTTGGTTTAGTGGCTTCACGAGTTGAGTTCCTTCGCGGCTAAATGAAATTGTTTTGGCAGAAAGGTTAAACCACCATGGGTCCCAGGGTTTTTATTAGTTTACTTAGTTCACCAGATGCCACTGCTCTCTGAAACTGTTGTGCTTCTTCTGGAGATAAGTCGTCCAAACTGACTTGATTTCCTGAAAGGGAAAAAGAAAACAATTGGGATCAACATAACAGAGCATACCAAAGACAAGAACACTGAAGCAGAGTTATTAGTTCCGATGTCTCAATTTCAGCCCAATTGACTAAAAAACACCCAGCATTACTGAAACCAAAAAGCTTGAAACAGAAAAAGAGTGAATTAAAACATATTACCTCCGTTTCAGGAAAAGTGTTACTTTCATTTTTTCATTTTAACCTAAAAATAGGCCAAATTTAAAAAGTGAAAGTAACACTTTTCCTGAAACGGAGAGAGTACTATTATAGTCTATTACTTACAATAAAAAATATAAATACAAACAAATGTTTGATGTGGACATACCTGATAAAATCTTCTGCATAATCTCTTCCGATAAAGTATGATCTGCAAAGACACAAATTTACTAATTTAGTTATTATCCATCTCAAGAAACTCTTGTAGGCGAAAAATGCACACCACCGTAATTGCAGACCCACCAAAAGTTAATGTATCCGTACTTTTTTTCTTTACACCATATGAAGGTATCATTTGCAACTTACAAACTAATAATTTTTTTTTCAATACCTATAAAAGTTTTCAATGTCGCTATACTTTTGCAAAGGCAACAGTATGTACAAGAGGCCAGACCTCTTATTTAAGGTCATGTTAAGCTGCATAATTGCACATGATGGCAACTATTGCAAATATAGAGTGCAATAATTATGATAAGTGAATGACTTCTTTCCCAGTCTTTCAGACATACCTCTGCAACATAAAAAAAAAAAAAATGGCAATCCATGTAGTATAAAATTCTAGAGCGTGTATAAAGTGAATACACATTTTTGATGTGTGCCTACTACGGGTTCTTATTTAGCTTAGAAATTCAGAAAACAGATAATCCGAAGCCAATAAAAAAGCTAGTTGAGTTAATTTACCGTCATTATCATCATTATCGCTGTGATCAATGTCTTCAATTGGTTCCTCTTCCGAGTGAAATCGTTTCAATATGTCCAGCATTTTCTGTTTTGAGTTATCATCTGGCTGTGTTTGGTGCAACTCTGCCATTACATTTTCTCGCATAAAAGATTCCGTACATCGAAGACTATGCCCCTGCAGAAGGTAATTGATCAGTTTCAACTACATACAAAAGTACAGTGACATATAATTAGTGATAATTTGGCTTTCACAAGGCACAGCATCTTACTTACCTTATAGCATTGAAGGGAACAGTACCGCAAGTTGCACCGGGGACAAGTATATTGTGAAAATTGCTTCTGGCATCTACAGATTATTGGTAAGAAAAAGGAGAATCAAACCCTGGAACATTCTGCGAATACGCAAGGGTGTATAAATCAATAAATTTAATTAAAGGTAAGACACACAATACGGCATCTAAAAAACTAGGAGCTACAAATGATCAATAGGTTTTCCAGCAAAACTTGTGAGAAAATTGAACATATCACATTCAATATTATAAAAATGTAGCTGTAGCATCCTTGCTAAACCGATTTCAATTAGCTGACAAGAAATATCGAAGGCATACAATGGATGAAAAGTTAAAATACACGAATCTATTTAATGATCAGAAGCACTTACACGCGGCATACGATCTTGTTCGCTGGCAAAGCATCAAATGGTTCAGAAGACTTCTCTGTCGTTATCACTGTGTCTCCCGTTGAAGTCGAAATACTGTCCTGAAAAATAGAATGTTCACTGATTGAGTACAGACCCAAAGGTTCTAATAAAATTGGTAAAAGTACATAAAATTGTGGCTTAAAAATAATTAGATCTGAATGCAGTCGTTTTACTTTTAGTCATTGAAATATGCTAAGATTGCAAACCAACTTCGGATGAAAACTAGAGACTTCACTTTAGGAATCACAGCAATGAAAATGTAAACGAATTGAAGACTAAGAATTAGTATTTACTCCAAGGATAACGGATATGACTATTAAACCAATTACTACTACCACCATTCACACAACATTACAAACTACTATATTGGTGAAGTTTCCCCATTGGTAAGCAACAAATCAAAAACCAAAACTAATAGCCAACAACTAACCATACTTATAGTCAAAATCTTCAACAGGAACAAAGTGCTACGCAACCATTAGACCTAAACTTACATTAACTCTCAACTTTCAAGACTTTCTTAACAATGAAGACAGGTTAACAACACATTTCACGCTTTCAGAACTGAATGTCCTAGGTCCCCTTATTGAAATATGTGAATCTAACATAAAAGCACAAAAATCTGCACAACAGAACACAATGGTGATTAGTTAGGGGGCAGCACGGATTCATATTCGTTCACATACTTAAAGGAGATGTCAAATCAGGGGCGGAGCCACAGGTTGGCTAAACCTGGCTGTATTCCCCCCACCCACACCCAAATCTTTAGTAACCTTCACCATGAAAGCTAAATTACCTATCACCGAAGCAATTTGTGCCATTTAGCCACCTGGTCCAGCAATTTAGCCCAATATGTTTTAAATTTTAGTCCACCCAGTCTTAATCTATGTCAAATTCTTATGTTTGTTTTTCTATAATCACTTCAATTACAAACAAACAACCAAGCAAATTAACTTCATTTTCATCGGATAACCACTAAATCAAAATAGAACACTAACGAGTAACCTCCACAGATTTTGCACAATAATAATAACCTTTGGCTGACTTTAATTATTACATTAAGAATGTCAGAGCAGTAGTATTTCTGTTAAACAAGATATGACGAAGTCACGAAGAAGGAAATACTGAGAAAGAAAAAGAGGATGAAGAGATTCAAGAGAAAGTTTATGTCTAGGTTTCTTTTGTTGTTTTTATACCATTGTATTATCCTTGCTTTGTTAGAATTCAATTACACTTGTGTCTCATGTATGCAATTTTAGCAAGACGAAAGAGATACCTAGTACTTGGAATTTGATGTTTTAGTTGCATAGCATAATACATTTAGGCAGCAAATTTTTTATGGTGGAACATAGTAGTATATGAATTGCAATTGACCACTAACTTGTCTACTTCTGGAATAAAAAGCCACTGAACAGGCTGAACTACAACGTCATTCCAACTGCCTACTTTGTTGTTTCGGCATAGTAAAGTAAACTGGTGGACCGGAAAACATTGCGTTACATTATTGGGGGCAGTACTCTATCATTTACAGATAAGTAAGTGAAAATAAAGGTCAACATGATGAAGACAGGCACCTGTACAGAGTGATTAGTACGTGCCATTGGGTGAAGAATTTTCGGCACAAGTATCCAAGTACCCTTTTCTTGGACCTACCTCTTGGGAATAATTTCAAGTCAAAGGGGAAATATGTATAGAGAACACATTTACTTAATAACAGAATAACGCTTGCAAAATACACCTCCTAATCTAAACATGGAGTTTTGTTCTACTATTACTGTCCCTATCAGTATGTTGTGTGTATCAGTGTATTGTTGGCATCTTGGGTAAAGGAATTTGGTAACCCTCCACGTGTCTTAGGGTCAACACTACTTAAATAGAGGCAAATGCTTTATTAAGCAGGTTTCCTCAACCAGGAGAATGCATAAACAAGTGTAGAGAATATATTATTGGTGACAAATATTTAAATAATAACGCCTGAAGGCAACAATAGAAGAAGGCCAACAAAGGAGTTTTATAAGGGAAGTAAAACCTTACCTCTGCGACATCGTCCTTCTCCTTCATGACAACCTTTTGATTCTCTTCTGCCATATCTGTATCAAACATAACATAGAGATTAAAACTAACACCACAGCAGAAACAACAAGAAGAACCCAATAAGAACTAAAGGAGTTTTATAAGGGAAGTAAAACCTTACCTCTGCGACATCGTCCTTCTCCTTCATGACAACCTTTTGATTCTCTTCTGCCATATCTGTATCAAACATAACATAGAGATTAAAACTAACACCACAGCAGAAACAACAAGAAGAACCCAATAAGAACTATATTACAGAGAAACATTAGATCACAAGAAATAAATCATAAACGAGCATTGAAGTTGTGAAGTAGAAGTAACACCCACTTTTTTCACTACTCCAAGGTTCACATATATTACATGAGCATCAACAAATATTCGAGGCATATGAGGTCAAAGATTCTTTATATGATGTGGTGATATCTCTTTCGCCTCACTATAATTAATTCTAGAATCTAGTAACTCAACAACCTTGTTTGTTAAAATTTATGTTTATAAAATCATAAAAAAATGATTATCTCATAATCAATTTTTGATGAATTCTAACAAACACCTCCTTGAAAAAAAATATGAGAAAAACTGTTTAGCAACCATATTTACGACGGCGTTGGTGGTATGTAAAGAAGAGAGCTCTGTTTTTCTTTCTTAGGTTAGACTGTTTTCGAAATTACACGGACGGGGAGATGAAGAGATATATGTAAAATATGGAGGGGTGCTTTGGACTTATCAAGTGCACATGACCACCAAAAAGACCCCTTTTCTTTATTATAGTAAGAACGGTCGGCCCTCCCACCGTGGAAACTAAATTTTTTTATTATTCTCCAAATTGATTATTAAAATGCACTAGGGATGGTTCTAACTTTTTTCCGGCAGTTTTGAAAACCGTCCCTAGAAGATGAAGCCGTCCCTAGAAGTATTAGTGGCGGCCAACAAAAAAAAACGTCCCTAGAAGATGAATCCGTCCCTAATAGTACTAGGGACGGCCAATCAGAACCGTCCCTAGAAGGAAAATCCGTCCCTAGTAGTATTAGTGACGGTGGATCTGGGGACGCAGCAAGAAACGTCCCTAATACCTTTTTGGGACGGCTTTCTGGTTCTTGGGACGTTTTTCTGACCGTCCCTAGAGGCCTTCTGTTTTGTAGTGTAAGGAGAACGGTTAATCATGTAAAACGGAGGATTATTACCATTTATATGTAAAACGGGTGATCAGTGTCAGTTTTTTTCCTAAATAACGGCTAACCGTTAGCCGTTCCAGGAAGTCTCCGGAAAAAACCAATAGACCCAGGCCCTTCCCAGGCTAATGTGTAAAGGGGTTTGGGAAGTGGTTGGGAAGAGCCACTAGACCCAGTCCGATAAACATTTTTGGGAGCTTCGATTCGGATCGGCCGATTTTATTGGGTCGTTTCTGGAAGATAAAAAATCGGTAAGATAGAGCGGGGATCGGCTGGATTTTGAACATAATATCGGTGGAGTATATATTGGGAAAACAGTTTTCGAGAAGTATCTAGCTTTTTCTCGTCTCTTTCAAGTTTTGAGTGAGAGAAAGAAAACAGTGAAACCTAAGAGGAAACTAAAACGGTAGTAAAACCCCAGAGTTCATCTCCGAATTTTCCCTCGATATCTCTGAAGTTTGTTTTTTTGTTTGATAAAAGTAATAAAGTTAACTCAGTTGCTCATCTTCAAAGCCTAGATTAAAAGTGGAAGAACCTCAAAATCAGGTAATGTTTGCTTCACTGAGGTTTTTAATTTTGGTAACTTATTAGGTTTGTTTGATCAGTATCTATGATGGGCTAGGGAGATTTTATAATTTTTCTATGTCCTTAGTGTTTTCTTTTCGAAGTCGCCCAACTGTTTGTGATATTGCCATATTGATGTTGTTAGTGAAGCCATTGAATATAAAGAATGAATTTTAATCACTAACTTTCGTGTAAAGTTTCGGGTATTGTACAATTCCGTATTCATAGTCAACTTTATGAATCCTCTGCAATATTTCAGTTTTGTTTAGTGAGTTGGTAGCTCTTGGAGCAAGTTTTCTTAGTGTTTCTTGAATTGCAGAAAGCTGAAGCTTGAAGAAAATGTTGCAACTAATTGGCCACTATTTGGAGTAAATGTGAAAGACAACGTAAAGTTTTGCACTACAACCCTTAAACTCTTTAATAGGTAGACTTATTGTGCCAAATAGGCAGTGGTGGTAGTGCAACGCCAATACTATAAGCTGTAACTGTAATGAACTAGTTAACAGTTTGATAAATGGCTAGCTAATAGGCTAGTGGTGACTGGTGAGTGGCCTTTGCAACTGGGCCGATGAAATTAGTACTGTTATCGTTTCCAATGAGAAAGTTGCAGCAATAAGCTAGCTAGTAATGGTTATATATGGCACTGGTTGCAGCTTGCAGGGATGAGGTGGAAACTACATAGTAGAGGTGCTAGTGTTCTCTGGTTAAATATGACACAACTTCATAGTTGAAAGGTCATATGGAATCAGTAGGTAGATTGAAGGGTATTGACTTTAGTACTCTCCAAACGAACTATATTGTTTGAATGTGTTCTACGACAGCAATCCATTTCCCTCCCATTTAGAATATAAAGGTGAGGTTACATATGACACAATGTTTAAGTTGATGACTTGATTCTTGTTATGTATAATATAACAATTTACGTGTCAAACTGCAACAAAAGATTGGAACTATTAACCATTTTGCTTAGTTCAGGGGGAGATTGTAGTTGATATATATCAGGTTAACCTTGTATCTCTTTGAGTTTACTAGGCCTCCTTGTGGCCCTGAGTTCTCTATAACATGGTTCACTTTTTGATCGAAAGAGCAAATGTGTAGATGTGTAGTGTAACACTGCACTTACAGTTCTTTTTTTCTACTCATCAAGGACTTGAGATTAGTAGGCCTGCTAGTTGATGAGCTGTCTGACATAATATAAAAGTCGTGAGATACTGGTATTTTCAGAATAAGGTCATTATGATGGGGAACTCACTTGTCATTGTCATGGCATATTGAAATGTGGATACTATCACATCTACCTAGCAAGCATATTCCTTAGCAAGTTAGCATTTGCAAGCCTTTTTGGAAGGCTTTCACACATAACCCAATTTTTGTGATACCGGTATTCGTCCACTCTAGTTGATCACATCCTCCTTCCAGAGTTATGATTGAAAATTGAAATGATCTGCAGAATTTCAACTTTAGAAAGCTTTATGAGGAAAGTGGTTATCTGGTAAAACACTTCCCTAAACCCATGCATGTTTCAGTAGATCTGACGGTAAAGCATTTCTGACTTAGATGGGTTTAACTGATGAAAAAAGAGTACTTCCTTAGATGGGTTAACGGGGAAAAAAAGAGTATTTACTACGAGCAGTATGCATTTATTATGCATCTAGGGTTAAATTGTGTAGAAGGTCTTGCTAGGTTTTAAAATAAAATAAAAATGATAATGGAAAATATGGTTGCTAAACAGTTTTTCTCATATATTTTTTTCAAGGAGGTGTTCGTTAGAATTCACTCAAAAATTGATTATGAGATAATCATTTTTTTATGATTATATAAACATAAATACATAAAGAACATGTGTATGAATTCCACACAACTATTTTAATTTGTAGAATGAAGATAGGCTGGATAGCAGTCATACCTGTTTCTTAATTTAGAGTTTCAAAAGTAAGGCGTCTCCGCTACTTGGTGCTATTGGACGTGCGATAAAGAATTCACGTCCCTTTGTGTTGTTTGTTATGGTGCAAAAAGATAAAGCATACTTTTAAGCCTACAGAAAGTCCATTTACAAAATAATGAGCATTCAGCTATGAGTCAACCATCATGACCATACCCATATCCAAGCACAACACCAATAGCTTGAAAATTCAGATATAAGCAGCCAAGTATAAAAAATTATGAAAACCCATATACACATAAGTCTCTTTTAAAATACACTTGCAAGGAAAAATTTGTTTGGGTTCTACACAAACTAATCTACAAGCCAAGGGGTCCAGACTATATAAGAAGTACACTTGAAATGAAACCTATTCTTAACCAATTTTCCTCCATGTACTATTGGATGGCTTTGGTCAATGACTTTAATAAAATTGTTTAATATCTGAAGAAATGTTAGTGCTACCTACCATCCTTCTAGTTTTTAACATATCTGTGTCCACATAAATTATTATACTGAAGAAGACTAATAGAGTACTGGACCATGCTATTCAAGATACTACTGAATTACCAGAAATGCACTTGTAACTCAACCCCAGGAATTATCGTTTCCATGTGATAGCCGATTCCATCTGTATTCTCATTGACTTATTGGTGGTGCATGATTTCGGAAGACGCAATCACTAATCTTAAATGCAATCGGACGTTGCGGATCGAACACATGCCCAAGAATGCGCAGTAATTGAGCTATCATCTATATTGTCGTCCCTGTTATACTAAGGTCATATGGAGCCTAATACAGCACGACTCTTGACACTCTGCAAGTTAACATATTCTTAGAACATATGGAGCCCTATTTTTTATATCTAAACAACAAGTAAATTATATGTCCCAAAATTTCAATTAAGCATTAGGTGATTACTTTTTTTGTGATTAATTTTTACACACAAAAAGAAAAAATTAACTTGTTGAGTTTTTAGAAGTGGCTTCTAGGGACTTCTAAAAAACGTGTATTTATACCTGGACTCTATGCCTATGTCACACAAAAAAAATAAAAAATTGTGTGATTAATTAACTTGTTGACATATTCGGACTTTACAAAACGTGTATGTATACCTGGACTCTATGCCTATACAGTACCCCCAAGGGCACAATCACCTCTACACTCTTGCAGGGTCTTCCTAAAATAAAAATGATAATGGGAAATAAAATAAAAATAAAAAGTACCTACACCAAAACCAAACCTTGGAAAGAGTAACACCAATCACTTCTTTGCATACAGTTGTCAAGCCTTTCAAATTCTTAGAAACTTCTTCTCCCAGTTGCTTCTGTTGTAGCTGGCCTTCATGATATAGAGTTGAAATATCTAAACAATTGGTGATTTGTTTTGGACCTGTATATTTAAAGGTTTAGCCGCAAGCATGATCTATGCACAACTTCCTATAATACACGGTTTCAACAGAGTTAGGTAAGATCATATCACCCTATGGCAATAGCAACAAACAATTGGTGTCTTATAATGCTAGCACAGCAACAATCAAACCTCAGCGAAACTCAAACTCCTTCCAGTGCCATACATCTTACAATACATGGTTTCCAATACACTCTTGTCTGACGCTATGTATATTGTTAATCAATCAACATAATTTTAGTCTTTCACTTAGTATTTTACACACATTATCAGAATGGAGTAATACCAATAAAATCTCAGCAAAAAAGAGGAAGAAAGTGAAGAGAAACTAGGTGGGCGTCCCTAGAAGCCTTCTTTTTTGTAGTCAAATTCGATGATCACCAAAAGGTATGAGATACCTATATCTATCAGCAATCATATAGTCACTTACAATGAAGAATAATCCAAAAGCTAGGTGGGCAATTATAGTAAAAAAGATACATAAAAGTCAAATTTGAGCAGCTATATAAGTCCCAAAGTAGTCATTATACAAAAGTAACTATTTTACAGCTGCAGAGATAAGAACAAACCCCAAAAGACAACTTACTATGTGAAGATTGACAATATGTGAAGACTGACAAAAATAATCTATGTATTAAGTAAAGATTTTTTTAGTACTTACTTGGGGTAAGTCCAAGATAAAGATAAAACGTAGAGTTCTTCTTGTTATGTTTAATAAAACATTGTAGCGGAAAATCTCGAGGTCCCGGTTGTAACCGAAAAATGAAAATGCCATCAAGTTTTGCACATATATGCAATGATTTGCTATAAAATGCAATACAACATGAAACACTGAGTATGATGCAATGCGAGAAGAAATTCTACAGAGGAAGATCTTTATAGGTAATGTTAACAATTCTCATTTTGAAATTACTGCTGAAAAATTGTATAAGTTTTTATCTAAGTATGGGGAAATTGAGGAAGGTCCATTTGGGTTTGATAAATACACTGGTGAACCTAAAGGGTATGCTTTGTTTATATATAAAATTGTTGATGGAGTAAGAAAGGCTTTAGAAGAACCAGTTAAGAATTTCTACGGACATCCACTGTATTGCGAAATAGCTACGTGTTGTTATATTAATAAGCAGAAATTGGGTTCTCATGAGGAGCGAAAATCTGGTTCTGAATCTGGTTCTACTGAAAATTTTACTTCCAAGAGTGACTTGTATAATGCACCTAAGATGGTAAAACAGCTCAAAGTTATCAATGACTATAAATAAGATATGCATTCTTGTTCAACAGACTTCATGACTAAACTACTAACAGATATGACACAAAAACTGGGTAATAGGAAGTCAATTCATTTGTCAGATGGTTCTCTTTAGTTTACACTAATACAATAGCAGAAGGAACTACCAAATAAACCACGTCTAGCATGCATGTGCCCTTAATCATGTAATACCAAAGAACCTATCATATTTAACTCAAAATCTTCTAGCTAGGAATAAAATTGAACTCAAAATCAACAGATTCAACTCAAAATTATCAAACTCAATCAATAATTTTCTGTAATTAAACCTGCGATTTTCCCAAAAGCAACTTTACCTGAATTCAAACCCAAATTCGATGGAGATGCGGAAAGCGTGCTCTTGATAATTTTCAAACCCTAAAATCAAAAAACAACAACGTGAGATTTTGAAATCAAATCAACGTAAGATTGAAAGTGAAGGTGGCAGAAATTTAACCTGAGAATCAAGTGTCGCTTCACTCCAACGAATTTGAGATCTCACAGGAGAAAATCACGAACGAATTTAACTTATCGAGATTTTTTCAGCAGAAGAGGAAGAAGGTGAAGAGAAACTGTTTTTTTCTTTTTTTGGAAAGAAAAACTGCGAACGATATAACCAAGAAAAATAAAAACAATGTTTTCGATCTTGTGTTTTCAGGCGTAAGATAATTAAACTACTAGTGACTCAATTACAACCGTTGAAAACTTATCTAATGGGGACGGCTAAAAATAATGTGTCCCTATTAGTGGACCAATAGTGACGGCTAGAGGGGTGCGTCCCAAATGGTCAATTCTCGGGACGGCTAGAGCCGAGTGTCCCAACAACTAACCTCTTGGAACGTTTTTTTTAGAAATGGCCATCCCTAGAAGCCTTCTTTTTTGTGGTGTTATCTTGACCGGTCAAAATCGATTGAACCGGCAAAGCATTAGCCGTTCCACTTTTTCCCCCAAAATCCCCCTGAGAACGAACACAGTTCATTCATCATTCATCCTATTCTTCTTCTTCCCCGCTCCTATTCGTTCTCTTCTCAACCATTAACTAAAAACCAAATAAACATCACTTATACAATTTTAGGTTTTGGGTTTGTTGAGGAAGCTCTTATTGAAGGTGGGGGTTATTTTTTAGGAGCTTAATCATCTCAATAATCAAAGGTAATCCAATAAACTTAAAACTCTAATTTTTTATTATTTTTTATCAATTGAAAATATTTTCATTAATTATTTGATGACTAACATAAATTCAATTAGTTTGACAACAATGTGAGGACTTGAATTTGTTTAAGATTATTATTTTTAGGGACCTTAATTAGTATGTCTAGTTATATAGGTTATTTACAAGTTATATGATTTGGTGTGATTGAAAATGAGATAATTTAGTTTCCATGTCTAATTGTATATGTAATTTACACGTTTTAGATATTATTGTGGTCATAAAACGGTGCACTTTAGTTGGAATTCATTTGCACTTGTCAATTTTACTTGAATTCTTGCGTTATGTTTGTTAGATGTCGATTTTAACACCATTTTATTGTCACTCCAGTGTTGTTGTTGATTGAAGAATGTCTTTAAGGAGATATATGTCAATCAAATTGGGGGTTTGTCTGGCCGATGATTCAAGTGACGAAGATACAAATCAAAATCTTCTCATGTTATATCAATGTATGATGCAACATACTCATAATTTGCATCAACCCGTTCCAACCCAAGTGACGAAGAGAGAATCAATCAATAGAAATCGTGTCGAAGCGGATGTAAGGTTGATGCAGGATTATCTCAATGATGGCTGCATTTGGGGACCGACAAAGTCCCATGGCCGTTTAGGTATGTATCGACCCATTTTCTTAAAAATTATGCACAAAATATGTGAGGTTGACCCCGACTTTCGACAAAGAAAAGATGATGCAAGAATTCCAGGTCATAGCCCACACATGAAAATATATGCCGTTATGAAGTGTCTTTGTAAAGGTATCCCACCCGATAGCATTGATGATTATACCCGTATGGCTTCTTCGACTATTTACTATTATATTATATATTAAGAAGTTTCGTGAAGCAATTATGTTTGGGTTTAATGCGGAACACATGAGACGTCCAACTGTGAATGATATCAAGTGGCTGGTGAAGGAAAACACAGCTAGAGGCTTTCCAGGAATGCTTGGTAGTATGGACTGTATGCATTGGGGTTGAAGGGTATGTCCGATGGACGAGGAGGGAACATACACAGGACACAAAAGTTATCCCACATGTGTTCTCGAGGAGGTTGCTTCATACGATAAGTGGTTTTGGCATGGGTATTTTGGAGTTGGTGGATCAAGCAATGATCTTAATGTTTTGAAGTCCTCCAATTTGTTTGATGACAATCTTAATGGTATTGCACCACCTTGTCATTATACTATCAATGGCAACCATTACACGCAGGGGTATTATCTAATGGATGGAATTTATAAGAGTTACTCTGTGTTAGTCCAAGCTTACGGTGCACCTAGTTATATTCCAATTCTCGAGTTATTTAACAAATATCAAATGGCAAAGAGGAAAGATGTGGAACGGGCATTTGGGACACTGCAAAGTAAATTTAGGATCCTTTACCATAGATCTAACTACTAGGAAAAACAAGATATGAAATCAATCATGAGAACCTGCTTGATATTGCATAATATCGTTGTAGAGGATGAACATCGTGACCCAAACTGGAAATATGTACCAGACCCCCCTCATGCTCCTATAGTCGGATACATGAGGAAGACAAGCGAGTCATTACAAAACCCAGTTCTTCAAGAGAGACTTCGTACGGATCTTGCAACTCATATGAATGACATGGTCAAGGTCTACGGGATGGTGAAATTCCCGGAGATGCGATAGACAATGAGCTGGATTCCGGAGAAGACACATACGAGGTTGATATTGATCAAGACCACTACGACCCAGGAAAAGTTTTTTTGGGATCCGATTCATAATGATTTTATTTATATGTTTTTAATTTATGTGAGCGGTGAGACATGGTTACTACAAATTCAAATTTAATTTAATAAAAACATTACATTTGCAGGAAAATTTTAAAAACATTACATTTTGAGGTGCTCAGAAAAACATTACATTTGCGGGAAAAAATAAAATCTATAATACAAAATAGTGTTTGCACATAAAATTACTTTTAGGCATAAACACGTTGATTCGATGATGATTATTGAGGATTAGGGTAAAATTAGGTTAAAAAGAAATTGAGGAAAACAAAGAATACAAATAATTTTACGTGGTTCGGCATTGTGCCTACATCCACGGGTGAATCTCCCTAAGGAGAATAATTTTATTGATTGGATTACAAAATGATTTCTCCACCCTCTCTTCCGGTTCCCCCTTTCCTAGGGTTAATATACCATGTATTTATACAATTGTCCCCACTTGCATTGCAAGTAATCTGGGTGTTCTATAATCTTCTATTTGGATCGTAGATACGGGTTGGCGGAAACGAATCGGTGGAATGGGTCGCTGGGCATGGTCCAAAAAATGACTCTGCTAGTAAGGCTTAGGTTAGTTAATATTGCACCCAAATATTAGGGTACAAACAAAGTACGCAATCCTATTTTTGTATAAGAAAATTTTAAGATGACGAAACGGGTAGCTTTCCTGGTGACAGCTTGAATGTCTTATTTTTCTTCTTAATTACTTGCCCATGTTGTCGTGAAAAACCATAATTATGTGGTGGAATGAGATAACAAAGCTTATATGGAGCAATGATATAACAAAGTTGATGACGAAAAAGCTCTATACATTGACCAATGTGTGTTGATAACCTCTGGCATGTATAAACATAAGTAGTTTGTCTGTAGTAGTGTAGTCGCCCCCACTAGTATATACGGGGGAATTCGTTGCCGAAGACTCGTTTATGCTAGTAGTTTACTTGATCAGACCACGAAAAATCAACTACCTTCGGTGCTCGCCTCGGGGTAAAATTTTAATACTCACTTCTCAATTGAGTCTCTCAGACCAAGAAAAATCAACGATCTTACAAGTGAAACTTCATAAATGATCAGATTTGACGTACTCCGAGAGGGTAAGAATACAACTTCCATTCTCTGATGTCGAAATTACTTTACTTTGTAACAGCATGATACGTGAAATGTGAGTGATCCCTCTCTCGGTCATAAATCCGTCGGTGAGCTGATATATGATGTCCACCAGTTACATTGACGTTTCTTTGCCGGTGATGACTTTCATTTTATTTTGCTGGAGAATATCTCAGACATCAATACAACGAACATTGAACTCGATCATGCTGTGGACAGAAAGTCAACACAACATTTTTCACGAACTTTAAACTTAAACTCGATCATATTGTGGACAAAGAGTCAACACAACAGCTTCTACGAACTTAGCTATAAAATCTTTAACAAACTTCGATCTTGTCGTGGATAAAATATCAACACAACAACTTCCACGAACATAGCTATAAAAGCTTAAATGAACTTTAATCTCGATCGTGTTGTGGATTAAAAAAAAAAACACACCAATTTTCGCAAACTTAGCTATAAAAGTTTAACGATATTTTCGATCTTGTTGTGGTCAAAAACAACACAACAGCACGAACCTAGCTATAAAAAGCTTTTCGAACTTCTCGATCTTGTTGTGGACAAAAATCAACACAACTGCACGAACCTAGCTATAAACAGCTTATCGAACTTCTCGATCTTGTTGTGGACAAAAATCAACACAGCTACACAAACCTAGCTAAAAAATCTTATCGAACTTCTCGATCTCGATCAAGTTGTGGATTAAAAATCAACACAACTTCCACGAACTTAGCTATAAAAGCTTATCGAACTTCTCGATCTCGATCAAGTTGTGGATATGATTATTTTTTTACGCCGGGGTGTTACCTATCTCTCCCCCAAGCGGTGGTTACTGCAGTTGAGGTGAGATACAACTCGCCCCCATCAAATTGTGAGTGTCATGCTGCTTAATGCTCGCACAAGGGTGCACTTCCTTGTTGTATCTCGCTCGCGCATGAAAAAAGGAATAAAATTTTCTGTTATCTTGAATTTGCATAGGGGGCCAATCCTACTATTCCAGATTCGCGCAGAATCGATATGTGTGCATTCTCATGTGCCACTGCATACAAAAATGCTCGCCACATGAGTTTCCGGGCGCGGACCGTCGGACTTGGATTTCCAGGAACGGACCGCCGGATAAGTCGAGACTCCAATCCTTGTGTCTCAAAAGCTTGGATGCACTTTCAATTCAATCATTAGTTATTGAGCTAACAGATGTATATTATCATGATTCAAGAACAAAAATCGTCAGAAATGAGACAAAGGCATAAGACGTATACAAGGGAAGTTAACATCTTACCTAAATATTTGTTGTCGAATAAGCAGTTGCCCTTGAACAATCGGAAGTCGTTGGATGGCAGAAGCTCTGAAGCTTTTGGAGAAAGAAAATCCCATCCCTTTGTATGGTGGGTGTGCGATATCATAGTAGCGACGAGGAAATGTTCCTTGTTATTTTTCTATGGCGTGGGTTTATTCTTACGACGACAGTGATTAGGAGTGAAGTGAGATGATACTTTTTCGCGGTCCTCTGACCTGAGCTCGTTTGTCGTCCTTCGTTGATGTTCTAGTAAAGGTGACCGGGGCTTATCCATTTTAGATGGACTGCAGTGTACCCCAATTATCGGTCCTCCACTGAAGCACTTTAGTGTAATACTGGTGACCGTGCAAAATCATTGTAGTCGATCTTGAATATTTCATTGATGTTGTTAGATTTTTTAGCTCTTTAAAATATAATGGTTCTGCACTCTGTTGTCCATCCTTGCCGAATTGACTGGAAGCTTAGATTTATCTTTTACAAAAACTAGTTAAACTAGCATATAGTCATAGCACCCTCTGACTTGAACATGACTGATCATCATAAGACCACCCATCTATGACAGTACTGCTTGCTGAAACTTGAAGGGCCTTATTGTTGATTATGTAGTTGAGAGTCCAGGGGCTGATTGTGAATCAATTTGTTGCTCTTGGTGATCAGTCTTTATGTTGTTTAGGATGACGTCAAGTGCTAATATAATGGTTTTGTATTATTTTTCATTCTTAATGCTCCGGAAAAACCCGCACATGTTCCTTAAGAGTCTTTTGTGTTTGCATCTTTGCCAGGGCGAGGATGTGCTCACAGCTAAGAAGTGGCCTTTTCTTATGAGCTACTAACAATCCTTCATCTATAAAAATTTACGGTCGACCTCTTGATGCAACCTGTTTCTTAGTAAAATGTCAGGTCCAATATTGATTCAAGTAAGATTGCCATTTGGCCGGTTGACACCGAAGATAACATCTTGAACAAGCTATAGTTCATTCAGAAACCATATGCAAAAGTGCTTGGTACAACAGGACCACGTATGCAAAATAGCCTTCACTCGACAACTAGGATAAACATGCTACTAATCTTTAACTTCATTAACCCCTATTATGCTGAGCAAGTTTCTTGAAATTATAACGGTAAGAAGCATGTGGAACGTTTCATCATGATGCCTAATGGATTTCACTAAGCATGTATTTTTCCATTAGGAAATTTAATTCATGGAATTAGATTAAACATCATTTAAAGAGGTTTAAGGATAAAAATGTATGCTTAATTCATGGAATTAGATTAGAAATCATTTAAAGAAATTTAAGGATAAAAATGTATGCTTAATTCATGGAATTAAATAAAAATTTATTTAAAGAGATTTAGGGATAGAAACGCATGGCTTAATTCATGGAATTAAATTAAACATAATTTAAAGAGATTAAAGGATAAAAACCTATGGCTTATTCCTCTTGTGTGTGTTGTCCGAGTCTGTGCAAATGCCAATACCTTTACCTTTCAACCAAATGCAGCAACAGGTGTTTGTTCCGAGCCTGCCGGCTCATCCCCTACAACCACGGGGCATGATACATCAGGGTACGGGTATGAGATTTGCCCCACAAATTGGTCATCAGCTGGCTCCTTAGTTGGGTAACCTTCCGATGGGTATGGCCCAACAGTTTTCACAACAACTGGGTGGTAAATATGGTGGTACTCGTAAGGATTTTAAGATAACTCATCCTGACACGCACAAAGAGTTGAGACTTGATAAAAGGACAGATGTATATGTGGATGGAAGGTCTTCTGGGACGAAGTCACATTCTAGTGTGACTCCCCAATTTCAACCCATTTCGCCATTTCCGCCTGCCCATCAAATCAAGTACTACCCTATGCCATCAGGTATGATTCTACGTTGACTCTGAAGTCGTTGAAACATCGTACTGGAGATGGCCTTCAGATTTAATAGATGTTCCTCTTATTTCATGATGAGGATATTATGGTGAGAACTAAAAAATATTCCATTGGGACATCCATGTCTGTATGATTTGAAGCACCACCATAAAATAAAGAAAAAAGTTTTATTTTTCTTCTATGTGAATTCCTTTGGTTTCTTTTTCGTCAGATACTTTCTTTGGATCTGTTTCACGAACACGAACTTGACTTCCTTCACGAACATAACTTCAAGTTTTTGTAATACCGTTGTTTCTGGTAGAAAACGAGGATCTTTTCTCGAATCCCCTTTGTCGGCGCCAATGTTTGCACATAAAATTACTTTTAGTCATAAAAACGTCGATTCGATGATGATTATTGAGGATTAGGGTAAAATTAGGTTAAAAATAAATTAAGGAAAACAAAGAAGACAAAGAATTTTACGTGGTTCGGCATTGTGCCTACATCCACGGGTGAATCTCCCTAAGGAGAATAATTTTATTGATTGGATTACAAAATGATTTCTCCACCCTCTCTTCCGGTTCCCCCTTTCCTAGGGTTAACATACCCTGTATTTATACAATTGTCCCCACTTGCATTACAAGTAATCTAGGTGTTCTAGAATCTTCTATTTGGATCGTAGATACGGGTTGGCGGAAACGAATCGGTGGAATGGGTCGCTGGGCATGGGCCAAAAAATGACTCTGCTAGTAAGGCTTAGGTTAGTTAATATTGCACCCAAATATTAGGGTACAAACAAACAGCATAGGTTTTTGAGCACCGACGGACATATAACATTTTTAGAGACAAATGGGTGATCCGACCATCCCAATTTCATCCTAACAATAGACATCTGACGATCATGGTGTTTGTAACCTCTTTCATTATGAACCTCCTTCAATTATTAAAATATTCATTGATAACCCTCATAATTAGTTGCTTCACTAATTAAAAAAATAAATGTGCCAACAAAAATATCCTTACCAATTAAATGCCACAACTATGTAAAACTTATATTTTATATTAAAAAAGAAGAAGATTAAACTCATTTATTTTTAAAATCGAATTTACCCGCCTTCATCAACCTACAAAAAATAATAACATTTAAACTTCTGCGGCTATAACATGTAAAACTCTTATTTCTGCTTTGAAATAAACTGATTGTCCTTAATCAACTTGCAAACAAAAAAGAACATTATGTTAAAAATACGAAAAAATCATTTTCAATTAACTCAATTTTCTTTTTGGGAAACAATCGAAAAATAAAAATAGATACATATAATTAAGAAACCTCAATCTTTTCAAATCTAGCTTGGAATCGCATTCCCTTCAAATCTATGTACACTGACACTGAAACCTCAATCTTTTCATAAACCTTCCTGACTTTGTGGGCGGTTTCCTTTTTCCTCTGCATCTTTTAAATTTATTTATTTTATCTTCGTGATCATGAATGTCTTTTCCTCCATAACAACACGACTGAGCATCGTCATCTAAACCTTCCATATTACCGACCCCATTAGTATCACCAAATCCTTATATATTATCATGATTCAACTCCATCTTCTCAACTCCTGATTTGGTGTTGCAAATATCGAATATGGAAAAAGTGCAGACTGATGTTATATTTTCAACCATAAATGGTTGCAAATGTCGATGAAGATTCAGCATAATAGTCCAAGTACAACATAAAACAGTATCACAGACCACCGATCTTTGGGGATCAATTAAAAAAATTATTATTTTAGGGCAAAATAAAATAATTTACTTGACATTTTATCAAAAATTATTATTTTAACCAACTACAAGTGTACCGAATTTATAATTATTTGGATGATAAATATCTTAGATTTTCATAGCCACAAGTTCTCATGGGTTAAAATAAATCTTATCATAGTTTGTAGTATTTATATATTAAATTATTATGATTAAAAGTTATTCTGACTTATGTCGTGCCGTTACGGCATGGGTTATTTCTAGTACATTACATTTGTTAAATAACACAACATAGAAACACACAACAATAAGATAACCTATATAAAATAAGCATATTATATTCTCTAAATAACTCGGTAGATTATAAGATATGTTCTAGATTGATGTGCAAATGCACTCCAATATCGTTAACGCTTGAGTGACGAAATGTTCCCCCTCGTTTTTGAGTAAACATATTTCTAGATAACATTTCGTCATTACCTGCTTCGCGTAGAAAGATCCTAAAAACCCTGCAATTCATCTTAAGGAAAGATAGGCGACCTCGAAGAGCATTCATAAACCTTTGGATCACACCCCCTCCTGAATGAAACTCGACCGACATATCATTCCAAAAAGTTTCAGCTGGCATATCCAAAAAATCTGGTCGTTCTACTATAGTGCAAAAGCTTCTCACAAGTTTAATATCTTCTTGTTCACTAAAAAGAGCCATTATATTTTCTACAAACAAACAGAAAATAATAAAATGTAAACCAAAAATTTAGATAAATCGAACTCTCACACTTGAGTGCTTAATTGTTTTTATTTGTATTTGATGTTAGTGAAGTGAACCTCAGATTCGGATATATATACATGATCTAACATTTGAACGATTGAGAAAAACGGTTAATTGTTAGTTGTTATTATAAAAAATGGTTAGATTTAAAAGACCGTTGATGATCTAACGGCAGGAAAAGTAAAACGGCTAACTATAAACCGTTTAAACGGTCGAGTGTTAGCCGTTCAAATTCTAGTCCGTTGGATCTTCAACGGGTTGAATGATCATGCGGACAAAAAAACAAACGGCTAATCATACACCGTTTTTACAAACGGTTATTTTTTTAAATGCCTTATATACATATGTGATTTTTGGTAACCAAAAAACCACACCAATCCAAATCTAGCCATCATATTACTACAGTCACCATAAAATCACTTAAAAATCTTATATCTCTTTGAATTTATTATATATATTTTATTGGTTTTATTTATTGTACTTGTTTGAAAACATAATGGTTAATTTTACATGAACAGAAGATTTGGCAATTATAAATGCTTATGTTATGTTTGCAACGGATTTAGTAGTCGGTAGGTATTAAGATTCAGAAACTTTATGGGATAAAATCGAACCGGAATACCACTGTACGTTTAGCACTTGTACAAACCGAACTCGAAAAGCGCTTCAAAACAGAAGGAGTGCCATCAAATCAGATTGCAGAAGATTCGCTACGATAGTGGCAGCTTTTCTCAGGAACCCGCCTAGTGGATGGACTGATGAACAAATAGTAAGTTTCCTCATAGAAACGGCATTATTAATTTTAATATCATTTCATTTTAATATTTATTTTGTGATTCACTTCATTGAAACTTTCTAAATGTATGGCTGCAGTACATAGAATCAAGAATGAAGTTTGTTAAAGCAAGGGGTGGAAAACCTTGGAAACATGACAGTTTTTGGAGTTCTGAGGTAGCATGTTCAAGGTTGCGACCTTGAGAATTTAAGGTCCCATCATGGTGAACCTAGTCAATCAACCCCGATTCCTATGGTTGTCTATGAAAGTGAAAATGGTGATGGCACAGATACACCAACGGAAACACAAACACGTTTTTTTTGTAAAAGATAAAGCCAGGGGACTTAGCAGAGACAAGGCTAAGATGGAAAATTCCATGGCTAAAGTTGCAGAACGAGGATGAAACAACATGATTCAGTATTTTGAGAAGAAGGATGCAGTCAAACATGAAGAAAAATTAGTTGAAAATCACTTAATGCGCCAGGTAGTTGTGAATGGGACAAGGGATACCTTAGCTAGAGAGAAAAAAAGCACACAATGAAGAAATATCCATTAGGCAAAAAGATATGAAAATGTTATTAACGGATGTGGAAGGGTTGCCTGAATGGAAGAAATATGCAGTAACTAAGATGCAGGAGGAAATATGTACCCGGTTGGGATATGATCCTCGTAATTAGTTATTTGACTGTCTTAATATGGTTAGTTGGTCTTCTTGGTTATTAGTTATCTTGTTTAATGGTCAATTAGTTGTCCCGGTTATTAGTAAATTAGTGGTGTTGTTAGTTATGATTTCAATTTGTAGATGATTTTACTTAGTTACAGTGTTTGTAAACTTTAATCTTATTGTATCCATTTGTTTTTTGAATTTAAGACTATTCTGCTTAATAAAAAACATGTTCGCACTGAAATATTCATTCAAGATTATAACAAAGTACAACATCTTTCAATTGCTCATACAATGCATCAAATTTAAAAGGCTTCTTCTTGTCTTCACGGTACTCGATCCGAGCTTTAATTTTCTGAAAAAGAAAAAATAAACATTAACATGAAAACTTAACATAAAACATTTGACATTACAGTAATAGTTAATCAACATATTAACTAGTTTTTATTATATCCTTACTCGAACTTCGTATGACAATGATACATGCTTCAAGTTGATATCAAAAAAAATAGTAACAAAGGTTTGAATTTCAGTATTAATTATGTTGAATCTGTTTGTTACTGACTTCTTTGTTATTCTATTTTCGTTTTCGGTAATATCTTCAAAATTTTGTAAAACGCGGTTCCAAAATTCGGTTGATTCGTTCACTTCTCCAGGGATTGTGGCTCGATTATTTTCTAAAATCCATGCTTCCACAACACCGACATCTTCTTCATTACTAAACCTTATCACGTATATTTTTTTACTAAACTTACTAGAATTTTTACTTACGAAACTTGCAAATGGAAAGTGGGTATGGTATTTGTGATCCAATTTAGGGGATTTTATAGAAAATAATTTTTTTACCATACTATTTGTGATCTGATGACTCTTAAGACAACTACATGTCTTTATTTGGAAAAGTAGTCGACCAAATAGGTCACGACAAAACATACTGATGATTCCAAAAATCCAAATTCATTATGACCATGCTCAAGTTGCACTTGACTAGAATACTAGATGGACACGTATAAAAAGTTAATGAAAATAAAATGAAGAATAGAGAAGTCGAAATAATTGATGTGAGTTGATATGTCGAAAGATGAAAAATACATTGATTTGTCAACTCAATATCCGAATCTTTAGTAACTTAATGAGTGAACCAACGAAACAGACAACCGGTGATAAGAAAACTCACTCTCAGATTCACAAATAGTTTTATAAATTTATGAGTGATATGACTAAACCGACAACAGGTGATAAGAAAACTCGACCCGACATACATGCATCAGTAAACAAAGTGACCACACTTGACCCCATTAACAATAGTAACATTTGAAAATTGAGATACCAAAAAGACAGGTAATGTATTATAAATAATGTTTCTCTATACCATAACAACTCAACCAAAATATCAACATCTTATTTATTCTAGATATATCTTTTCTTCAATTTTCTGCACCTCCTTTTATTATTTTAGTAGTCATGGTCGCCAGATTCAACCCTCTTGAAGATGCAGCTATCATCCAGTCTTGGATTAATGTCTTTGTCGCTGAAGGATAAACAAGAAATATTGTTTCTGGGGTCAATTTATGGAAGCTTGTGGTTCTACATTTGACGGTTAGGAACGGAAACCCACACCAGATAACATCTAGGGTATTACAAAACCGAGTTTCAAATATTAAGAGAAAGGTTAAGTTGTACCTAAGTTTTTTGGTTCCAGTATTAAGAAACATGCCTTTTGGATGGACAATGAACGAATGTGTAAGTGTACTAATTTTGGACTAACATCTTTAATTTTCATTACATAGTTTTAATAACACAATTTTAATATTTGGTTGTATAATATAGGAACTTCATTCGAAACAAAAATACGAAGATGCAACCGGTAAAGCATTCCAATTATACGAATGTTATTTAATCCTGAAGGAGAGGTTTCCTGAGGAATACCATACCAATATATTATGCCGTGAAGAGGGTGAAGATGATGACGAAGATTAGTTCGGCTGCGCCAACACTACAGATTTTGTGGGTACATCTATAGAAAACCCTCCTGAGACTAAACTCGGCAGTTAGGGATGCCTAACGGTTTAAAGAGTTGTTGCACCGACTAAGTGCAGTCGCGATGCCTGCGACAGTGAGTTAGGTTTAATTTCCAGTAATTTTCATTTAATGTACTACATAAAATGAAAATACCCAAATTAAATAAGATACAATCTTTGTCACTTAGTAACATATTCTACAAACTAAATACGACTTGCCAACTCCATGTGTACACTACAACAACTATATTGTACAAACAAGAATCTACCCATCTAGCGTAAATTCTATGAATCGTAAAAAAAAAACGTAAACTGCAAATGAGTGTACACGGAGTGTGAACGAAAAAAGGTCAAGGAACGGCTAGCCATTAACCGTTCTAGGAAATAAAAACCGGGGGATGGTTAGCCGTTCCATAAGAACGGGCAATGGTTCACCGTTATTTTTCCAAATAACGGTAAATGAGTAACCGCTCTCTGCTTTTTTGAAACGGCTAACCATTAGCCGTTTCCGGAATCTTCCCGCTGGGATTCCCGCACACTAGGAAAACTTTGCGGAAATCACCCCTTTAGGCCACGGTTTTTTGGGGTGGGAAGCCCTTGGGCATGCCCATAAGACCCGGTCTCACCAGAGAATGAAAGAGAGATTTTTCTTTTTTGGAATAAAGCAAATGAGTTAATGACATGCACCGGTTACTTGCTCTCAGATGCAAATGCCTGTGGATTGGGGTGGTTTTGGTATTAAAAATATGGAAGTTGTGAACTATGTTTAGGTGGACTTGGAGATCTGAAAAGAGAGAAGTTGTTTTTGGGTTCAAATATTAGAGGTTAAATTCAATACTGATCACAACCGAATTTTGGGGTTGGCAGCTGAGTGGACAGTTAGCTCAAGTTGTTGTTGGCAAGACCAACTTAACAATGAATAAGGTATCCGGATTATGTAGAAAGGTATTGACATCAACCCAAAACACATCCGTTTATGTTTTGTTAAAACTTAACAAATGTTCTAAGTAAATTGTGTTCTCCAAATTTTAATGAACCAAAACTAGACTGAACATTGTGCCAACTTTTTCTCCGTTAAAGAAAAGACTGAAGCAAAATTAAGGAGTGAACTGGTTTTTCCTGAACAAGGATCAAACTGTCACAAAGGATGTATGGAACTTATCCAGATTATGTCCCATCCTTTCTACGACCATCGCGAGCCACGAAACCAGCTTTGATAGGAGCAACAGAACGGCCAGAACCACACTGCACAACATGCAAAAAAAAGGCATTATGACCCAAGTGCCATTTTCACTAGCTCCTACCACAAGCATAAATTCCTTGACAGAGGCCTCAGGAAAAAATGAGAACCATTATCATGGGGAAAATAAATCAGCCAATGTACAGAAAAGTTTGCAGGGTCATAGGCCTCTTCGGAGGAAAAACGTGTTGCACTAATAGAGGCAACACCCCTAAACAACAGATACCAACAACAACTCCAACAACAGAAGCTGCGAAAAAATTAAAGCAACCTATGCAATTTCTAGGGTTTAGTCAAAAAACAACCCCAGTGCACGCCAACTATGCCAAAAAATAAGTCTAGATGCATCGAATCAGAACACAAATTACTGTGGCTCATTTTACCTGCTCGCATCGGAGTATCAGGACTTTTGCAACCATTGCATATAACATACTCATCTGTAACAACACAAGAAAGAATTTTTAGAGAGGACAAGTGCAAAAGAATAGCATCAGTAGCATAACAACCAGTGCATCTACATGTGTCACCTGAATAACAGTTCGGACACAAGAAAATAGAGAAAAGGTCAAGGTATGAAAGAAAAATAACTATAACCAGGGATGAAAGGAAAGGTGAAAAAGGATAGCAGTGACACGATAACTCATGCACCAACGATGCATAAACTCCTAAACCAAAGTTTGTACACATTATAAAAGAAAACAGATGAAGTGTAGATAAAAATAAGAAGAAGACTAAAGCAAACAAGTCGAGTTAGCATATTAGATGGCTAAATAAGAAGAGAAAAGGAACTTACTGACATATCTTTGTAGAATGCCTTCAAAATTCTTGGGAGCAAACCTTCCTTTAACAACAAGCCGTTGTTGTCCATCCAATGATCCACTTGTTCCCATCTCAGCAAGTAAGAAATTCATCACATCACATGCTCTGGCTGCCTATGCATCCTGGAAATTGCAATCACGGAAATCTCAGTATAAATTTATTTCAGTTCAGAACAGCAATTATCTCAAGCAAAAGACATCCTACACCAACTAAATTTCAAGCAAATGAGACAGGTAAAAATGAAGCCTACTGAAAAATTTGGTAATCCAACTAGAATACAAGACATTAAAAATATATTCATACGTTTTGCAGAGATCCATGAAGTTCACGAACACAATCTTTTTGGTGCCTACATGTAGAACCTGTGGTGGCCTCATAACAGTCCTACGCCTGTCTCCTGCAAGCTCTGGATTATTCTCATGGAGAATGTTGAACACAAGACCAAGGAGCTGCAAAGCATTTGTAATTAAGGTCTGTTAGATAACAATTACTTACAAGAACCTTTCTGTAACAAGAGGAGATAACTAAACAGGAAAAGGTACCTCTTCATATTCATAATCCCTATCAGTTCCTTCCCAGGGATACAGTATTTGCAGAACAATTCCTTCTCCTTCCTCATCCTCTTTTACTTGGTCTGAGAAAGATCAAAACATAACTCTTAGTTCCCGTATTAATGTTCAGGATAAAGGGCATCACAAAAATGTTAAATGCATCTACAGACAGACGATAAAGACTTCCCAAAACTTATTACCTTCTAAATCTTCTATTGCATCACCATTATCCTCGTTCAGAAGTTCTGACTCAACCTGTATTAACAAAAGAAACAGTGTAATGCATGGAACAAGCAACAAAAGAACAATAAGAAAGAAAAAATCATACAATTTATGCAATTTCTAGGGTTTGGAGTGCACACCATCCACGCCAAGAAATAAGTCTGGATGCATTAAATCAGAACACAAACTACTGTAGCTCATTTTACCTTCTTGCATATGAGAAAAGAGTGCATGTTCTCTTTCGATAGGATATTAGGACTCTTGTAACCATTGCAAATAACATATTCATCTGTAACAACAGAAGAAAGGATTTTTAGAGGCGACAAGCGCAAAAGAATAGCATGCCAATGCATCTACATGCATCACCTGAATCAGAGATTGGACGCATAGCAGTATAGGAGAGGTGAGGTAGAAAGAATAGAAGTTAACTATAGGAGAGGAGAGGTGGAAAGAATAGCAGTGACACAATATTCATGCATTAATGATGCATAACAATAATTTCCCTAAACATAGTTTGTACCCATAACAAAAGAGAACAGATGAAAGAAGATTAGATAGATTTAAGAAGACTAAAGGTAATAATTCGAGTTAGCATACTTAGATGGCTAAATATGAAGACAAAAGGAACTTACTGTGATATCTTTGTAGAATCCCTTCAAAGTTCTTGAGAGCAAAACTTCCTTTTAAGAAACAGCCTCTGTTGTCCATCCAATGATCCACTTGTTCCCATCTCAGAAATTAAGAAAGTCATATCATGCTCTGGCTGCCTACACATCCTGATAATTGCAATCACTGAGATCTTAGCATACATTTATTTCAATTGATAACAGCAAATTAACACAAGCAAAAGACATTCAGGAACCATCCCACACCCACTGTATTTCAAGCAAGTAAGACACATAATGATATAAAAATGAAAAATTAAGCCTACATAAACAATTTAAGAGTGTTTAAGACGTTAGAAGTATATGCTAACGTTTTGCAGAAGTCCATGAAATTCACAAGCACAGTTCTTTTGGTGCCCTCACGTAGAACTTGTGGTGGCTTCATAACTGGCCTATACCTGTCTCCTGCAAGCTCTGGATTATTCTCGCGAAGAATGTGGAACACACAACCAAGGACCTGCCAAGCATTTGGATACAACAGATATATGTATATATATAGATAGAGGTCTACTAGATCAAGATTACAATTACTTAGAAAAAGTTCTTTTGGTAACAAGAGGGTGTACCTCTTCATGTTCATAATTTCAATCAGTTCCTTCCAAAGGATTTGCAGAACAATTCCTTCTCCTTCCTCATCCTCTTTTACTTGAACTGAGAAATGTCAAAACATAATCCTTAGTTCGCGCATTAATATCCAGGATAGTGGGCTTCACAGAAATGGAAAACAATCTACATATTTTTTTAATTGCATTTACAGACATCCAATTACAGACTTTCTATAACTTGTTACCATCCAAATCTTCTTTTGCATCACCATTCTCCTCAATCAGAGAATCTGGCTCAACCTGTATTAACGAAAGAAACTGTCTAAAGCACAGAACTCACAATTAAAAGAACTAAAATAAAGGATAGCCCAAGCAAAGTTAGCCAGGATGGCTGCTGGATAATAAACTCACTGAAACTAGGATCAGGAATTTGCGACAATGGACATGATGGGGAAATTCATCACACTTGCTGGCTTCTTCTTCTTTGAGGGATCAAATAGCGCAAGCTCTGCGACATCCTCCTCCTTCATTTCAATTATTTGATTCTCTTTTTCCATAGCTGTACCAAGCACAGTAAAGGTCTCAAATCCACCACCGCAACAACATTAAGAAAAACCAATTGAGTCTAGCAACTCAACAACGATAATCAAATGAAAATCAATAAATAATAAAATATACATGAAGAAGAACCAACACTAAATCAGAAAATCCCTAACAAAAATATACGCACTAAAAAAATGTGTATACATAAAGCAAGAGTGAAAAGTACAGAACATGAGTATGAACAATGAGCAAACTGAAGGTACTTAAGAAATGCAGCTGTGTAACTTTTAAGTGCGAAGTAAATCAAATCCCTAAGCACAAACCCATACTAAAATCACAAAATCAGTTGAGTCACTGCTCCATTCCAACATTGTTTTAGGTTAGTGATCATACATTGTTTCATCAGTACATATATAGTGAGAACGAACGATGAAAACAAAGAGCCGTGAGGCACATGGTGATACTTGATGACAATGTTGTTTCTCCAAACACTAAATTCTCGATCTCTGCATACTGAAACCTAAAAATGTTACAAGGAAGTGAAGGAAACCCCTAGAAAGGAACAATCGTGAAACTACGAAACCTAACACCACAAATCAGTGACCTCCAAAACGAAGCAAACCAGAAAACCCTAATTTTAGCGAAGATATGCAAACAAAACTCTCGATTAGACACTTACTTTACTCTAATCTTCTCTGTGATTTCTGGAAGTGGAAAAATGAAAATAAAAGGCTTCAGAAATGTTAGGCAAAAACGGTAAGGGAAATTCCCATGGCAATGGCCAAACTCAAACATTTGTTGAGCCACGTGGATGGTCAAACTGGATTTTCCACTGTGGTAAAGCACTAGGCGTTAGATCAATAGGCATGCGACTCAGGTAAAACCGCTGCCGTCGGTAGATCCAACTCTAGCATTGGGAGGACAAACGTTGGCGAGGGAAGAACCAACGCGGCGTCCCAAGAAAAAAAACTGGTGTTTTTGCTACAAACGCCATCGGGTAGTTTTTTAAAATTCAAAATTCACTTTTTACCTCTATAAATTACCACCATCTTCAAACAATTCACTCGTGACCAAAACTCACTTGAATTTTCTCTTCTAAAATGGCTAAAAAGGCGATCACACTTTTTTGCGATGCAAAACTTGAAGCTGTTGTTTCTAAGATATGTGGGAGTTTTAAAAAGATTGAAAATTGTAAAAGGGAAGTGCAAGTTTTAAAAAGTTGCTCCAAGAAAATGTTCCGCTAAAAGGCAAAGCAGAGTTCCAGTTTTGAAAGTAAACAACAAAAAAATCAAAAACAAAGGTGAAACTGTCAAAGAGCGCGTTGAATGGAAAATACGTCAAATGAAGATAAACAGGAGGCCAACACTTGTACTTGATTTTTATTGAAGTTTTTATTATTGTCTAAGTTTATATCTTGTAAAAGAATTTGCAGTAATATCAGTGAATGAAAATGTTTATATTTTAAAATAGATTTTCACTTCAGATCAAGTGAAATTTATTACAATTTAAACTTGCAAATAACATCAAACTACATTTTAATAAACCACAACAAAAATATAAAACTACATCAAATCCAACAATATTCTCTCTGTAAAGTTCATAGCATTCAAAATGCCTAAACTCTCTTCCGCTTTCTTCGGTAAACTTGGTCTAAGCGATGGTTTTCTGGAAAACTGATAAATAACAAGTTCAGATATTTTTATGATGCAGTTGAGTCCATGCGGACAAAGGTAAGATACTCACCAGTTCTTCGTTGGATAATCCAGAATTTCTACGATGAACCATCCACAATATACTTATGTATAATGTTTGACTTCCTTGGTGATGAATGCAATCCTTAGTTCTAGGCTCTTACTGTTTCTTATGGCTTCGTTCCGCGATGCTACAAAATGTCCCAATACTCTTTCCCATAAATTGTCATTGTTCATTGGTCTCATCATGCGATGTAACCAACATCAAACAAGAGCAACATATTCTTCCATTGTAAAGACCGACATCGGCATTCGAGTTCAGTAACGGTGTGCTTGAGATGGACCATCTTTTAGAATTCTGAAACACGCTTTGTAACGAAAAGGTTTACCGTGAGCTTCCTCCCAATTATCAAGAGTTGTTTGGATCACTTCATCTTCAGTTACACCGACGAACTTTTATCGATCAATTTCCATTACCAAAGCAACAAATGGCTGGACTACAAGCCTAATAGATTGAAAACGAGCACATTATCGACGAGCATCTCGGTTTCCTGGGTTTTCCGTAAGTGAGACGAACATTGAAAAAATGTTCTCCCAAAAAGAACCGTCATGAGAAATAACAACACTAGTGATTACCCTATGAAAGAAATATGCTTTGCATAGAGTTATATCCTCTTCTTGAGTAAACTTGGGACCACGATTTCTAATAGACATTTCCGCAAAGGGGGGGGGGAGATTTAGCAAAAAATGAAGAAGAAGAAGATGTGATTTTGGAGATAGGAGGAATGAAATTTATAATTCGAGAAACAAAATCCGTTGGAAATTTTTTCGTTGGCGTTTGAAGTAAAAGCGATGGCGGCTTTCCTTTAAGCGCCTATTGATAGGTGTGATAAACACCTAATTTTATATCTAGTATTTATGCTTTCTTTGCGAGTTTTCATGTGAATTATGTATCTTATTTTCGTTTTTGAGTTTCATAGGTACTTTGGAGTCATTACGAGCAAAAGAAGGAGAAATCATCCATTTGGAGCGAAAAGAACAAGGATCGTCCAATTTGCCAAAAGAGATACGGAATTATCATTGCATGAAATATACTACGGGCAGTCGCGTAGGCATATCAGACGCTAGAATTAACAGTTATGAAGCTATTGGGCTAAATGGAGTTATGTGAGCTGCTTATAATGGGCTTAACACTGACCCGGGTTACACATAATGGCCTTAGCTCAACAAGTATTTTACACCACAAGTGGAGTTGCAGATTATGGCATGCATGGAAGTAATGATGATTGCTGGTGATCGATTGTCAGCGACATGGAGGCTTGGCAGTGATGGAATGAGCAGTAGCAAGAAGTATGAGCTGCTGCTAGTGATCAGAATATGATGGCGTGTGCTGGGAGTCTAAGAATGGACGTTCGTCGATGAAACTATGGCAATTGAATAGGTTGCTGTGGTTGGCTAGCGAGATGATGATGTTGTTGGAAACTGAGGATGGTGGTCGTGACTGAGAAGGAAAGGAGGGTGTGGTACTAATTGGTGAAAAGAAGGAATTATGTCTGATGCCAATATCCTAATCAACACCGCCAGGGTAGCTGCCCAACGTTACACTTTTTCATACCAAGAGCCAATGCCTGAGCAATTAGTCCAGTCTCTATGTACCAAGCAAGGATACACACAATTCGGTGGGCTCCGTCCTTTTTGCAGGTTGGGATAAAAACTATGGTTTCCAGCTCTACGCCAGTGATCCAAGTGGTAACTACAGTGGGTGGAAAGCTGCACAGTCGATGTTTAAGCAGGATTACAAAGACGAGATCACTAGAGGACTTGATGGTGATTCTCGGTGGAGTTTATCTGACCATGACAATGGGTATCGGCTATTAAGGGTGATGGAGGAGTTGAATATGTAAGTCGAGGAAAAATAATACGGACTGAAGAGTAATGAAGATCAACAGTAGAAGAACGGAGCTGCTGCCAGCGATATAATGGAATATGACGCTGTTTCGATGGAGTTTCGTGTGGCTGTTCAGCAAGGGGAAGAAAGAGGTCGCTAGTGATGGAGGTGATTCCATTATCGTATGAACCGAGTATGGCAATGATGCTGACGACTAGGTGATGCTTTGGTTTCGAACATGAAGAAATGATGCAATGGCTCGAGGAGAAGCTGAAAACGAGTCTGAGATAGTGAATGGTGGAGTCGAGTTGTGACGTTGTGGAGGCGAAGCTCAGTTGATTTACTGGTGAAGCCGGAGATGGGATTAGCGTGCATGGCGTTGATAAGTTGATGGAACTGGCTGCAGCGGATGATGGAGAGAGTTGGAATGGAGTTGAACCGTCGCTGTCAACGAAACTCAATGATTGGAAATGATTAGGATTGATGGGTAATGATTAATGGAATGATGGAAGTTGAAGAGTCCCATTGATCGATGGTTGTTGTTAACAGATTTGGTTATGAATGAAGTGTACAGGGCATGGTTCTGTGTAGCTAAATCAAAGATGGGTTCATTGGCGTACGGCTTGAGTCGAGAATGGGGAGAAATGGGCTGTCAAAACTGACAAGCCAAGAACGTTATTTGGGATGTAACTTGATTGCAGGCCCAACAGGCTTTGAGCCAAATTCTTACACGAACAGAATTTAGGGTGCGGCTACTTCAAGTGGAAATTTGGCCGTGAGTTTTGGCCAGATTTTGGCAGTCACTTTGCACGGGATTTGATGCATGGGAAATAATTCTTAAGGAGGTGCACTTTCCTATTTTACTAGGTTTCCTAACTTTTTCAAGAGGAGGTTACAAAACTCCATATATAGGGAATCCTAGGCACAAATATAGATATCTCTATCACTACTTTGTTCTAGGGTTTGTAAACATGATAGGTTTTCTCTTCCTTCTTGTTATGAACTCCATTAACATGAGTACTTAATTTTATTATTGGTTATGGAATAATTGGATTTCACATAATATGGTTTTTGATATGATAAATTAGTTTTGTCTCCATATTTTATCGATTATGATTCACAATTTATAGTTTTATATGATTTGAATGCTTGTTTGATCGAGTCGCGAATCGGTTGAGTTTGTTTTCATCTCTATTGCTAGTTTAGGGTTTATTATACGTAAAAGTGATACTCCTTGAATGCAAGTAGCATAAATATGATTATGGTTTGTAGTGATATATTCTTATGATCGTATGTGAATTATAACCTTTGTTAAATTGAATTAGTGCGTTTTCCACGTTCGATTGCTTTGATTGGCCTGATTTCATAGAACTTAATGCATCTAGGGAATTAAACTTGATTAGTGCTTTTACACGTTAGGTTGTTCTTTTAGATAGAACTCATACTAGCATCTTTTAATGTGTTTGTTGATAATAAAAGGAAATTTGCGGGATATTCTTGCGATCAAGATATTCTAGGGCTTTTGATAAAAGTTGAGATTAAATATCAATTCTAATTATTGTTTTGAAAGCATGTTAGTGAATGAAGATGAATCCTTAACCAATATCTTTTCTATTTGATTTGTTTGCCTATTTCTTTATTTTCTTTTATTTTATTATTACTTGCACAAAAATCAGAAAACCCCCCGGTGTTACTTATAGGAAACCGAAACAACGAGACAACCTAGACCTCTCTGTGGGATCGATTCTTTCTTGCCCTTGCTATATTTATATTTTGAGTAGTAAGAAAGTGTAATTATATTTGTGTCGGCTGACAACCGATTAAATTTTGGCACCGTTGCCGGGGAGGCAACGGTTGTCACTTGTTTTTGGTTTCTTATTTTTGTTTTTCTTATTTTCTGGTTTTGACATAGTTTGAGAATCTTATTTCAGGTACCAATTCTATGGAAGGAGCATATTGGAGCAATGGATATGATTTTCAACCTCCTCAACACTATGACAATTTCCCAACATCTATGGAATGCAATCAAAACCAATTTATTGGCTATGATGCATATCCTAGAGAAACTTATGGTGATTTTCATACATACCAACAACAACCTTGTAGTGGGTATGTAAGTCAAGCACCTAGGTGGGATAATTCTACTTCTAATTGGCTTTATTCGAGTTGTATGCAGATTATGCATGGATTGCAAGATATGCAACAAAGGCTAGACCAACTTGACCGTAATAGAGAGAACGTCGCACAAACCAATTTCTGGAATATGCCTTCTTACCCGACTCCGGATCGTAGTTATGATCATTCACCCATTCAAAGGGAAGAGTCATGGGAAAGAGAACCTATTGTCTCAAATGGTGGTAAGCGTGTGAACGTCAGGAAACTTGCGCAGAAATTATACAAGTTGGAAGACGATGGATACTCGGAAGAGCTTGTCGATGAAATTAGTAGGACCATTCATATGGAACTCAAACGACGTCGTGATAAAGGTTGGGAAACCGACGACGATTCTGATTATGGTGAGTCTGAAGATGAAGACGATGATGATTGTGTTGAAAAGGACCAACCTTTGGAGATATTTGATGATGTTAGTGTAGTTGACTCAACTCTTGATCGTTATAATGATCAAGCACCTATTCAAAAGGTACATGAGTATGATGAAACTAGTGTTTTACAAGATTTTGCAACATGGTTTGAGTCTAATGAAGAGGAGTATGTTGAGAATGTGACCGTTATGACCAATATTATGGAAGACCCAATTGATCTTGCAAAGGATTGTAATGAAGATGTTTATGTCGAGACTTTGGTTAAGGCAGAAACGGACGAAAAATGGTTGCAAGGTTTGATAGAGGACCATGATATACAAGAGGTGAATAGTTCACTTGAATTTTTCAAGGATGAAGAGGATTCCGTGCTACAAGAGATTGTGCGAGGTTTGTCTAACCCTTTGCATGTTAATTCTTCTCCTTTACCTCTTATTGGTTTGAATATTTATGCTTCGAAAACATTGTTGAATGACTTTGTTTCTCGATTTCTTCCATTAGAAACATTTGATTCTCATACTATGCAGGTTTTGGAACAAGAAACCGTAGAAGTACCCGATTCCTATATTCTTTATGCACTTTCAAGTGTGGACAAGAATAAGTGTGGGGGGAACTTTTATCGGTTAATAGCTTCGCTTCTATTTTATATTACTAATATTTGTGTGAAGCTAGTGTTTTCAAAATAGGTGCTATGGATGGATTCCCAAATTTTAAGATTGCTAATATATGGGGAATGAATCTTTCAAGAAGCTAAGTCGGGTCGTCGACTTTAAAACAAGCGCTTAGTGGGAGGCAACCCACCGGTTTTGTATCTCTTATCTTTATCCTTTTGCCTTTTATTTTATTTTTGTTTAGTTTATTTATTTTTTATTGTTTTCATATCATATTTGCATCCCCATGTTTAATTTCATTAAGTCCATAATCTATCTTAGAAGAGAATTATGACGAATACCTTTTCGTCAGAAAATTTCAGACTGCGCATAGTTCAGTCCAGAGACCATAACTGTCAGACAGTTTATCAAAACACTGTGAAATTTTGACACTGTGTATAAAACACGTAGGTGAACAACTTTTGTGAAATGGAGTTTTTCCAAATTCCTTACCAATTTGCACAGTTTTTGCGTTTTATCTGCTGTTACGTCAGAATTCAGAACTTTCGGTTTTACACATTGAGGACAATGTGAAGTTTAAGTGTGGGGGAAGCATTTATATGTTTGTATAGTTTATTTATGCCTTTGGGAAAAAAAACAGAAAAATAGAAAAATCAAGAAAAAATTTGTGCTTTTTGAACTCCGAAATCTAGAAACTTGTGCCTTTAGGATGACACCATTAGTGGATGGAACCATTTTGATTGCAGGAGTTGAGGAACCGATTAACTATAAAAGGGACGAACATAGCTCAGAAATCACAATTAACATGATAGTTGTTACCATATCTCGGAATATCACCATATCACGTTCTATTTTTATTTTTCCATATTTATCTATTGTTCTCTAAGTGCTTTGGTGGGTCACTAAAAATCGAGTTGTTATTACTGCTAGGATGAAATAGAGTGATTGAGTCACTAGAAAATGAAAAAATGAAAAAATGAAAAAAAATATAAAAAAAAAAAAAAAGAGACCGACCAATTAGACCAAAACGGAATAAAATGACACTTGGGAATAGCAGTATGTGTGAAACGTAGTCCCTGTCTCCGTCGCCTAAACAAGCGTGGAATGCAGGATCCAAGGAAGCTATCATATACTTGCTGACAAGAATCATGCGCTTGGATCCAGTTTGATCCAATCATGTTGTCTAAAAAAAAAAAGGAAAAAAAAAAGAGAGAAAAAGAAAGTATTATATTGGTTGAATAAAGTCACTCCTGGTTCCCTTGTATATGCTAGTGAGTTGATGTAGAATTCAAACCAAGTAGCTTAATCCAATAGGAGTAGGTTCATCTTGGCAGTGACCTTCAGACAAATATGGTAAACATCGATCACTTGTGAATATTCGCCAACATCTACATCTATATCCATCTTCTTAATCTTTTCATTGTGATTGTGGTTTGTTAGTTTCCGAGTATTGTGGCTTGTTCGACTATCTAATTAGAGTTTATTTACTAATACTTGAATTGAATTTGCAAGGTACCTCCTCCTGTAGTCATTTTAGATTCGTTCATTGATTTGTCACAAATAGACGGAGTTGGAAATATAGGTTTTGTAGGTATATCTCTAGTAAACCTTCACGAGACTATAACTCGTCCACTAGGGACACCTAGGGGTTTAAAGGCTTGTTATTTATGCTAAAATTAACCGTAGCCTTGACGTCACGGAGTTGTTGTATTTTAGTTTTGTTTGATTTGCTCGAGGACTAGCAAAGTCTAAGTGTGGGGGAATTTGATAGGTGTGATAAACACCTAATTTTATATCTAGTATTTATGCTTTCTTTGCGAGTTTTCATGTGAATTATGTATCTTATGTTTGCTTTTGAGTTTCATAGGTACTTTGGAGTCATTACGAGCGAAAGAAGGAGAAATCATCCATTTGGAGCGAAAAGAACAAGGATCGTCCAATTTGCCAAAAGAGATACGTAATTATCATTGCATGAAATCTACTACGGGCAGTCGCGTAGGCATATCGGACGCTAGAATTAACAGTTATGAAGCTATTGGGATAAATGGAGTTATGTGAGCTGCTTATAATGGGCTAAACACTGACCCGGGTTACACATGATGGGCCTTAGCTCAACAAGTATTTTACACCACAAGTGGAGTTGCAGATTATGGCATGCATGGAAGTAATGATGATTGCTGGTGATCGATTGTCAGCGACATGGAGGCTTGGAAGTGATGGAATGAGCAGTAGCAAGAAGTATGAGCTGCTGCTAGTGATCAGAATATGATGGCGTGTGCTGGGAGTCTAAGAATGGACGTTCGTCGATGAAGCTATGGCAATTGAATAGGTTGTTGTGGTTGGATAGCGATATGATGATGTTGTTGGAAACTGAGGATGGTGGTCGTGACTGAGAAGGAAAGGAGGGTGTGGTACTAATTGGTGAAAAGAAGGAATTATGTATGATGCCAATATCCTAATCAACACCGCCAGGGTAGCTGCCCAACGTTACACTTTTTCATACCAAGAGCCAATGCCTGAGCAATTAGTCCAGTCTCTATGTACCAAGCAAGGATACACACAATTCGGTGGGCTCCGTCCTTTTGGTGTCTCAGTTCTTTTTGCAGGTTGGGATAAAAACTATGGTTTCCAGCTCTACGCCAGTGATCCAAGTGGTAACTACAGCTGGTGGAAAGATGCACAGTCGATGTTTAAGCAGGGTTACAAAGACGAGATCACTAGAGGACTTGATGGTGATTCTCGGTGGAGTTTATCTGACCATGAAAATGGGTATCGGCTATTAAGGGTGATGGAGGAGTTGAATATGTAATTCGAGGAAAAATAATAAGGACTTAAGAGTAATGAAGATCAACAGTAGAAGAACGGAGCTTCTGCTAGCGATATAATGGAATATGACGCTGTTTCGATGGAGTTTCGTGTGGCTGTTCAGCAAGGGGAAGAAAGAGGTCGCTAGTGATGGAGGTGATTCCATTATCGTATGAACCGAGTATGGCAATGATGCTGACGACTAGGTGATGCTTTGGTTTCGAACGTGAATAAATGATGCAATGGCTTGAGGAGAAGCTGAAAACGAGTCTGAGATAGTGAATGGTGGAGTCGAGTTGTGACGTTGTGGAGGCAAAGCTCAGTTGATTTACTGGTGAAGACGGAGATGGGATTAGCATGCATGGCGTTGATAAGTTTATGGAACTGGCTGCAGCGGACGATAGAGAGAGTTGGAATGGAGTTGAACCGTCTTTGTCAACGAAACTCAATGATTGGAAATGATTAGGATTGATGGGTAATGATTAATGGAATGATGGAAGTTGAAGAGTCCCATTGATCGATGGTTGTTGTTAACAGATTTGGTTATGAATGAAGTGTACAGGGCATGGTTCTGTGTAGCTAAATCAAAGATGGGTTCATTGGCGTACGACTTGAGTCGAGAATGGGGAGAAATGGGCTGTCAAAACTGACAAGCCAAGAACGTTATTTGGGCTGTAACTTGATTGCAGGCCCAACAGGCTTTGAGCCAAATTCTTACACGAAAAATTAGGGGGAGACCCAAAAAAAATAATATTCTCGTTGTCAAACCCACAATTAAGTTTTGGTACTGTCACACCCATAATTATATGAAATTATTAGGGAATCAATATATAACTCGTTATGCATACTATCTTTTTAGGAATAACTTGTTATGCTGCCTAATTTTTCAGGGGTATAATTGGAAGCGCAACTTGGACATAACATATCTAAAAATCCGCGCCTTAAAATTTTACAAATTTTATATCGTTGGAAATCTTTTTAAAAGAGCTACGCAAAGAGTACAAACAAGAATATCAAATTTTTATTTTTCACGAAAAAAACGGAGGTGATCCTCATTTTAGGGAAAGTTTTGATACATAACCATTATGCAAATACCAAAAACGATGCATAACACATTCTCATAGACGCTTAACGAATTATGCAACCATTTTCTCCACCGCATAACAAATTATGCATTTGGATAACAAAGTTATGCATCTATAACAAGTTATGTAACCATTGTTTTGGTTGATTTTAGTGCGACATAAAAAATTGATGCATAATGCAAGATGCATCATATTTACTGATGCATATCGGTTATGCATCAATTTTCTCGATGCATAAAAGATTATGCAAAGCAATTTTCTCGATGCATAACGCATTATACAAATATATTTTCGGATGCATAACAAGGTTATGCATCCATTTTCTTGATCGCATAACATGTTATGCGAGATATTATTATAGGTGCATAACGTGTTAAGCAACTTTTTTTTTGTTGGTTTCAATACTAACAAAAATAGCCGCATAAGGTGTTATGCAACAATTTCAAGATCGCATAACAAGTTATGCAAAACAAAAAAGGCCGCATAACTTGTCATGCACCTACAACAATAGCAGTGCTTCTCTACAAATACTCTTAGCATATCTCGAATTCTCGGAATTCTTGTCGCCACCAACAAGAATAACTTCATGAAATTGAGAAATCCCTTAAAATTGAAGACACTGGACAATTGCTTCCTGAAATTTATCAAACAATTCCTTGTATTCCATATCATACACATGTTGCGTCATAGGAAAACTCTTTAGAAGAAATTCTATGGGAGATTGAACATAATACATCGCATCACCTCTCAGTTTTACTTCCTTGAATCACACAACACCTTCTCCCTTGGAGAATATGCATCGATCTCATGGCAGTGAGCATCAGTATCTCAATATAAACACCATCCACCAACAACTTATGCATGGACCGCAATGCTTATAAATCTCTGCATCCACTTATCACCTCGCAACCATCTCCTTAGACACAAACCCACAAATCACATACATCCAACCCCAAATTCTGTCAATGGAAAGAACAATCAGCACCATATATCTTGAACACCACCACCGTTAACTATATTTCCGCCCATCAAGACCCTTATATCGTAGCATCTTCAAGTTACCAACGATTCCATTTAATAACAAGATCTTTGATTCACCATGTCTGTATCTAAATCTCGGTCTCGTCTTCGTTCACGGACAAATGTATATGAAAGTTACGAAGCAAAGTAATGTCAGCTGCTATAGGAAACGAGAACTCCTTTTACTTTTTCTTTCAATAAGAAATGAAGATACTTTGATGCATGCAGTGGAGATTAGGACACGTCTCCCTCGGTGATATTCTCCAACTGCGCCTTAAATGTTCATTGAATTTCATCCACAGAGAAGAATCTAGATTAGGCTAAAACCACCATTTTTTTGTTTTTGATAGAAAATTCCTAAATGGGTTTGTAAAACAAGGTTTGATAACCATGGATCTATAGCCAAAACTTGTTTTCGATGAAGATTTTGAAAGAGATTTCAGATTTTTATGAAAATCAAATTGAAATTTTCCTGAAAGATTTTCCTCGAAGCTTGTAAATCTGAAATAATAAGAGCGAGATAGAGAGTTAGGAAGAAGAATCTTCAATTCCAAGTTGATGATGACGATGAATTTGCCGATTTCAGTATTTGATGAAGTTTTTCTTCATCTTCTACGTCACAGAAACTTCACATCTCTTTCGTTTCTTAAGCTTTTTCTTAGGCCTCATTTGATAACGATTGAATCTTTAGATTCAACTTTGATTTTGATATAGATTTTTATCGATTCTTCTTCGTTGATTTACTGGAAATTGAAGATTCACGGGAGAGTGGAGAGGAAAAAGAAGAAGAAAAAACGAAATAGAATTTTATAAAATTTGGGTTTGACAATAATTTTATCTCAGAAAATGGGTGCGCGCCTTAAGATTTGTGAGTGTGGGTTTCACAGTAGGAAAGATGCAAAGAATGGGTCTCCCTGTAGTTTTCACAACAGAATTTAGGGTGCGGCTACTTCAAGTAGAAATTTGGCCGTGAGTTTTGGCCTGATTTTGGCAGTCACTTTGCACGGGATTTGATGCACGAGAAATAATTCTTAAGGAGGTGCACTTTCCTATTTTACTTGGTTTCCTAACTTTTTCAAGAGGAGGTTACAAAACTCCATATATAGGGAAGCCTAGGCACAAATATAGATATCTCTATCACTACTTTGTTCTAGGTTTTGTAAACATGATAGGTTTTCTCTTCCTTCTTGTTATGAACTCCATTAACATGAGTACTTAATTTTATTATTGGTTATGGAATAATTGGATTTCACATAATATGGTTTTTGATATGATAAATTCGTTTTGTCTCCATATTTTATCGATTATGATTCACAATTTATAGTGTTATATGATTTGAATGCTTGTTTGATCGAGTCGCGAATCGGTTGAGTTTGTTTTCATCTCTATTGCTAGTTTGGGGTTTATTATACGTAAAAGTGATACTCCTTGAATGCAAGTAGCATAAATATGATTATGGTTTGTGGTGATATATTCTTATGATCGTATGTGAATTATAACCTTTGTTAAATTGAATTAGTGCGTTTTCCACGTTCGATTGCTTTGATTGGCCTGATTTCATAGAACTTAATGCATCTAGGGAATTAAACTTGATTAGTGCTTTTACACGTTAGGTTGTTCTTTTAGATAGAACTCATACTCGCATATTTTAATGTGTTTGTTGATAATAAAAGGGAATTTGCGGGATATTCTTGCGATCAAGATATTCTAGGGCTTTTGATAAAAGTTGAGATTAAATATCAATTCTAATTATTGTTTTGAAAGCATGTTAGTGAATGAAGATGAATCCTTAACCAATATCTTTTCTATTTGATTTGTTTGCCTATTTTTTTTTTTTTTTTTTTTTATTATTACTTGCACAAAAATCAGAAAACCCCCCGGTGTTACTTATAGGAAACCGAAACAACGAGACAACCTAGACCTCTTTGTGGGATCGATCCTTTATTGCCCTTGCTATATTTATATTTTGAGTAGTAAGAAAGTGTAATTATATTTGTGTCGGTTGACAACCGATTACCTATTTAAATTACATAGAAGTTGGCGCTTGTAGTAAAACCGCGCGACTTTACTAAAACCGCCCGTTTGAATTACCAACGCCTATTTTCTATTATAAATACATCACTAGGTTTTATTCTAAACCAAACCAACCGATTTCTTTCTCAAAATCCACCATGTTTTCGAAAGGCAAAGCGAAGCAAATATTATGTGTCGAAGCAAAAGTGGTTTGTCCATTATGTTTCATGGATAACCACGGTCTTATGCAATGTCCTTGGATGTATTCAAAGTGTCTGCGGGAAGGTTTTTCACGTATCAGAATGATGATTGAACCACAACAGGAAAAGCTCAGGTATTTGCAATGTCAAGATCCCAATTGTACAGAGGAACCACATATGCTAGATGATGCTATGAAGATTAAAGAAGAAGAAGAAGAAGAAGAAACGATTGCAACACTCTCCAAAAACTTCAAACTTAAGGAAATAATTCAAAAGAATTTTGTCCAAAAAGATAAGTCTTGGTTAACCTATATCCACAGCGCAAGCACGAGCCCGAGACCGAGCCCTAAGCTCAAACCTTAGTGGAAACAAGTATTGTTCGCCTCACCCGTTCCACCCATGTTTGTCTAACTATCCACAATGGAATAGTTAAATACTTGAGCTCCTCTTTAGTTATACCCTATGTGGGACTAAAGGTCTTATCTCATTCACTCATAAGAAAATAATCAAGTAACCTTAGAGACTCTATGGTCCTAAGTTCCATTCCCACCAAGACTACAATAAAACTTATTTTCTCCAACAAGTTCTTCCGAAGATAATTGAAAAACAAATGTACAACATAAATGTTTCTGGCTTTTAATACTTGGTAATCAATTAGTGATTATATTTCTGAAAATAAAGTTAGCGAATTTTCATGAAATGGCGAACGAAGATCCAAACAAACAACTCATGGAATTCCATAACATATGCATTCCCATGCTACCACTGGATATTAATACGGATAGAACTATGTTAAAAGATTTATTATTCTATTTCGTAGATACCTTCAACGAATGGTTGTACTAATTTACATTCGGTAGTGTCACAATGTGGAATGAGTTGAAGAAACTCTTCCTAAAGAGATACTTTCCTGCATCAAGGCTACTCAAATTCGCAAAGATATTTTTGATATGAAGCAATAAAGATGGGGAAACTTTGTATGAATGTTGAAAATGGTGCAAGAGATTACTAGCAAGCTATCATTATCACCAATTTAGTGACGTGGTGATAATTTAATACATCTATAAAGGTCTCCAAGCAAGTGACAGGAACGTCCTTGACATTGTGGGTGATGGTGCACTAGTGAACAAGATGGTGACATAAGCTAGAGACTTGATTTGGAAAATGGAAGAAAATTCTCAATAATTCGTAAGTCGTAAGTCGGACATACTTCTTAGGATAGTTACTGAATTTAGAAAGGTCGCGAAAATTCTTTAAAAAATGGGTAACATGGTAGCAATGATGCAACAAATCATACCCGCGATAGTGCCATCATATCTTAAAGTCCATGAATATTCCAATGAACAAGCTAATGTGATATTTCCAAATCAGCAAGGAAGGTATGACCCCTATTCCAACACTTACGATCCAGGATGGAGAGATCACCCCAATTTTAGCTATGCCAACAAACAAAAAGTGGTTCAATGACTTACTTTAAACCGTTTGAATAGGTTTCAACCACAATAACAATTCCATCAACAACAACAAAAAGCTCAAAATCAAGGTTCAAATATGAAAGAGTTGTTGAGAACTTTCATGTAAAAGACGATAGTGCGGTGAAGGACTTGTAAACATAATTGGTTCTTTAGCTAGTGAGTTGAATCAGTTGAAGGCATAATATAGTGATAAACTCCCCTCTCAATCTCTTAACCAAATAAAGAATGTTAGATATTACATTGAGAAGTGGTACACAACTTGTGTAACCAGAAATTACTGATATGGGAAATACGGAGACCCAAAAAAGGCTAGTTTTGGAGAAAGAGAATGGTGATTCTCCTCAACTTGATAAGGTATCTAAATCTAAGAATAAACCTCTTATTTCTACTTACGTTCCTCCTCTACCTTTTTCTGGAAGGTTTGCTAATGTTAAAAGAGAATCAAGTGAACATCCCACTCATAGATGTTATCAACCAAGTTCCTAAGTATGTTGAGGTCTTAAAGGATTTGTGCCACAAGGAGCAAAATCTAACTAGTAATGAGGTTATGAGAGTGGAGGAGAACGCTTCGTTGGTGTTGCAAAAGAAACTCATACTCAAATGCAAGGACCCCAACAATTTCACTATACCCGTTAAGATTGGTAATACAAGGTTTGGAAAAGGTATACTTGGCCAGGAGCATCCGTGAATGCCATGCCAGCATCTATATATAAATATTTAAATTTGGGTCCATTGAAAATAAATAATATTGTTTTTGAACTTGCGAATCGTACTAATGTCTACCCTAGGGATACAATTGAGGATGTCCTTATGCAGGTGAATCAACTAGTTTTCCAGCTGATTTTTTGTGTTCTAGAGATGATAGTGACTCGGATACATCTATACCCTTGTTACTTTGGAGACCTCTTCATGAAGACGGATAAAACCTTCGTTGATGTGGACAAGGGAACACTCACGATGAAGTGATGATGATAATTCGTTTCACATCTTTAAGGTCATGTGATTTCCAAGTGATGTGCATTCAAGTTTCCATAATATGTGGGCTACTGGATATGGCATAGTAAACAAGGAGATAGTCGGGATGACGACCTTAAACCAAGTTCCAAGCGCTTCATGGGACGTAACCCATTGGTTTATTATTTTTTTGTATTTTCTTGTGCTTAGTCTTTTTATGATTTCTTATTACACATCATGTTAGGTGTTAGAGCACTGCTCTGTTGAACTCGCAAGCATTGCTATCTCAAGCTTGTTTGTCAAGTTTAGTTGTCAAAACTATAAGTCTTGATTTCTGGTCTACTTATAGCTAAGTCTCAGATTAAGATAGAAAGTGTATTTGAGCATTAGACTTCACGACGTTCATCAATTTAAGACGAAGAACTACTAAGGGGATCTTGTGGAACTTCATCAACAAAAGGTATGTGGAGACTTGAACTTATCTATCACTCAAAAGTCTATCTACTCTATTTCCTATTTGAGACAAAAGTCGTATAGCTATATAGACTTCGATTATACACATTTGATATTTCGAGATGAGTTTAACTCGCTTACATATTTCTCGAAATATGTGTTGGTAAGCTTTCGCTTTAACCAAGTTCATCTTATATTCTTGACAAAATTCAAAAGATGATCATGTGAAAATCGCCTGGTAACATCTTACATGATTTGTGTGAGATGGTAATTTGATATAGACTCAGAATATTTCGTATTGATCTATCGATCACTTGAAAATTGCTTTGAAGCTAATAGTTTGTGTGAGACAGCTATTGTCATCTTCTAGGAATGTTTCAATGATTGAAATGGGAGTTTATAACAGTTAACCATGATTGGATATAGCACAGTATGCATACTTGTATGCTAACTATTGCAAGTTATTTCAAGTCCGGGAACCATAATATGCATACCTGTATGCGTACTGGTTGGTTAGTTGAAAGTTCGAGAACTTAGTATGTAACACCCCGAGTTCCGTATCAGGGTCAAACCCGTATGGAGATCCGAACTCAAAGCGTTACGGGTTGGAACGAGACTTATGCATATATTTATCTTTGAAATTTTACTTTTATACTAAACATAATTGAAACGTTTATACATAAATTGAAGCACATGAATACATTAAACATCGTTCAAAACATTTTCAACTAAACATTTATTTTACTTCAATTTACACTTCAAACAATACAAGAGAACAATGCAATCACTAATCTAATCATTTTTATCTTCCACTTCTAACTTCCATGAATCTCCAAGGATTGTCAATCGGGGTGAGATGACAGCTCAATAGAATGCATTTCCTTTCTCAAAATATACGCAAACATGTCAACCAATCAAAGAGAATACGCACAACAACAGTATATGGTGCAACATCAAGGATTTAATTATGTATATATTCATCAACTAAACTCACAATCTATCAAATCCACTTAAATACACGAGTATCCTCGGTTTGTGCCCCGCCTATCCGTGTATCCTCGGCACGGGACCGCCAACCTCACTTACACGAGTATCCTTGGGTCGTGCCCCACCTATCCGTGTATCCTCGGTACGGGCACCGCCATTCAAACAAATATATTCATTTATTTATAAAGTCACACTACTGTAGCACGAGTATCCTTGGGTTGTGCCCCACCTATCCATGTATCCTCGGTACGGGCATCGACATTCAAACAAAATATTCATCCATTTATAATTTCACACTACCGTAGCATGAGTATCCTTGGGTCGTGCCCCACCTATCCGTATATCCTCGTTACGGGCATCGCCATCCAAACAAGCATATCCAATTATTTACTATAAAATAATTTTATCATACAATATACATTCCAACCCATTTCATCAACAAGTCATAAGTTCACAACCCAACTAACTATGTAATTCTTTCAACCATTTAAGCAAACACACTAACTGCAGAATTTTATGTTATAGGTTTGTAATGATAACTTTGTCCGATCTATCTCAATATTTTAGTGAACATTCCTAACACTATATTGTATAAGATATAAAAATTTCACATGAAACTAACGGCTCAATCAAAAGATATTTATTTTAAAAATGCATTACAAAATCTAGGCAGACAATATTATTTTACAAAACTATTCACCATAAATTCATATTACTCTCAAATTAAGTAAACCCAAAGCAAAATGAAAGATAAGATATTTAATTATCTACAACTTTTGTTAAGATCTCAAATCATTTTAGCATAACTAAGACCGCCAAAGAACATCAAAACCATAGCAAAACGAAACTGTCCAGAATTTCAGAAATCATAATCCAAATTACAAGGAGCATTCAACAATGAATTTGCGTAAGACAAATCTCAAATTTTAACAAGAGATACCTAATCAAGTTATAAATCAATAGGAGAAGCCTGATCATCAATAAGATATATGATATATGTATTTAATCAATTAAATTTTAGAAACCTAATAATACAAAGGAATATGAAATAAACCAAAGAGAGGATCATTTTAAAATAATTATAAATAGATTCTCTCTCTTGATTGACTTCGACCATCGCAATTGACTATGGCGACTCTCAACTTGACCATGAAGTTTTTCTTTCGTCTTACTTCTCTTTGATCTGTAACTCTATCAGGTCTTCGTCTTACTTCTCTTCATCACTCTTTCTTTCTTTCTTCCCTTCTCCCTCACCTAAATCATGGTTAAGTTTTCTAATCAATCATTGTTTCTCAGATAAAAAACTTTTGATTTTTCATGGTCAAATACTAACAATGAGTTAAATATTGTGGAACGTTTTAAGGGTACTTCAAACTGGGTTTTATTTCCAGAGGCATCATTATCTTGGTTATCTACATGCATTCAGAAGGCAATTCAAGTTTCTTCAGCGGAGGAACAAAAATGGACTAGAAGATTGAATCAGGCAGTCATACTGATCGAAGTTTTGAGTAACAAAATGGGATTTTGATGAAGATCTCTAAAACTGAGGTTTCTAAGGTTTATAGATCAAGGTTCATCTGCATTCCTTGCAGGGATGATGGTAGCATTTGGAAGAAATTTTGAAAGTGTTTAGATCAACCAGGTTTATCCACGCAATCTGCTGATTTAGAATTGAAAGATTTTCCTGCACTTTCTTCTACTTCAATAGGTGTTGTTTCTTCTTTGTGTTATTTGAAAAGAATTGTTGTGGAGATCTTAACTTTAATAAGGTTTGGTTTAGTATCACAAAAGCTATTAAAAAGAATTTCAATTGGTCTAAGGATGTGAATATTAAATCGATTAATGGTAGGAAGTCATTCTTTGTATCTTTATCTGATGAGGTACATGAATCTCTATGTCAGCCTATTATTATACCGGTGGGTAAAGTAAAAGTGTTGCTTAAACAGTGGATCTTGACAGATTCTATTATTGATTCTCAAGCAGCTAGGAAGGATGCTCATTGGATCGGCATAAGAGGTCTACCATTACACTTATGGAACACTGCGACTTTTCAAAAAATATGCTCACCATGGGGAATTGTAAAGGATGTTCATTCATATACGGTATCTCATTCAAAACTGAATTGTTGCAAGATCTTGATTCAATGCAACATTCAGCAAATTCCAGCAGTAGTTCACTATTCTGGTCTGTGGCTTTCTATGGAATGGATATCGGAGATTCATCCTACAAAGAAGTTGCATTTTGATCAACAAAAAAGCATTGTGGCGCATACACAGAAATCTAATGATTCGCTTCAAGTTGATCATGGTAGCCGTGGTGATCAGTTTTTTGATCAAACAGTTACCAAGCCAAGGCTAAGATCTGAGGTTATTATTACTATAAGTTATTACGCAGTAGATAACGCACTTTCTGGTCAAGATATGGATTATTCAAATTTGCTGAAGAAAAATTCTCACATTACTCAGTTGTGTTGTCAGCAGTCAGATATTGACTTCTCTTCATATTTCAATAATGTTAGTTTCGATATTAGCGCCAATGCCAGTTGGAAGCTTAATCCATTATTCAACTCGTATTTAGCTACTAAATCGGTAACTCCAGCTATGAGGCTATGTATGAACTCGGAAAAGAACCACTATATGGGCGAGATAGTGCTTTGAGGCCCATCGGGTTGCGGCTCGTGTAAGAGAGCTCCATTTAGGCCTGCCCATGGATCTTTTCACTTAGCTAAGGAGGGTCTTTATATGAGAGAGATGGTATTTGGAGGCCCCTCGGGTTTAGGCTCGTGTAAGAGAGCTCCATTCAGGCCTGCTCATGACCCAAATGAAACTGGCACGTTGAAAAATTTGGTGGATAATACAGACCCTATGGTTCAGAACTCAGATCTTAACCCGAATCCAGTTGGTAACCTGTATGTCCATGATCCATCAAATAAATCCTCGAGTTCTAAGCCTCACAATTCTATGTCTTCATCAACACCGTTGGATTTGACATCATCATCGACATTGGAGGTTTTTAATTCAAAAAATAGTGTGTCAGCTTTTCCAACGGATAATTCAAGTTCCAAAACTTTAGTTTCTTCGCCAGTCTTGTTTTATCAGACGAAAGAGATGGATGAACTAGTTTAGCAGCAACTAAATTTCTATAAGAATATGGGAATTGACTGTAACAGCAAATTCTCCAAAGTTCTATGTAGGGATATGCTGATCAAATTAAACAAGGATGAATTGGTAAATCGTGAAGACACTGACAAATTTGATGGATTAGAAAATTTTGATGTGGACTTAGAAGATGAAGATTGGGTTGCAGAAGAAGCAAGAGGAACTCTCAGTAATCAGTCTGATGGGTATTCTGTTTCCAAAATTTTATCGCCAAATAATTATAGTTCTTCTTCTCATGGGAAATCAGTGGAGGTTAATGGATCATAAAATAATCCATGGAACATTAAAGTCTTGGGTGATGAGTTTAAAATAACTGCAGTTCGTAATGTTATTAGGAGAAATAGAGCAACAATAGTTTCAATTCAGGAAATTAAAAAGGAATTTATTGCAGAAGCTATTATTAGAAGATTATGGAGCACTAATTGTTGTGGTTATCTTTATCTACCTTCATAGGGAGCATCAGGGGGTATCTTGCTTATGTGGAATCCCACAATTATAGTAATGGAATAGAGCTTGTTGGGTGCTTTCTCGGTTTATATTAAATTTTGTAATGTAGCTGATAATTTCGAATGGGTTTTCACATCTGTGTATGGTGCAACTGATCCTAAGGATTATGATCAATTCTGGCAAGAAATTCAAGATGTTAGATTATTGATGGAAGGACCTTGGATTTTAGGAGGGGATTGGAATACAATTTTGTATCAATCAGAAAGGAATAGAGCTGGTGGGTGTGTATGGAATATGAGGAATTTTAGAAGATTCATAAATGTAAATAATTTGGTGGATATTCCTATGGCCGGGGGAAGCTTTACTTGGACTAATGCACAAAATCCTCCTACTCTGGTAAGGATTGATAGGTTTGTGTTCCCAACTGATTGGGAGAAGAAGTGTATTTCTCTTGTACAATACATGTGTAGATGGTGGATTTTCGACAATGGCTAAAATCGTAAACCCATAATTATATGAACCACTGATCCATCAATCATATGTGAGTATTGAGACACGGGTCTCTCATCGAATCCTCTGACTGAGAATACCTTCTCTCAGAGTACATGTAGATATGTAGTCTCACGGCTAGACAACAATATATCTCATGAATACTGAACACTTCGGTAATTATTTCTATATAGTATCACAAGATGGACAGCTCCTAGATAGCCTACTCTGCTAGTATAGAGCGATAACGTCTCCAGGATACAAACAACGAGTTTACCCTGACTATATAAAGGATATGAAGCTCCAGCAAGCTCATATAGGAATAATTAATGCTCCTAGACAGCTTGCTCTGCTAGTATAGAGCCAGAAGTTAATTATTCCTAAATTCTTGGATTCATCCACAGAATTTCCGAAAATATTCAAATAATTTCGCAGGTATTTCATTACTGCAAACCATGGTTCTTCCCAGCAGAAATCCATGGGTTAGTAATAAATATTCAACGCACGGGTATCAGAGCTACCTATGAGTAAGCCCTATCTCAAAAGGTGCAAGTGTATTCAGCGATGATGCATTAACAATCACCGCACAAACGAGTATTTCAAAATACGCCGAAACAATGAACCTATGCAAAATAGGGAAAAAATAAAAAATAATTAAAATATTGACCAAGGCGCTGGGAGCATAGGCCCACTGACTGGCCGACTGTGCCATGGCCAATCCCATGCCAGTTTTATATTTTATTACATTTTTATTATTTTCCTTGATCTGATGAAAATCCTTTCATTTGAACAAATATTCTTCGTTTTTAGGAAACTCCTCAATTCCGTGGTGCTTCCTTCGCACGAAGGAAATAATATAAAATTAGGGAAAATATTGTGGGGCCGTGATCATTGGCCAACCGGCCATGCCTTGATCTCGGCCGGCCCATGCCTTGTTATTTCTCATTATTTTATTATTATTTCCCTAGTTTCATGAAAATTCCATCATCTCATGGTATTTTTCAAAAAATACATGAAAAATAATATAAAATTAGGGAAACCCGTGGGACCAGGCCCCAGTCGGCCGGACATGCCCCATGCAGTCCCACACGTCCTTTTATTTTTTTTATTATTATTTTTAGGATTTCCTTCATCCCATGAAACTCCTTGATTTCCAATCATGGAAAAATATATAAAATATATAAAAATTAGGGAAACTCGTGGGACCGGGCCCAAGCCGGCCGGCCATGCCTTAGCCGGTCCCACATGCCCGTGTTTTTATTATTTTAATATTATTTTCTTCCTTGATCCAATAAAAACTCCTTCACTTCAAGGAAAACTCCTTAATTTCAACAAATTCCTTAATTTCATGATATTTTCATAAAAAATTAAAAAAAAAAGCACCACGGGACCGTGGTCACTGGCCGGCCGACCATGCCTTGGCGTCAGCAGTCCCATGCTTCATCATTCCTTTATTTCATAATTATTTTCCTTCATGTCATGAAGTTTTCCTAGTTTCAGCAAAACCCTAATTTTGTCATATTTTTTCAAATGGTCGCTCAAACGCGCACCAGAAAATATCAAAATTCTCAGGGCTGAGACACGGACGTCTCAATGATGAAAGAATGTTACCTTGACCTACCAGGGTTGGTTTTTTTGCTTGAAATGAGCCGGTCCCACGTATTTTCATGATTTGACCTAATTTGCGCAATTGCACGTATTGGGTCCAAAACTCTTCGAATAATTTCATAATTTGACGGAGTGATCGTCATTCGATCCCGTGACCACCCAGGGACGGTTTCATGACCCCTTGGTCGGTACCTTACCTCTTCATAATTAATTAATTTTCATCACCTAAGGCTCAGACGAGCATTATTTTAATGATTAAACCAACATTTGATCATCTTTTCACCAACTCTTCAAGAGGTCTTGGTATTTGATCACGCGAGCATATGGACACTGCATGGTTGATCCACGGTCCCATATAGTCAGTCCCTACATCATTCCATGGTTAATTTTCAAATAAACCATCAATTGATCGAATTAGGGTTTCTGAGTCCAAGGATCATAATTCCAGATTCAAACACTAATAATTTTATGACGATCTCATGATCGGTACCCTTATTAATTATACTCGGTTCAACTACCAGTATTTTAATTAATATTTTTTTTTGATCATGCTACCAATAATTTATCAGATGAGCAACACTTGCTCAGATAAGCAATACTTACTCAAATCAAGGAATATTGGTTCAACTATCAATATTCAACAAATCAGAGTAATACTTGCTTTCCTCAACTATCAACGTGAGAATCATGTCCACGTTCAATTCATGAGTTTCAAATTTTTTTACAAAATCATTTTCAACTCAGTAAAAACATGGACTCATTGTCCCACTAAATCATGAAGTCAACAACTGACTAAACAAACCACGAGTCAATCGTGTCATTTGGGGGGATATCAATTAGGGTTTTGGTCTGGAGGTCTACGACACATGTGTTCAAACACACGATGGAATATGAGCAAGTTGTGCAATCGGTTAAAGGAGTTAACAAAGTAGTGGATGGAAAAATCAATCAAGTCTCCGCACGATGAGCAACTGGTTTCAAACACGACTTCCATTTCCCAACTCTTTGATTCCATCAACTATCACACTTCATGGGATCATGGTGTCTACAATTCCAGCAATATAAATAAGTCTCTGAATCATGATTGAAACAACAAGAACAACAACGATTTCACGTCTCACAGACAACACGAGATCAACAACTCATCAATTGAGCAATTACTCTCAACTGAGAAATTTCAATCATTCAGAACTTATCATATTTAGAATTATCAACACACCTACAATCTTTGATTACCATTGATTCCACACATTTCTTAGCTTCCCTCCTACAGATCGACCCATCCTCTCTTGTGACCGAATTTACTCTGGAACGGCCATTGTCTTGGTTTAGGCCGGAGTACTACATATTGATCTCTCGAATTCAAAGCACTCCCTTCTTGCAGTGCATCTATGTGAGGTTAAACATTTCGCTCGGTTCAAGGAGTCTCCTCTGTACGGTCGTCTCCTCGATTCCTTAAAAACTAGCAAATCGTTTTTCCCCATCTACAACAGGTTAAAAATACCAATTTCAGATCATGCTCCAATCTTGCTGAATTGTAATGATGTTATTGCACCTAAACCATATTTTAAATTTGAGAATTATTACTTGAATCATCCAGATTTCTTGGTTCATATGAAATTATGGTGTGTTAATTTAACTTACCATGGAAGTCCTAGTTTTATCCTTGCAAAGAAATTGCAGGGGCTCAAGTTTTTCATTAAAAAAATGGGGAAGAGGAACATTTGGGTCTATACAAAAGGAGGTGGATAAATTGGAAAATCTCATTGATGTCTATGACAGTCTTGAGGAAATAGATACTTTAAATAATGAGGATTATGCAGCTAGGAAGTTAGCTAGAATTAACCACAAGAAAGCTTCTTTGAATTTGGCTAGAAAGTGGTTTTCAAGGTCAAAGGGTCAGTGGTTAGAAGAAAGTGAAAGAAATTCAAGATTTTTCCACAAATATTCCTTATATAAATAAAAGACAAATGCAGTTAATTCTCTCATTATCAATGGTGAGATGAGTTATGATAAGGAGCGGATAATTGAGGAAGAAAATAATTTTTATATGGAATTATTCAAAGAAGATGTAGTGGTTAGACCTACTTTTGATGAGCTTTAATTGCCAAGTTTAAGTGTTATGCAAAGTATAATATTGGAAAAACCTTTTGAAGAGAGTGAAGTTAAAAATGTGATTTGGAATTTTGGTAAGAATAAGTCACCAGGACCAGATGGATATACTATGGAATTCTTCAAGGCAATATGGGACATTATCAAAGTAGAGCTCATGGAAGTGGTGAAGGAATTTGAATATAATAGCTATATTAATTGGAGGTTGAATTGTACTAATATAATATTAATCCCTAAGTGTGATGGAGCTTCTTCCATGCATTCTTTTAGACCAATTAGTATTATTGGTGGGATTTATAAGATTATATCTAAGATTCTGGCATATAAGTTAAAACAAGTTCTTCCATCAATTATTTCTTAGTTCCAGGGTGCATTTGTTGATTCCAGGCATAAAAGTGATGGCATTCTTATAGCATCTGAGTTAATAGATTCTAGAGAAAGAGAAGATACACCTGGATTGATAGTAAAATTGGATTTACATAAGGCTTTTGACAATGTTAATTGGGGGTGTCATGATTATAGAATGTCAAGGTTTGGTTTTGGTAATGTCTGGAGGAATTGGATAAAATGGAGTCTCTCTAATACAAGATTCTCAATGACTATAAATGACACTGCTTCAAGTATATTTAGAAGTACCAAGGGCCTAAAGCAAGGTGATCCAATGTCCCCTTTCTTATTCATTCTTGTGGTGGAGGTGTTATCTGTTATGGTAAATAAAGCAGCATCTTTGAATCTGATATCAGGTTTCAAGCCGTCTTCTGGAGATTTTGAGATCAATCATATCCAATTTGCATATGATATGATTGTATTCTTAGATGAAAACTCTGCACAGGTAAACAATCTTAAAAATATTCTTTTGGGTTTTGAACCAGTTTCTGGTTTAAAAGTAAATTTTCAGAAAAGTGAACTGGTGCCAGTTGGTAATGCTGTGAATGCTATGGAGGCTGCAATGATTTTTGGCTGTCAAATTACTTCTTTTCCTCTGAAATATTAAGGAATTCCTTTGGGCATCAGATCAAAGGAAGTGGGAGTATGGGATGTAATTCTGCAAAATTTTCAGAAGAAGTTGAGTATGTGGCAAGGGAAGTATCTTTCAAAAGGAGGTAGGCTTATGTTGATTCAGAATGTGCTTTCTAGTTTACCAGTTTAATATTTGTCTCTTTTTCAACTTCCAGTATCTGTTGAGAAGCAAATGGAGAATACTATGAGACAGTTTCTTTGGGGTTCTGCGAACAACAAACCTAAGAAAGTTTAGGTGGGTTGGAAATAGATAAATTTACCAAAAGAAGGTGGTGGCACTGGAATTAAGAAGCTAAGACTAATGAACAGGTCTTTACATGCTAAATGGATATGGAGGTATGGTAATGAGGAAAAAACATTATGGATTGTGAGACTTAAATTTGGTGGTAATGAGAAATCCTTTCTCCCAAATAATACTAATAAATCAGTTGGGAAAAGTTTGTAGACTGGCATTCTGAAGAGTAGGAGTCATGTGGAGCAAAATTCAACATCACATGTGAACAGTGGGGATAAAGTTCTGTTCTGGTAGGACATTTGGCTGACTAAAAAGTCTTTGCAAGCTATGTTCCCAATTTTATTCAGTTTGAGCAGATTCCAAGATGCTACTATTCAGGAGATGTTAGATGATAATGCAGGAAACAATTGAAATTTTGGATTTTGTAGGAATTTAAGGGAAGATGAGATAGAAGATATAACTCATCTGTTAAATCTGCTAGCAACTTTTAACATAGGTGTAGGTCAGGATCATAGAGTTTGGCAGAATGGTACAAAATATTTTTCGGTGGCAGAGTGTTATAAGTCTTTGGAGGAAGATGGTTTGTTAGTTTTTCCTTATAAGAGTGTGTGGAATCCAAAAATACCACAGAAGGTGATTTTGTTTGTGTGGTGTCTCTGTTACAATGCTGCACCAACAATGGATTCTTTGAGAAACACTTATAATGTGAATGGTTGTCTGTTATGCAAGAGAAGTTCTGAATAAAACCAACACTTGTTTTTGCATTGTGACACAACTAGGGAGATATGGTTTTACTTCTTAAGTCACTACAATCTTCAATGGGTGTTTCAAGGAAGTGTAAGGGATACATTATGGGAATGGAGAAGGAAGAAAGGGAAGAATGATAGTTTAAAAACCAAGATTTGGGACATAATTCCTTTTGCTATATGGTGGGTTGTTTGGCTTGAAAGAAACTCAAGGACTTTTAATGGCAGATACAATTCAGTTGACAACTTAAAAGACGGAGTAAAAACTTTGATTTACAATTGGTCTGTGGGTACTCAAATTTTTGAAGGTATCACTTTGGATATGGTTCTTCATAATTGGGAGGCAGTGGTTCATTAAGCCCATGTATTGTTTTGTTTGAGTTTTTGTATTTTGCTTCACCAATACCATTACTTCCTTAGTGATGTATTGGGTTTTAATAAAATTTTCCCTTTCTGAGTCAGAAAAAAAAAAAAAAAAAAGGTTTCACATTCTACCTCTCAATTGCTACAAACTCCTCTTGATTTTCTTTATCCTTATTCTCCAAAATTCTCTACCTCTATCTCCTTGTTTTTCTCCTAGCCTTTCTTTTCCAACTTCTAAAATTACTTCCATTTACATTAATAGAAAACCTAACTATTTTATTTTTTATTTATCTTTTCATTTTCCATTAATTTTATTTATTATTGATTATTCTATTTCCACCCTAATTTGTAGCCTTTCTAGTTCAACCCACCCACCTAGGCTAAGGCTAAGGAACAACAACCTAAGCCACAAGGTTAACTAATCTGGGTATACCCCGACCTGAAACAATAGCTAAAAAATACAGGGTATTACATAGTATACATACCCGTATGCGTACTGGCGTATGTTCAAGTCCAAAAATCAACTGATTTTAGGGGTATGCATACCCGTTCGTATACTGGCGAACCCAAACTAAGTCTGACCACTTAGGTATGCGTACATGTTCACATACTTGAGTAGGTTATGTTCTAAAATTGGTTTGTTCATGAACTAATATATTTATATAATAAGGAATGCAATCTTTTTCAAATCGTGGCTATAATGTTCATGAATTGATTCGAGTGAATCAAAATCGATTTTTCTTCAATTATGTCTTGTTGTTGATGGTGGATTTTCGGCAAGGTATAAAATCGTAAAATCATGATACCACATGTTTATGGCCCGACTTTAGGAATGTATGTGACAATTCATATTTTATGATCCGTGAACCATTTCATGATCTCTGACTGAGCGAACGTTCCTCTCAGAGCTATGATGAATATATTTCTCGAAAGGCCTCTCAGCTAAGATTTGGATGCTTCACACATTTCATCATCACCTCCACATAGAATCAAAATGATTGGGCGGTTCCTAGACATATTTCATGCTAGTATAGAGCCTAACGCCATCAGGAAATCACGCTGCTCGTTGTTCCCTGACTACGTATAAATACCGTGTATATGATTTCTTAAAGATTAGGTGGCTTCTAGACATATTACATGCTAGTATAGAACCTAACGCCTTCATGACGTCATGTTATTCGTTGTTCCCTAACTATACACCCCCCTCATAAAGAGTATGATGCTTCAATTATCTCATATCTCAATTATGCAAATAGGTTAATTCTAGCGTGTCATTCATCAACTGAATTCTTGGAAAATAATCTATTTTATCTCATTACTCTGTTTCATGGATGATCCTCAGCTGGATTCCATGGATTAGTAATAGATACTCAACTCATTTTATTACTCCGTTTCATGAATTATTTTCAGCTGAATTTCATTAATTAGTAAAAAATACTCAAATAATTTTTATTACTCCGTTCATGAATTATTCTCAGCTAAATTTCATGAATTAGTAATAAATATTCACCGATCGGGCATCTGGGCCACTACCGAGTAAGCCCCGAGAAAATGGTGCGAGTGTACTGAGCAATAATGCACAAACGAGCATCCAAACGCACGAACGAGAGTTCAAAAATATGGACGAACGAGGAACCTATCCAAAATAGGAAGGAAATAATATAAAATAAAATAAACAAGAGGCGTGGGACCGGGCCCACCGGCTGGCTGGTCATGCTCCATGGCCGGTCCCCCTATTTTGTTACTTTATTTTATTTTAACCTATTTTATTATTTTCCTTGTTTGAGCAAACTCCTTCGTTTGAGAAAAACTCCTAGTTTCTCCTTATTTTCCTTCAAATGATGAAAAAATAGTAAGCCGGCCGGCCATGCCCTAGCCGTGACCGGTCCCACACCTTATAATTCCTTATTTTCTCATATTATTATTTTCTTCATCTCATGAAACTCCTTCGTTTGAGCAAAAACCCTAGTTGTTCAATATTTTCTCAAATATTGCTCAAACCATGAAAAAACCAAAAAGTAAAATGGTCACATGACCGACTAGGCTTCTCATGTCAAAAAATAAAATATTATTATTTTAATATTCTCAAAATATTGGTCGCACGAGCAAAATCGAGAGTTTCAGTCAAGATCAAACTCTTCTGAAAATCCAAAATATTGCTCAAACGCGCACCGGAAAATACCAAAATTCTCAGGACTGAGACACAGACAATATGGTGACATGGGCATGCCACCTTGACCAAAAAAGGTCGGCCCTTAGGCTTTCAATGAGCCAGTCCCACACACTTTCATAATTTTGACCTAATTAGCTTTCAACAGTTCATGTTGGGTTCAAACTCTTTCTAACCAACTTGGAATTTTCTCAATCGACCGCCAGCTGGTCCTATGACCACCAAGGACCAGTTTCACACTCATTGGATAGTCCGTCATCTCTCCATAATTAGGCTTTTATTACCTAACGCTCAGAAGAGCACTACTTTAATAAATGATTAAACCAGCATTTAATCATCCTTTCACCAACTGGTCAACAAAGGACTTTTGGGGCATGCTCACTCGAGCGCCTAGGCGCTACATGGTCGTCCATCATCTCAAGTAGTCGGTCCCTTCTTCACTCAGTGATTGATTTTTAGTAAATTATCAATTCATCAACAATTGATCAAAATTAGGGTTTCGAACTGAATGCTCTGCAAATCATAATTCTGAGCAAGTCTAAACACTGATAATTTTATGTTGATCCAGCAATCAACATTTTAATTAATTATATAATATTTGGTCCAGCTACCAATATTTTAATTAATATTTTTTTTGGCCATTCTACCAATAATTCATCAAACGAGCAATATTTGCTCAGACGAGGAATATTGATACAACTATCAATATTTAGTAATTCATCAAACAAGCAATATTTTTTCAGGAAAGGAATATTGATTCAACTATCAATATTCCGTAATTTATCAAATGAGCAATATTTGCTTAGACGAGGAATATTGATTTAACTATCAATATTCAACAATTCATCAGACGAGCAGTATTTGCTCGGACAAGCAATATTTGCTTAGGCTATCAATATCCATCATATTGATTCAATTATCAACATACATTTGAGAACTAAACATATATCCCAACAAACATGTTCAATCCATGAATCATAGAGCATTCGACAATCATGCTCGACTGAACAATACTTAGACTCATCGTCTAATCAAGTCAACAACCGACTAATTAAATACACGTCTGCCTTGCAAACTCCACAAATCATGATACATCAATCATGTCACATGGGGGGATATTAATTAGGGTTTTGGTCTGGCGGCCTACGACACGTGTGTTCATCCACGATGAAAAATGTGAGTAAGTCGTGCAAGAAGTTGAGGGAGTTATCAAAGTAGTGGGTGGACAATCAACCAAGTCTCTGCACGACCTGAAACTGGTTTAACCACGATTTCCCACTTTCCCACTCTTTCAATCGAGCAACCGTCACACTTACTGGAGATCAATGCGTCTACATTCTAGCAATATAAATAAGTTTTTGAATCCACGATTGAGGACAACTGGTAACAAACGGGACAACATCTATCGTCTAAGCAAGAATCATCGTGTGAGCAACAATCTCTCTCAATTGAGCAGAATTCAAACTTAGTTTTCATTTGGAGAAACCCACAACACATTCACAATCCTTAATCACCATTGATCTCACACACTTCTCAGCTCCCTCCTACAGATCAACCCTCTTCCCTCTTTGTGATCAAATTGACTCTGGAATGACCATTTGTTTTTAGGCCGGAGTCTTACAGATTGATCTCTCGAACTCAAAGTACTCCCGTGCAGTGCATCTGTTTGAGGTTAGGCAATAATATGCTCATGTTAGTTTCATATAAGATTCTAAACCATTCTTTTGGCTTTTAGAATTGATAATCTTCCTTGGGTTGCAACTACTAGGTGGTGGAATTATGATAAAAGCATTGAGAGAAACTTTGTGCACAGTTACAGAGAGATAGATTTCTCTGCTGATAAACCAGCAAAGAGGGGGTTTAATATGAGGAGAGGTGATGTTGTTGTTTATAGAGACCATCATTTTTGTCAGGTCTTGAGAGTCCTCGTGATATGCTTCACCTTGTGTTGGATAGGTGTTTTAGGGGTTCCTTTCCCATAACTCTAATGACTCCGATGGCAGAGTATATTTCTTTTGTAAATTGTCTCTACTTATGGATCAGTTTTTCTTAAGCCTTTCCATCAGAACTCACTCCCAAAACTCTTGATTAATCAACTGTAGTTGTTCGCAATATTTTGTTGTTTTAATACAGATTTGAGAATCACAATACCCAACAAAGTCGTTGTAGTATAGTGGTAAGTATTCCCGCCTGTCACGCGGGTGACACGGGTTCGATCCCCGGCAACGGCGCTTTTTTTTTCTTTCTTTTTTTTGGCATAAAACTTTCATTACGACTCCGACTTCAGGTGCACCTTTTATATTTATTTGCAGAATGTATCCACACATTTTGCTAGAAATACTTGATTAGGAAAACACGAAGTTTCATTCTTACAAATCTTAATGTTAAACAAAGAACGTGGTCAAGTCTTGCATTATTCTGTGGTTTGAAATGAATGCTACAAAAACAAATTTTATTAAGACTAGAACAAAGATTACAGAAGAAGAGAAGTCAGACAGTCCTGACAACTCAAAGAACAAAGAAAATCATAGAGATACTCAGACAAGCCTGACAAAACAAAAAACTATATGAAAAATTCATCTGAATCTGACGACTTAGATCTATCTTCTACCTCTTCGTCGGTGCATTTTGTGGTCTCCCGTACTTTCTGTTTTGCTAGAAAACTTTTTATATCGGACAATTAGAACACAGTTTGAAAGCGCTTGATCCCTTCAGTTGTATGTTTTGGATAAGCGAGTTAGGCCAAAAAAAAAAAGAAGAGACTGTAAAAATCCAACTCCTATAAGCAATACAGTAGATAAGAAACTGGCGCTATTCCAATGCATCATCTAAAAGTCTATTCATATATAGACACCATAACTGGCCATGTTAACCAAAGTGGTAATCATGAAAAGATGAAACCTCATGAGATGTGTTGAATGTACGTACCTTTCGAAACGACCGATGCAGTCGTGAAAGAGCTTTGTCCAAAATCCTATCGACCACAACTTTATCCTTCTCGTCCTAAGACCTTTCGTTAAGGATTTCATATCCTTTTCTAGGTATCTAAAGATCTTTCACTAGTGAGTTTAAGGTCTTAAGACCTTTGACTAATGATCTTAAATCCTTTTCTAAGGTCCTAGGACTTTTTACTAATGATTTCAGACCCATCTTAAATCTATTAATAGTGTTCTGTGTTATGAAGATTGCTTGGTAAGGGTTCATGTGAGCCTAATGCAATAGCTACTGTAACAAAGAAGAAGACAAACTGAACAAACATTTCCGAATGGTCCTAAAAACCTAGGTATAAAGATGGTGTCACTAAGGTCCGGATACTAATGATTTTTTTTATAAGTAAGGGTTCCTAATGGTGAAGTTGAATGGAAAAAAAACCTATAAAGATGGTGTCACCGGATTTTTTTTTTTATAAGCCCGGTGAAGTTGACAGTAAAGAGAGGGAAGAAGGTTCAGAGAGGAGGATAGCTAGAAGAATAATTTAGAAGCAAAGAAGAGGATACGGATACAAGAACATCAATACCATTTCATTATATATAAAGAAATCTACTCTAACCGTGCAAACTACCCTTAACCCACTTAACTGCTGCTAAAGCCACATAACTGACACCTTCGTATCCATGCAATAACTAAAACAAACATCATGTGGACGTATCAAATATCTCCTGTCTGTGCCTTGGCAGATCCTTCACGATCACTTTGAGGGTAAAAATCTCTAGGATATCCAAGTGCTCCGCATAACCGAATATCCCCAAAACAAATTTCAAACTACCTCTTCTTCTTTCTTCTTCATCAATTCCTTTTACAAATCTTCAATTACATATCAATTTTTTAGTAGATTTTCGAGTGTTGCCTAGATTTACTCTAATATTAATTAGAGTAAATTTGGGTAACATTTAAATTAGGTTTTTATGCTTTCAATAAAACTTCTACGGCTTCCTGCACCCCTTCTCTCTCTTCAATAACCATTTTTCCCTTCTCTCCGAGAAAAAAAAATCTCCAACTTCACAAATTTTATCAAATCTTTTCCATTGTATTTCAAATTTACTGGATTTGGTCTGAATCTTTCAGATCCTTCGGTTAGATTTGGATACAATTAGTAGTTAGTTTGTATTATTAGATAAATAAATAAAACAAATTGTTCTTTCAGGCAACAATTCTTAGTTTTTTTGATATGCTTATATTATATTTTCTGATTGATTTGATGGATTCTTCATGCTATTCAGATTTGTTTTCTGATAGCCATTATGCCATTTATTGGTGGAGTTGCTGCATCATTATCAAGTATGTTATGAAAAACGACGATCTACTTCGGAAATTAATATCGATATTGATCGCGATAGTGTCAATTTGGGATTATTACTTCTCTACAATGGAAACATCTAACATATATGATGTTGATGATGAAAAATCAAAGGATCAGGAATGAAAATGGTTTGAATCAATAACCAATAGAAGGGTGTCAATTTCGTCGACAAAATGTAAATTAGTACAATTTCGGTTTTTCGTATCTTTATATTCCGAAATCTGTAAATTTAGTACTAGTTATTTCTTTCTGTTTTCTACTGTTGTAATTGATATTGATGTTATCATGATTCCTGGAATGGTGAATCTCCACCATTATGTATCCCTTCAAACCTCAGTTTTAATGAGGTAATTTAATAAATTATGGGTTGTTCAAGTCCATCTTTCCATCAAAAAAATAAAAAATAAAACCTTTTCTTGTCCTTTTTCTACAAGGATTTTAAATTCATGTTTTGTACATATTTATCCTGATCATATTTTAATGGGAGACTATTGTCATTATGAAGAATATAATAGCCTTAATGACACTTTGTTAACATGTGTGGTATGTTCATGTATATTGTTGACGACGATTTCCTCCGGTGTGACGTAGGTCTGTGCAACTGGATACGGGATCCATGGCTACCGGTTCTAATCGTGATTATGATGTTATGTGCTTATTACTCCTTGCTGTGGGAGCATCAAGATTTGAAGAAGTTATCCAAATGGTTGGAAAGAGTTCCAAAAACCATCCCTCGGAAAACATTTGTTTTCTATTTGAATATGTACTCAATACTTTTAATGTGTGTTAGATCCTCTGTAATAGGGGCTCTCATTAAATGTATTTTTTACTATTCTTTGTTGATGATGTATGAATTTCTGTCACTTGTTGACATTTTATTAATATAATTAATCTAGGGGCTCTGTATAGCCCCTTGTTCCTTAAAAAAAGTCTCTAAGATGGTGGAATATAGGTCTTTTACAGTTTCTTGTGCAGTCAAATTCAATGGCAGTTAACAAAATTTTCAGTTCTTGTAACCAATTCTGAATGAGTGCACACGCAATTCCGTTCTAGCGAAGATGCACACGTTCTTAGAGGAATAGTAATAATTTTTGGGAATGGTTTTTAAACAAATCTGGGCTTGGGCCAGATGATGCCACTAGGTTGAGCCTCTAGCAAAAAAAATACAAATGCGAAATGCCAAAATCTCATTGTATGGAAAAACAATGGAGGAAAAGTGACATTGAAAATTATACGAGTTAATGGAGTAATAATTAGGTAAAACCAAGAGAAAGAGAAAACTTCTTATTGATAAATAGGCAGAAAGTATTACATAGATATAATATTTTTTATACACATAGATAGGGAAACCCCTAGTCATCTAAATCCATGGGCCGTAGGCCCTATAACACCCCCCTTGTGCGGTTCAAAAGTGGAACTTTAAATGTGTTGCCTCATTAAAACCTTGACAAGGAAAACCCAGTGGGACAAAACCTTGACAAGGAAAACCCAGTGGGACAAAACCTTGACGAAAGGAAAATAGTACAACGTGTTGAGTCCTAGTAAAGTTTCTCCATAAAGATGACCACTTCTCTTGTTGGTTCAGAAATTCCTAAAGTAGTAAAACCCTGTGGGAAAAGAAAAACCTCAATGGACCCAGTGGAAAAAGGTAATATCGGTGAAGGGAAAAAGAGTTCAGCACACCAAGTTAAATGTTGACATCATATCATCAGTTACCCCCCCGATTGTACTCAGGGGAGTTATAGCTCAAAATAAAAGAAATATTAACTCTATTCTTTGCCAAGGTAGATTTCATAAAACATTAGTTGTAAGTTGTGAGCATGACGCATCAAAAGTAATTAAAACCAAACATGCGACATCAGGCAAAATAACAAATAATTAATAGAAATCATAAAACAATTAAATTCTATGCAAATAGTTATAAAATAATTAATTTAATTACCACATGGGTAAAAAACAACTTCCTCCCTCATCCAAGTGATGGGTTCTAGCTCCGCACGGTGAAAACACGCTCAAAAGAATTTTTCATTGCTCAAAACGGTGTTTGCAATGAGAAAAGGTATGAAAAAGTGTGCTTGTAACAAATATAATTGTTACAAAACCCACTGTTACAGAGAAACCAGGGGCGGATCTACATGTAGACTTGGGCTGCCCAAAGTCAAGGAAAACTAATTTTTTTTTACAGTGGTATTGGATTTGATAAAAAAAAATCATGCCTAAATCATAGGCTTAAGCCACCCTCAAAAATCCAATAAGTTTTCAAGCCACCCCTAACTTTATTTTCTAGTTCCGCCACTGAGAGAAACACTGCAGACTGCTGTGAATTCAAAATAATTATTACAGAAATTGTTACAAAGATATTGAATTTGAAAGTATAGGCAACGGTTTCTGCGACTGTCTGTATATGCTTTTTTGTGTTCTTCCTCTTCTTCTTCTATGCAGCAATGGTGATTGTATGCAACTCAGTTCTGAGCCTCTATTCGATCCCCCAAACTCTCCATAACCCTTCTTTGATCATAGGAAACCTTTTTATACTCGACAACGACAAAATATCTCCTCATAACTGCTCCAAATCTTCTCTCTGTCAAGCCCTAAACTCGGGAATATTTTCTTCCCTGATTTATCTTCTCATGCACCTGATTGCGACTAACTCACTCCAAACACATCTCAGCATAAGTGGGTCATGCTATAAACACACAAAATCTTCCCAAACTAATACCCTTCACTAAAACATAATATCGGATAATATTCCATTCCCTGTTTTATGTGAATATCTTCCTTTTAAGTCAATACAAGTCACATACCTTCCCTGTTTAGACGAAACAGGTTATACTAATCCATAACATGAGAAGAATCCGACCAAATATCTTCCAATATCGAACCAGAATATCAGCAGTTGAGCTTTCCCCTATTTCACTGCAACCCGTGAAAATCATCATATTTCTTCGGTTGTACAACCCTTACCAACCTTGTTTAAGTGTAACAGGGTGTTTCCAATGCAGAACAACTTCCAATTCCGACTGAAACTTTCCAAATTTATCATTAGAAGACAACGCAAGTTCTCACTCTTTGTTTACTTGTCACGGCTTATCCAGCCCAAATGGATCAAATCCATCGAGCATAGCAAGTCTGTTCAGCCAAAACAGGTCCATTACAATCGATTCCAGTGATTGAATCTCTTTAAATCACGACCAAAAATTCAACCCTAATTCTGGTTGGTTGCTGCCAGATTCCGCAAATTTTCTTTTCAAATCAAGGAAGAAGATGGAGTCCCCTTATTCGTCTGTGGAGTGTAAATAACATATGTCCAACTGGGGTGCCCCTTATCCAAAGCAGGGGTCCGTTTAGCAAATGTCCTTCGGGATGCCTTTAACAACTTTTCGAGCTGATTTTTCAAAAAATGTTTATTGCCCAAAAACACATACAAACCAGTTTATTAGTGATAAAATGAGTCTCAGCTAATGTATTTATGGGTGAAAATACGTCACACTTGTGTGCTCATCAGAGTAACACTTTGACCAGTTAGTAGTTGGTTACTTTGCACTGTAACAGTCTGTTGTCCCATTTTCTTTTTTCCTCGAAAAAGGATTTCCATATGAGTTCTTTAAAACACGGATAATCATGTCACGACCTGGGTGCCCTAATTGGTCGTGCCAAAGCCTGTACGAGTTACTATTCAATAACTCATCGTTGGTAACAACACGAGATTCAATAACCCGAATAGTAGTGAGGTATAATCCACTAGATTGACTCATTAGTTTCTCTAAAATGCGTTTTCTTCCATATTCATTAGAGGTAACATTTATGTATTCATTTCCATTTTCACTGTGAGTTTCCAAATGATAACCGTTTGCACGAATATCTTTGAAACTTAACAGGGTGCGGTTAGCTCTTGGTGCATATAGAGCTTCTTTGACTTTAATTATTGTGCCATTTGACAACATGAATTGATCATTACCTCGCCCAATTATCACTTGTGATGATCCAATCATTATAGTCACAGATGTATTGTAAGTGGTCAAGTTAACAAACAATTATCTATTTCTTAAGATAGTATGGGTGGTTCCACTATCATCCAGACATTCAATCTCTCCTTGAGACATTCTATAAGTAGATAATGTGGTATCGTTATAAAATACGAATAATTTATGTCATGTACTTGGGAGAATTTGAGTCTTACTAAAATGATATATTTTTCATTCTAACATACATGCTAAACAACATATTATCAAAGTAAAAATCTATTAACACTACGGGAAAATTAGTAATCTACAACTGTAGATTGACAACTCGTAAATTAATAGTTGTAAAAGGTGGCATGTTTTACAACCTTTTCCAAACAAAGGTTGTCAAAGTAAAATATGTCCAACTCTTATGACCAATGAGTTCCTAAGAGTAGTGACGAGAATCAGAACCACAACTTGTTGTGTGAAAAGGGTTGCAGAGAGAAGTGACCACCTTTAGAATTTACAACTCATATCTTAAAGGTAGTGAATAACTGTATAACAACATGCATAAGAGTTATTGAAGATAAAAAAAATTGATTTTGAAAAATGTTATTTGAGAGATTCGAACCCAAGCCTAATGCGTGTTAGCATAAGTCATCAACCATCCTTCCAGTTTCTCAATATTGTCATTTTTGTGTTTTTTTTTCTGATCAATATTCACAACCTTTACAAGGGTTGTAAAATGAAAAATTGACTTTGAAACAAAATGAGGCTAAGGTGAATCAAACCTAAACCTCCTCTGTCTAAGACTTGGATACCAACCACCCTTCCACATTTACATGTCTGCTTATATTTTACATTTACTTTTATAAAAAAGTGATAAGGAAAAAAATGTTGAAGGAAAAAAAAGATAAATACACCTTCTACAACCCCCTTAGGAGTCGTCGTAGAGGTATAAAAACTTCTGCTAAATTTTTATCACTTTTGCAAAAAAATTCCAACTTCTGCTAAATTTTTATCACTTCTGCTAAATTTTAATCACTTCGCAAAAAAACTTCTCACTTCTGCTAAAAAGAATTGTCATGACTATTGACAACCTTTATTAGAGTTGTCGTAGAGTTATAAACTCTTCTGCAAAATTTTATTCATATTCCGAAGGAATCTTACATGTAAATGGATGGATTCATCATTCTTACCAAGTTTCCGACTTATAACAGTCCACTCACGGCCAGGTTTCGATCTCGGAGCCAGGGATTGCATACAATATGCCAGAATAGGGTTAGTTTAATGTTTCGGGGAATATTCCGAAGGAATATTACGTGTAAATGGATGGATTCATTGTTTTTACCAAGTTTCCGACTTATAATAGTCCACTCCCGGCCAGGTTTCGATCTCGGAGCCAGGGTATGCAAACGATATTCCAGAATATGGTTTCTTTAAGGTTTCGGGGAATATTCCGAAGGAATCTTACATGTAAATGGATGGATTCATCGTTATTACAAAGTTTCCGACTTATACTAGTCCACTCACGGCCAAGTTTCGATCTCGGAGCCAGGTTATGCATACAATATGCCAGAATAGGGTTTGTTTAAGGTTTCAAGGAATATTCCGAAGGAATCTTACTTGTAAATGGATTGATTCATCGTTATTACGAAGTTTCCTACTTATACTAGTCCACTCACGACCAGGTTTCGATCTCGGAGCCAGGGTATGCATACAATATGCCAGAATAGGGTTTGTTTAAGGTTTCAGGGAATATTCCTAAGGAATCTTTCCTGTAAATGGATTGATTCATCGTTCTTACGAAGTTTCTGACTTATACTAGTCCACTCACGACCAGGTTTCGATCTCGGAGCCAGGTTATGCATACAATATGCCAGAATATTGTTTGTTTAAGGTTTCGTGGAATATTCCGAAGGAATCTTTCCTGTTAATGGATGGATTCATCGTTATGATGAAGTTTCCGACTTATACTAGTCCACTCACGGCCAAGTTTCGACCTCAGAGCCATGTTATGCATACAATATGCCAGAATAGGGTTTGTTTAAAGTTTCAAGGAATATTCCAAAGGAATATTACTTGTAAATGGATTGATTCATCGTTCTTACGAAGTTTCTGAATTATACTAGTCCACTCACGACCAGGTTTCGATCTTGGAGCCAGGTTATGCACACAATATGCCAGAATAGGGTTTGTTTGAGGTTTCAGGGAATATTCCGAAGGAATCTTACTTGTAAATGGATTGATTCATCGTTCTTACCAAGTTTCCGACTTATACTAGTCCACTCCCATCCAGGTTTCGATCTCTGAGCCAGGGTATGCAAACGATATGCAGAATATGGTTTCTTTAAGGTTTCGGGGAATATTTCGAAGGAATCTTACATGTAAATGGATGGATTCATCGTTCTTACAAAGTATCCGACTTATAGTAGTCCACTCACGGCCAGGTTTCGATCTCGGAGCTAGGGTATGCAAACGATATGCCAGAATATGGTTTCTTTAAGGTTTCAGGGAATATTCCGAATGAATCTTACCTTTAAATGGATGGATTCATCGTTATTATGAAGTTTCCAACTTATACTAGTCCACTCACGGCAAGGTTTCGATCTCGGAGCCAGGGTATGCATACAATATGCCAGAATATGGTTTGTTTAAGGTTTCGTGGAATATTCCGAAGAAATCTTTCCTGTAAATGGATGGATTCATCGTTCTTACGAAGTTTCCGACTTATACTAGTCCACTCACGGCCAAGTTTCGATCTCGGAGCTGGGTTATGCATACAATATGCCAGAATAGGGTTTGTTTAAGGTTTCAAGGAATATTCTGAAGGAATCTTACTTGTAAATGGATTGATTCATCGTTCTTAATAAGTTTCCGACTTATACTAGTCCACTCACGACCAGGTTTCGATCTCGGAGCCAGGTTATGCATACAATATGCCAGAATAGGGTTTGTTTAAGGTTTCAAGGAATATTCCGAAGGAATATTACTTGTAAATGGATTGATTCATCGTTCTTAAGAAGTTTTCGACTTATACTAGTCCACTCACGACCAGGTTTCTATCTCGGAGCCAGGTTATGCATACAATATGCCAGAATAGGGTTTGTTTAAGGTTTCAAGGAATATTCCTAAGGAATATTACTTGTAAATGGATTGATTCATCGTTCTTACGAAGTTTCTGACTTATACTAGTCCACTCACGACCAGGTTTCGATCTCGGAGCCAGGTTATGCATACAATATACCATAATAGGGTTTGTTTGAGGTTTCAGGGAATATTCCGAAGGAATCTTACTTGTAAATGGATTGATTCATCGTTCTTACCAAGTTTCCGACTTATACTAGTCCACTCCCAGCCAGGTTTCGATCTCTGAGACAAGGTATGCAAACGATATGCCAGAATATGGTTTCTTTAAGGTTTCGGGGAATATTCCGAAGGAATCTTACATGTAAATGGATGGATTCATCGTTCTTACGAAGTTTCCGACTTATACTAGTCCACTCCCAGCGAGGTTTCGATCTATGAGCCAGGTTATGAAAACGATATGCCAGAAGATGGTTTCTTTAAGGTTTCGGGGAATATTCCGAAGGAATCTTACATGTAAATGGATGGATTCATCGTTCTTACGAAGTTTCCGACTTATAGTAGTCCACTCACGGCCAGGTTTCGATCTCGGAGCCAGGGTATGAAAACGATATGCCAGAATATGGTTTCTTTAAGGTTTCGGGGAATATTCTGAAGGAATCTTTCCTGTAAATGGATTGATTCATCGTTCTTACGAAGTTTCTGACTTGTACTAGTCCACTCACGACCAGTTTTCGATCTCGGAGCTAGGTTATGCTTACAATATGCCACAATATGGTTTGTTTAAGGTTTCTTGGAATATTCCAAAGGAATCTTACTTGTAAATGGATTGATTCATCGTTCTTAAGAAGTTTCCGACTTATACTAGTCCACTCACGACCAAGTTTCGATCTCGGAGCCAGGTTATGCATACAATATGCCAGAATAGGGTTTGTTTAAGGTTTCAAGGAATATTCTGAAGGAATATTACTTGTAAATGGATTGATTCATCGTTCTTACGAAGTTTCTAACTTATACTAGTCCAATCACGACCAGGTTTCGATCTCGGATCCAGGTTATGCATACAATATGCCAGAATAGGGTTTGTTTGAGGTTTCAGGGAATATTCCAAAGGAATCTTACTTGTAAATGGATTGATTCATCGTTCTTACCAAGTTTCCGACTTATACTAGTCCACTCCCATCCAGGTTTCGATCTCTGATCCAGGGTATGCAAACGATATGCCATAATATGGTTTCTTTAAGGTTTCGGGGAATATTCCGAAGGAATCTTACATGTAAATGGATGGATTCATCGTTCTTACGAAGTTTCCGACTTATAGTAGTCCACTCACGACCAGGTTTCGATCTCGGAGCCAGGGTATGCAAACGAAGTTTGAAGTCAGAACCCTCCCGGAGTTTCTTGGTTCAGAGTTTGTATGTTTTTATACCATATTTAAAGTTCGATTCGACACTGAACTTTATATTTATCGATTTCAATGATGTATCCTTCTAAATTTGAAGTCAGAACCCTCCCGAAACTTCTAAATTCATAATTTATATGTCGTTATACCACATTTGAAGTTCGAATCAACAATGAGCTTCATAACCTATGCGGCTAGTCGAAATTACTTCATGACTTGTGCGGTTAGTCGAAATTCAAACCGAAAGCACAAAGAGAAAGCACAAAAACGCAAAGAAAAAGCACAAAGAAACACATCAATTATCGAATTCATTTTTCATTTTACCGATTCATTCTTATACATTTTTCATATTTTTTTATATCAGAATGTCGATAACAATGTCCTAAATTTATTAATATTTTTTTTGGATTTTTTTTCATGTCGAAGGTTGATAATTAAACCGAAAACATGAGTCCGTATTAACACAAAGAGAAACACAATCCGTATGATCATCTTAACATGAATCTTTACCGTTGGATAAATTCTGCAATCCGTATGACCTTCTTATCTACGGTCCAAATCCGTTTGACCTTCTTACCTACACACAAAAGGAAAGAGAAGCCGTCCCTAATTCTCTTCCTCTCACTCTCTTCTCTGCGCCCAGTCTCTTTTATTTCTTTTCACCGGAAGCTCATCAAATCCATATCTGAACCAAAATTCTAATAAACCCCATCACTGATTCAAGTTACACAAAACCCAATTTCTTCTCGGTAACAATCAACGGCAGCCCTAACTTAAATTTCCTTCAAATCTTCATCACAGAACTCAATTCTTCCATCTCTAGAAGTTCTCGATTCATCAAAATCTTATTCTCAATCTAGAACCTCATCCAAATTCCCATAACCGAACCCTAGATTTCAAAACAAAAACAAAACCCCCCTGAATCTCAATGTTGAGCTAAAAAAAAAAAACCTAGATTCCAAAATCAAAATCAAAATCTTTGAGATCAAACAATTGGCTAGTAAGGCGGAGAAATAGTTTGAAACCTGATGATTATGAGGTTAGTGGGTTTGTCCAAAATCGTTGATGGGTAATGAATCTGTTTAAGTTCGGCTTGAATTAGAGATGGAGCATGAACTCAAGAGAACAAGGATGAACATCAAGATTAGTCTGAATTGTACAAGTCTGTATGGTGTTGTGTAGTTTGTTTGAATGAAGAAAGTGGATCTTGATTTTGAACTTCTTCCATTAACTTATGTCGATGAATGATGGAATGAGATATTCAAGGTCTGAGAGTTTACAAAGAATTGGAGACTTGGGTTTGAATTAGATTTGTACTTGCTTGGTTTAGAGACTGTCGGTGACAAGAGATGTGGGTTTGTCTTGAATTTACGGTTAACTCTATGGAGCTGTACTATGGAATTGGAGACTTGGGTTTGAATTAGATTTGTACTTGCTTGGTTTAGAGACTGTCGGTGACAAGAGATGTGGGTTTGTCTTGAATTTACGATTAAATGAAGGAGAATCTGCTGGATAAGGTACACATGGTGGTGATTGCTCGATTACCCAAGATGGAATTGAGTTTATTGTTGATAGAAATGGAACAGCAGGAGTTGATAGAGAGTGAAGACATGCTGGATGGGTTTAATTGATGTTCCTGAGGCGTCGATTGTGCTCGATGGGTGATGGCAGGCAACGTTAGCTGCTGTACCGCAGCAATGAACAACGAGAAGTGAAGTGAAGACAAGGTTGAATTTTGGGTCTGTCATGGATTGATTTGTGGGGTTTGTATGTGAGACAAGTACAACAACGAAGGAAACAAATTTTTTACTTAATATGTTGGTCCAGTTATACCCCTTTTTCTATGATGAATCATGTAGGAACACCAAGTGGATTTGGAAGCCTAGGACCTTGCTCACAGGATTGGTTAAAGAAGTTCAAGTCATTTGCTTCACATAGGTTTTTTTTTTCTTGTTCTATTATCCATACCCAGTGTTTGTATTTTAAGACCTCATCTCCAAATATCTTGTTTGTTTGCTGTACAATGATATTTCAGTGTACCAGAGAGGAAAAGGTGATTGATAGGGCTTACAAGAAGCTTGAACTTGATTTTTTGGTGATTCAAGGATGACGACTAGTTGAGTAAAAAGAGTAAGAGGTGTCAATCCTTGCTATTTAACAGGCTTTGGTTAATTTCTCATTGGGATGTCGGAGGCAATATTGCTAACCATTTTAGGTTTATCACTGAATTATTATGCATTTTGGTGTACCTATTAGTTATAATTCATTTGTAAGTGTTCTTTTTTTATTAGTAATCTCACATTATTGTTTTCCAGAGATCCCTCCAAATGTGCTTTCGTAAGCTGCTGCCATATCAAGTGTTTCAAGTGTATCATATAAGTCAACGGTAGCTGAAGGAACTTGATTTGGTTATCAAGACTATGATCCTGGTAATTTTATCGGTTTAAGATAAAGTAGTTAAGAATATGCTTCTCTTATGTCTACTGAATTTTGGGTATGCACTTGCTTGTTTAACATTCACCTCTTGCTTATGAATGAGCAGGAAACCGTATCAGGTGGGATCGATACCACGACGATAACCTTAGCTTGGACACTATCTCTATTACTGAACCACCCTCAAGTTTTAAAGGAGGCAAGAGATGAAATTGATATGCACGTTGGACGCGATGGAGACGTACAAGAATCTGATATTCCTAAGCTCGTTTACATTAATGCAATTATCAAAGAAACCATGCGATTCTGTCCAAATTTTTCGTTGATTGATCGGCGAAGTACATGAATTTCGGTAAGCTTTAGTACACTTATTGCATCCTTGCCATGTTTTGTTTTCCTTTATTATCAAGTCATATTCAAGGGAGGGTTCTGTTGGTTAAAACATATTTCCTTTTTTGCTTGGCTTTTTTATTGTTGAATTTTCGCAAGATTATGATGGAAATTGCAAGTGATGATAAAACAGACAGGGACATCAGAAATCCTATTTTAGGATATCAAAATGTTGACACGTCTTGGGAATCTCTCTGATGCATTTTCATCTAATAATTAGGGGTTCTTTAAAGTTAAAACTTGTGATATTTGTGCAATGAATATTGATTACCAATTTTTAATTAGCAGGGGTGGGTCTGTGGATCTAAACACTTTTCTTTACTATAGTTGTGTATCTTGGTGTATATGAATGTATAAGAGTTGCCAGGGAAATGGTATTAAACTCATAGAGGAGATGCAGATTAACGTTGATTGGTTGTTGTTGTTGCATTTGATGAGAATGAAACAGAAGTGGAGAATGCAGCTACATGATTGAATGCAGAATGGAGCAAGTGCAAATGCAGTTGTGATGTCAGAGTTGAGGTAGAGCACTATAACAATTGCAGCTGTTGGGAAGTAGTGATACTGTTCTGATGGTCTTGAACACATGGGTGTAGGAGCTGAATAATTTTAAGAGGTGATGGGGTGATGCTGGACCTGCAGTTCAGGTTAGTGTTGATGGTATTACGCATTGCAGTTGGTATCAAAATGGCAGAGCTGTAGCAAGGGTTTTCGTTTTGGGGTTCAGCTGTTGATGCGTGTTTATCTTGGTTACTTTGAAGTAGCATTATATTATTATGTAACATGTTTTATGAGCATCTTCATTTTATGGTCTTTGTAGGCTTTGACTGCTTATGAATGAAACTAAATTCTGTATGGGTTTGTTACACAGGTTCATATGGGGAGAGAATAAAATCTGGGGAACTAAACATATCAGAAAGGATGAACTGCTTGCCGATTACTTCTTGTCGATCTTTAGTGACTGAACTGGATGAACTGGTAATGGATTGGTGGAGTTGTGTGTGCTTGGTTTCTCATCCAGGCCCTCGTTTTGTCAGCCTGTAAGGAAAACTGCAAGAGCTCTCGGCGAAGCACTATTCAATGCAGAGAAAAGGGTTTGTTCCAGCAACATGGTGTTGTGTTGGTGCAGTTTATGTGTGCAAGGGCTATAAAGGTTTTACAAAAACAAAATTGTTATTAAGTTTTTTTTTTTTTTTGGGTTGAAGTTCTGTAAAATTGCTTATATAGTAGTGATTATAATTGGAAATCTAATCTTCTTTTTTACTGATTTAATTTTGTATTTAAATTATGTAATTTTCACAAAATTTTCATTTGATAATTATTTTATAAAAATAAAAATTTAAATTCACAAAATTTTTTTTTTTTTTCAAATCAAATATGTACCACAACTCATAATCCTAGTTGTCAAGGAATTCACATACAACAGTAACCGAAGTTGTCAACGAAATCACATACAACTCTAAGCATAGTTGTCAACGAATTCACATACAACTCTTCCCAAAGTTGTCAACGAATTCATATATAACTATAACCATAGTTGTCAACGAATTCACATACAACGCTAACCAGAGTTGCAAACGAACTTTCTATAACCCCAACAAGTGTAGTGTATGAGTTATTTTCACAACCCAAGTAAGAGTTGTGTTAGGCATAAATAATTTTTTTCGAAAGACATTCACAACTGAAAAAAGCGTTGTATACAATGGAACGACAACCGTGTTTACGACTATTATTGACGAGTTGCAAAAAATTGAGGACTTTCTACAACCCCCTTGTGCAACCTATAGATAAACGTTGTCTTATATCGTACGACAACTGTTTTCCGGGGTAGTTAATCGATGTTTTTCCCGTAGTGTAAACTATTACCAAAATATGATTAATATAATAAATACTCATAGGTAATCCATTCATAAAGTAATCATGATGTCATATAAAGTAGTCCAAGCCATCAAGAAAAATTATTTAAACCAAAGTTTACTAAGACGTAAAACACAAAAGTAAACGTCTGAGATCAAAAGGTAACTAAAGAAGTATTTTCAATCTAAATCCGGTGTATCCAATATGGAATGACTCTTGTTTCCTTGGAAATATGATATAGTGAGGTTGACGTCAGGGGGATTCTAATTTTCTTCCAGATAGTGAGATTATTGTTCTATAGATTCTCGATACTTCTTGTAGATGTATGCAACTTTGTTACTAGCTAGCCTTGCATTGCTGGTACCAATGTGCAGTGGATCCACACCTATAACAAGGCCCGTTTCCAACTTCGTCCTTTTTAATAGGGAGATTTCTTGGATCTTTCTCGACCTTGGAGCTTCCACCACTTGGGCCAGAAGGTACATCTCTGTTCTAAACATTTGAATTACCACCACGCCCTTGGCCACGCCCGTGACCTCTATAAGGTCCCTTGTGTCCTCTTCCACGTGTGTTGCTTTCTCCACGTGCGCATGGAGTTCGGGAATGTGAACGATCAGCATGTCCACCCCTCTTACCTTTGGGGTTCTTTCCTCCTCTTACCTTTGGGGTTCTTTCCTCTGTTAACCTTTCCATAATTTGATTCAGGAACTTTCTTTTTCCCACAGCTCTGGCATTGTTGTTAACAAGGATTTCGTTATGCCTTTCGGCAACTTGAAGTAAGTTAATCAACTTACTAAAAGTGGTTATCCTTTTTTGTCCACCTCCAATCGATACTGGTTCGCTAGTATCATTGAAGATGTTGGGAAAGTTGACAATGTCTTTTGGATAATTTCAGCATTAGTTAGTTTGGTGCCACAAAAATCAAGACGTGTTTGTAGCTACAACATGTCTTTTTGAAAATCATTCACTTTGACATAATCCAGGAAGCGGATTTCATTCCACTGGACTTGTAGTTGTGGAAGTAAAGAGTAGTGTATATCCCCGAAATGACTTTCGAGAGCATCCCATAACTCCCTCGGTGTTTTCAAGTGGTGGTATCCCCATCGTAAGTTAGGGTCAATATGCCTCTTGAGGAACATTAGGGAATTGGCCTTTTCTTTTTCAGTCGCTGGAACCTCATTTGCAGCGGTTGAAGGCTTGATGGTTGCGGTGTAGTATTTTGCCACGAAAGTAGTCTCCACATCAGCTACCCAACGATGGTACTCAAGTCCGGCTGAATCCAAAAGTTCAAATTTAGGTCGAATTGGGTCCATCTTTTATGCAAACCGATGGTCGGAAAAGGATAAGTAAAAGTACCAAAATTAGACGGTGACAGTGCTTTTCCTAAATTGTATTCGCCGATTTGATGATTAGAGAAAAAAATATTCTTTGCCGCAGGGTTAGAGCTCGTGCTAGATAACGTAATTGAGTAATAATTAGGTGAAACCAAGAGAAAAAGAGAACTTCGTAATGATAAAGAGGCAGAAAGTATTACTTAGATATAATGTTCTTTATATACATAGATAGATAGGAAAAACCATAATCATTTAATAGACCACACATCTATGGGCGTATGCTCTATAACATGAATACATTTATATCCACCTTAATAAAAAAATAGCACCATGATCTGTTATTGAAGCATAAAAGAAATTTTTTATTAGCTAGAAAATGTAATACAACAGGTGGGCAATTTCATTACTCAAACCGCGTATATTTAATTTCGTAGACTTAGCTGCTCCATTTTTCTTTCTCGCTGATATTTTAGTCTTTCATGGGCGTCTGACAATGGGAACGTATGAAATTCCACTGCTTAAAGGGTCTCTCTCTAGATCCTACTAGGTTGAAATTTGGAATTTACAAGTTTTAATTTCTTGTTGAAAATATTGAATTTGATTGTGACGGCAGTGGTTCATGAGTCATGACCATACGTTTGATTGCATGCTTCAAACACAAAAAAAAAACAAAAAACAAAAGTTTGACTGCCCCACTCTCATCAAAGAAAAATAAAAAGATTGCCCCACACGAGAAAAATTAAGCTTTTATATACCTTAAGAGCAATCTAATTCATGGACCATCGACCAAAATTTAGTCGAAAATGCAGACATTACGGAACGAGTAAAGATCAAATAACAGAGTAAATAGCAAAAACCAAACCAAATTTGGTCTTTGATTTAGTCTTTGATCAGGTGTATATTAAAATTGTGCATGATGGGGCGTAGATTAAAGTTACGCCCGAAGACAAAAAAATAAATGGGGCGCAAAATACAGTTACGCCCCAAATAAATAAATAAAAAAAAAAGACGGGGCGGAATGGTTAAGTTCCGCCAGATGAAATAAAAAATCCATCCAAATAAATGGGGCGGAATTGTTTCCTTTCGCCTGATTGGGGCGCAACTTTAAGTTGCGCCTGATCAAATTTTAGTCTCCCCCACTGCATCGCACACGGAGTAAATTCAAAAAATTTAAATTTTTTTGCTCTTTAATTATAATCGTATGACCGAAGTTGCTCTAATATTTGCTAAATTCATTAGTATCTGTTTGTAGAAAGGAAAAAAAAAAATATAATCTACACCGGATATGAAGTTGCTTCTCATCATCATCATGATCTCGTGCATGTCCACGATAGTCATGGACGTGGATTCCCTTGTTGTCGGCAATGATAACATTTCAAATGATCGACTAGCATTACTCGCTTTCAAAGATGTTTTTACTCAGGATCCACTTGGAGAAGTTAGTTCTTGGAACACCAATAATGATTCTCTTCATTTCTGTGACTGGAAAGGAGTTATTTGTGGTGGTCGTCATCGTAGTAGAGTCACCGGAATTGATCTCCGATCCCAAGGATTAGTAGGTTCCATATCGCCTTATATCGGAAACCTTAGCTTTCTTCAAGATCTTCTCCTCGACAACAACAGTTTTAGCGGTGAAATTCCACAGCAAATTGGCCGTCTTTATCGGCTAAAGCGGTTAAGCCTTGCATATAATTCTCTGGATGGAGAAATTCCGGGCAATATTTCTCGTTGCTTTAATCTCAGACACCTCAATATTACTAATAACAATCTCGTGGGTAGAATTCCAAGAGAATTGGGTAACTTATCTAATCTCTCTGTATTGAATGTTGGAAATAATAATCTCTCAGGAGAGGTTCCAACTTCATTGGGTAACCTTTCATCTCTTACTTACCTTCATCTTGGTTATAACAATTTGGAGGGAAGTATTCCAAGCACTCTGAGTCAACTAACAAGCTTAAAAGTACTGGGTCTTCTTTTCAACAAGTTTTCTGGTATGTCCCCTTCTTCACTTTATAATATGTCATCACTCCAAGTATTTTCACTGATGGACAATCAACTCCATGGTAGTATTCCTTTAGATATTGGTTTCACGCTTCCAAATCTCAAAAGGTTTTCGCTTTCAGATAACAATTTCACTGGAAACGTTCCAAGTTCATTTTCCAATTTGTCAAGTCTCGAAGTTCTACAATTAAATGGAAACAGTTTAGCTGGATCCGTACCTTATAATTTTGTGGACTCAAAAAATCTTTTATATTTAAATTTGATGGAAAATAATCTGGGAAGTGGACGAGTTAATGATCTGAACTTCTTCGATTCCCTGGTCAACTGTACCAATTTACAGCTTCTAGCTATACGCGACAATAATTTCGGGGGAGTCTTACCTAGCTCTATAGCAAATCTCACAAGAAAACTTGAAATCATAGATTTTGGAATGAATCCAATATATGGAATTGTTCCTACGGGTATTCAAAATCTTGTAGGTTTAACCAACCTTTTTTTGGATTACAACTTGTTCACAACTAGTCTTCCTCCAAGTATTGGGAACCTTCAAAATTTAGGAATGTTAGATATCCGTAACAGCAAGTTTTCAGGTTCTATTCCTGCTTCTTTCGGTAACCTAACACGATTGATCCAACTTTTTTTATATGGCAATAACTTAACTGGTGTAATTCCGTCAAGTCTTGGATATTGCGAAGCCTTGCAAGTCTTGGACTTAGCCGACAATAGCTTAAGTGGTAGTATACCCAAACAAGTTTTTGAGCTTCCTTCTTTATCAAAGATTCTCAACTTAACTAACAACTCGCTTACTGGTTCACTCCCGGCAGAAATTGGCAACTTGAAAAACATTGGGAAATTATATCTGTCCTATAACAAATTATCTGGCGAAATACCAAGTACAATAGGGGAGTGTACAAGCTTAACGGATCTGGATTTGCAGGACAACTTCTTTCAAAGAAACATTCCTTCGGCTATCACTTCTTTAAAAGGCCTCGAATTTTTAAGTCTTTCCCGCAACAACTTGTCAGGTATTATACCTAAAGGTTTCGAAAATCTAACTCTCACTATACTGGATTTGTCATTTAATAATCTAGAGGGAGAGGTGCCTAAAGATGGAGTGTTTAAGGACATGAGTGCGTTTTCAATTGAAGGGAATAATAAGCTTTGTGGTGGTATACCTGATCTGAAGTTACCCAAGTGCTCCAACCCTCCATTGAAGCGGAAACAAAGGAAACCAATGTCTGTCAAAGTTGTATCTATCATCATAGTTATTGTGATTTTAGTTTTAATATTGATTATGTTTTTCCTCGCTCTATGTTGGAGAAAAAATAAAAAATCCATATTGCATTCAAGGCCTTTGGACGTGGATAATCGGCTTATCGGAGTTTCTTATAATGAGCTTCTCAAAGCTACCAATGAATTTAATGATTCTACCAACTTGCTTGGCGTTGGAAGTTTTGGTTCTGTATATAGGGGAATTCTTCGTCGAGACAAATCAAAACTTGTTGCAGTTAAGGTCATACACCTTCAGCAAAGAGGTGCGACCAAGAGTTTCATGTCCGAATGTGATGCCTTGAGGAAAATTAGACATAGAAATTTACTTAAGATCGTAACTTGTTGCTCGAGTATTGATTTTCAAGGTAATCCTTTCAAAGCTCTAGTTTATGAGTTCATGGTCAATGGCAGTCTAGAAAACTGGTTGCACCCGGATGAAGGTAACACAACCACTGACGATCAACTACAACTGAAGGATTTGAACCTGGAAAGAAGATTGAGCATCGCAGCCGATGTTGCTTCTGCATTAAAATATCTTCACCATGATTGTGCATCACCAATCGTCCATTGTGATCTGAAGCCAAGCAACGTCCTCCTTGATGAGGATTTAATTGCACACGTTGGGGATTTTGGCTTGGCTAAGTTTCTTTCTGAACCCTCTAATAATTCTCGACGGCTGAATCAGAATGAACAAGACGCAAGTTCACTTGCAATAAAAGGCTCTATAGGCTATGTTTCTCCTGGTAAGAAATTCAGATGTATTGATTGAACATTTTTGTTATTGTTATGTGCAGTAGGTTTATTAAAATGAGTTACATTTTGCACTGAAGTATAACTTGTACTTTGTTGTGAACAGAATACGGAATGGGTAGCGCCATTTCTACACAAGGTGATGTATATAGTTATGGGATTCTTTTGTTAGAGATGTTTACAGGAAAAAAACCCACAGACGACATGTTTAAGGATGGTCTAAACATTCATAACTTCTGCAAGATGAATGAGTTGCCAGAACGTGTTGAGGAGATTATGGATCCACGTTTGCGGTTGGAATTAAGAGAACATCATAATAAAGCTAATATTATGAATAACAATACGTTAAGGAACGGAAAAAGAAACATAGGTGGAGAAACAATGAGACAAATCATTTCTTCTATAATTCAGATTGGAGTCAAATGTTCTTCTGAGTTGCCTTCAGATAGAAGCAGCATGGATGAGGTTATCGTGGAAGTACAAGCAGTGGAAAATCAGTTTCTAAGTGCTTGAATGTAAAGTTCATAAGATCTTAGTCTGCCTAATCCTATAGTAATGATTATAATATGTGTATGCTTCTTCTTTTGATTACAAAAAATCGTTACGGATCATGAGAAAAAACTTTCCCAAAAGCCTTAAGGGCCATTTTAATATCATTCAAGTAAAACTTTGGTTTAAAGATTTTGGTTGTGTGGTGTAAACAATGTATTTCACAAGGATTATAGTATAAGCTACATAAAATATTTAACTTTGCAGTTTCGAACTTTTGATTAAAAATTTCGTAACAAGAGGAGTTCCCATAAATCTAATGACTCTTATGGCAGAGTATTTTTTTCTTTCGTAAATGGTCGATTTATGCATTAGGCTTTCATAACATAAGCCTTTCTTTTGTGCAGCATAACAAAGAGGTGTAATCCATAGTCTTAGAGCACTCTTCACCTGAACTATATTCTTGGGACAGATTTTTCACTTTGTTCTGGCATTTTCTTCTTCACGTCTTCTTGACGTTGATTCGCAAAAATTGGTGTCCTTATAGCTTCAAAGTTTAACAATCAAGTTTCCCAAAATTAAGTTATTAGACAACAAGGTCGTTGTAGTATAGTGGTAAGTATTCCCGCCTGTCACGCGGGTGACCCGGGTTCGATCCCCGGCAACGGCGTTTTTTTTTTTGGCATTTTTGTGCTGGGTTTTGGGCATTCAAATCCAAGAATCTTGTCTCCATAGTGTTGTTATGCGACCAACCCGTGGTATGCTTCCGGTTACATACATACATATACGACGCGGTAGATGTTAAATCCAAAGACACGAAGTGTTATTCTTACGAATCTTATTTTTAAATAAACAAAGAAGGTGGCCCAGTCTTGCATTATTCTGTGGCTTGAAATGTATGCTACAAAAACAAATTTTATTAAGACTAAAACAAAGATTACAGAAGAAGAGAAGTCAGATAGTCCTGACAACTCAAAGAACAAAGAAAATCATAGAGATACTCCGACAAGCCTGACAAAACAAAAAGCTATATGAAAAATTCATCTGAATTTGACCGCTTCGTCGGTGCTTTTTGTGGTCTCCCGTACTTTCTGTTTTGCTAGAAAACTCTTGAGCCCTTCAATTGTCTGTTTTGGATAAGAGAGTTAGGCCAAAAAATGAAGAAATTGCAAATCCAACAATACAGTAGATAAGAAACTAATGCGCTATTCCAATGCATCATCTAAAAGTCTATTCTTCAATAACTATGCAGGCACCATAAACTGGCCATGTTTACCGAAGTGGTAATCAAGAAAAGATAAAATCTCATGAGATGTGTTGAATGTGCTACCTTTCGAAACGATCGATGCAGTCGTGAAAGAGCTTTGTCCTATCGACCAAAACTTCATCCTTCTCAGTCTAACTAATATCCAGAATGGATTACAAGACACAAAATTAGGGGTCAAAACTCAAAATAAGAGCATTTCCAATAGAGGGTGAAGGTTTTATTTTTTATAGGACACATAGGATTTTAGACCTCATTTATATTAAATTCATCTCCAACAGTGGGTCTTATTAATTAAGAAGGGTGTGAAACTAAATATGAAGGTCTTGGAGAAAGTCTTATTTAGACCTTGAGAATGACCTCCACGTCATCTTTTTAACCATATTTTTAAATTTTTATTTTTAAGTAATTTTTTCTTAACCAATAGGAAAAAGATAATCAATTTTATCATTATCCTGAAAAATAAATCCTCAAAATAAGACACTCACTGTTGGAGATAGTCCATGAGAAAAGCATTGTTATTTTTACCACATACCTATGACCCCATAAATAAGGATCTAAATAAAAACTCCACGTATGATTTTTAGCACCCACTGTTGGAGATGCTCTAAGAATAACAAGAAACTCAAAACTCAATTTTGATGGTCCTAAGACCTTTCGTTAAGGATTTCAAATCCTTTTCTAAGTACCTAAGATTTTTTACTATCGAGTTTAAGACCTTTGAATAATGATCTTAAATCCTTTTCTAAAGTACTAAGACTTTTTACTAATGATTTCAAACCCATCTTAAATCTTTTAATAGTGTTATGTGTTATAAAGATTGCTGAGTAATGGTTCATATGAGCCTATTGCAATAGCTACTGTACCAAAGAAGAAGACAAACTGGACAAACATTTCCGAATGGAAAAAAAAAAACTACAAAGATGGTGTCACCGGAAAAAAAATGTTGATAAGCCCGATGAAGTTGACAGTAAAGAGAGGGAAGAAGGGTCAGAAAGGAGGATAGAAGAATAATTTAGAAGCAAAGAAGAAGATATGGACACAAGCAGAACCATCAATACCATTTCATTATATATAGAGATCTACTGTAACCGTGCAAACTACCCTTAACTGCTAAAGCCACATAACTGATACCTTCGTACATATCCACACAATACCTAAAGCAAACACACCTTGTGGACGTATCAAATATTCCCGGTCTGTGCCTTGGCAGATCCTTCACTATCACTTTGAGGGTACTAGGACTAGTGATTGATGATGGACATGACTATTTATAGCAAAATATCGCAAAAATGAATCATCCCAATTCACCTGGTGTGTACATTTGGAGCTATTGCTACTTCCCCATAGAAAATTTGAAGTATGGAGGGTAACACGACAAATAATAAGTATTAAATATAATATCCAAACGACGGAAAATGCATATCAAATAAAAACTCCCCATGTGCCATTATGGCTAGGGTTAGGCCCTAGATTCAAAGATATTCATAAGTCGTACTAGCACCAATAGTGTGTTTACTCAATCTCATTAATTCACTGATCGACTTTGATTAATTGTAGGTGCGATTAAATTTGGATTAGTTTCTGCAATGTATTTTGTCAGGATCTATCATTGTTTCTTGGAGATTAATGATTATTAATAAATGGTTTAGATTTGTAACTTAATTTGAGAGTCAAATAATGATCAATAGAATGCTCAAAAATGTGCACAACATATATATCTTTGAAACACAAATTTAGATAAACTTCTCAACTTTATAAATAATATACTCATTGTTTCCCTTTTCGGTGCACATAAAACAAAGTCTCGTGTTTGGAAAGAATATTTTCTTATTAATATGCATGAGGAGGAATCTTGGTTTAATCTTTATATGCATGCAGATTTGTTTATTCCTGTCATGACACTTCTCTTGGAAACTGTTTTGAGAATCTTCCTTTGCTTCACAATTTAGTTATAAGACGCATGGGAATCTTGTCTGAAAAATGAGAATCTTTATCTCTTATTTTTAACGTTCAAGACACTAGATAAAAAATAGTTTTTCTTTACATTTTGGAGAGAAGTAGGAGAACAGAAAAAATGTGAGTATGAGAGAAAAAGAAAACAAATAAGAGGTTTTTTTTTTCCTTTTATTTGTTTTGGTTTTCCTGTTTTGAGAGTGAGAAACAACTCAACATTAATTGATCTATCTTTAGTAGAAAAAGAGAGTAGGAGATAAAAACAAGTTTGTTCTTCCATTTTTCTCTATGCTTTTGTGTGTAGAACAAGGAGGTTTCACTGAGTTGTTTTCACTGCCAAGTTCTTAGGGTATTCTCTTGTATGCTACAATGAGAAACGCTAACGATAGTTGTATCCTGGAGGCAACTCGCCAATAAAGCTATAACATCTCTCTGTTTAGAGGAGTAGCAGGTGATATTGTCTTTAGGTCAGCGTATCATATACGTGCCTCTACCAATTTTTGCTCCGCATGCTACTCGACGTGATTCATCCACAAAGTTGCTAAGTATCACTTGTGCTTATTCAATTTATTTTCAATATTGTTGTTACTATCTCCAACAATCTAAAGACAATATATATGCTAGTTTAATTTTTGTGACAACAATAAAGAAAAATATTGTTAAAAAATCAAACTACTAAGTTTCCTTCCTAAATTGGGGCCTATACAACTTAATTGGGGCCTATAGGTACATGACAAAATACATTAAGAAGTAAAATGAAAAGGCCCTTATCCAATTATTTTTTTAATGGCTAATTTACCCCTGATTAATTAGTGTTGATCCGGATAATTAATAGATGTTTAGTCAAACTAATCCTAAAATCAACTAAGGTTAGTGTATCATCAAAAACTGAAAAATTTTGATTTTGAAAATTTGATTTTTTTTTTAAGAACACTAACCAAGAATCGGTTTATGTTCACATTAGTATCAACTGATTATAATCTCAAAAACATACAGAGATTTTTTGAAACTAGCTTCTACCCAGAATCAGTTTATATGGACAAGAAAATCAACTGATTATCCATAATCGTTTTATATTGGCATGAACGTAAACCGATTGTGGGTAAATTTTCTCTTTTCTATCTGTGAATTATGTGTTGTTATACATCAAATAAAATCAAAATTCATTTTATACCCGAGTTAATAAAATGAAATCGAGTATGATTTCATACTCATTTTATGATCGAGTATTCACTGGAAAAAAAAATGGGTTAACCAGAATCCGTTTACACGATACATATATAAAAACCGATTCCTGACATTGCACAACAGGAATAGGTTTATAAGAATGCTCATGTAATTCGATTCTAACAAAACAAAATACAGAAAAATTGAGAACAACAATCGGTTTACTCGACACACATATAAAATCTGATTCTAACATTATACATCAACAATCGGTTTTTATAAGTGCTAATGTAATCCGATTCTGGTTCAAATTTCTCGAACCAGAATACATATCAAGGACAATTGATCTTTGTGGGCATGAACATAAACCGTTTCTATTTGTAATCAGATCACATATACATTAACGTTAACCGATTATGATAAACCAAGAAAATTTAATTTCAAAATTTTCAATTTTTGAGCAATTTTATGTTACTAAAACCTAGTTTATAGGATTGGGTTGAGGAGAAAAGAAGAAGAATCGGTTTAAGTGGGGATGGAAATGAATTTGATTTTAGTTTTATGATTTTGATTTTGATTTTATTTTTTAAATTTTATGATTTTAGTTTTATGATTTTGATTTTAGTTTTTAATTTTATGATTAGGATTTGATGAGGAAAAATTAGTAGTATTAATATTTGATAGAGGGTAAAATGGTATTTTCATCAAACTGAGACACCCCTTATCATTTTTATAGGGTGGATGAAAAAATTCATAGGCCCCAATTTAGGAAGGCTAAGTTTAGTGAAAAGAGCCATAAAGCATTTGGCTTAAATAATCAAAATTGAATGATTGATTGGTTTGTTTATGGTTGGTGTTGACTAACTTTGGAAAACTAAAGATGCTCATTTTTTTAGTGAAAAAGAAATAATAAAAAGAAATATTTTTTTTATTGAGTTGTAGAGGTTTGAGATTATCTCTTAACTCATAAAGAATTTTGTTAAATAATTTTAACACGTTGTATTATACATATTTATTGATACCCTCACTAAATTTCGTAATTTTTGGAATTGTAAAAGTGTTTGTTTTATATTTTACAAAAACAGTGAAAGAACTAAAGTTAAAGTTATATTGAGTTGTAGAATTTTGGGTTTATCTCTAAACTCAAGAAGAGTTTGGTTGAATGATTTTTAAAACAACTAGTAGATATATTTATTGTTCACCTTACCAAGTTTAATGATTTTTGGAGTTGAAAAATATTTTTTACATATTTTACAAAACTGTAAAATGTTTCTGAAATTTCTGACGGGCAGAAAAAAACTCTGCTGAAAGATTAATTTTTTCTGGCATAACTATGAGTTTTTGGAAATGTTAACCTAAATAAGATATTTAGTTCTTTATCTTATCTTTATACCTCTTTTTTATTTATCTAATTTGGATATGCGGTTTGAGAGATAAGGTATTTGGAAAATTGTTGTGCATGTCTGTCTAGAAAATGTGAAATGTGTGTAATCTCTTGATTATGTATAGCAACATTTGATTAGTGATGCGCTATCACTGTGAGCATATCATGGGAACCTGTATTAGTAATTAATTAGAGGATATTTAGTTGAAATTTAATTCTCATGATAACTTAAGCATGTAGCTAGGAATCGATTCCCATGACATGAGCAATAATCTTTTGTAAAGGTAAATTTGTATTACTTTGTCAAGGAATAATATGATTTTGATAAGTTGTATATCAACTTCATTTATGTTCAAAATCACTTGGATCATATATGTTTTGTGTAACATCAGTTTGTATAAATCACATGTTTGGTTAATAATTGTGATGCAACAAGAAAATTGTGTGTTTAAATCGATTTGCTAATACACAAAGCATTTGGTTTTAATTACCAATATTTTGTGACCTACTAATAATTGCTTGAATCTAATGTTGAGGTACAATAATTTGATCCAACAAGAAAGTTGGTTAATGTTGGGAATGCTAGAATGTGTGCTCTAGAGGATACGTGTGAGTATTCTACCAAAAGTACTAAGGTATGAAAGCAATTTCTTTGAGAAACTCAAATATCAAAAACAGTTGAAGAAAAAAATAGGTTAAAAGATTTCAGGTATGGACATCATCATTCTCCACATGTGCATTATGCTTTAAATATAATTTCCAATAGTTATCTACCTTACTATGAGATATGATATTTGGAAATAAGTTCAGGTAATGCTTTGAACTGTTAGCATAATAGAATATGATGATTAATAGATAAAGTGAAGCTTATATGATATTAATAGATAATGAATACATGAACATGTTAAGTCATAATGTTGGTAGGATACCATAATTTTATTATGCAACGTGTGTTAAATGACACAATATAACAACAAGTTGATAAATCTCGGTAACTGTGGGGGTGTAAAATAAAAAATATTTATTTTAATCTTCCAAGAAGATTGTGCAAGGCGCATATAACCAAATATCAAAAACAGTTGAAGAAAAAAATAGGTTATTTGTGTTCTTGCATTATGCTTTAAATATAATTTCCAATAGTTATCTACCTTACTGTAATACCTTATATGATATTAATAGATAATGAAAATGAACATGTTAAGTCATAATGTTGGTAGGATACCATAATTTTATTATGCAACGTGTGTTAAATGACACAATATAACAACAAGTTGATAAATCTATTTCTCCTCCTATATTTGTGTTCTTGACAAAGAAGTTTATTAGTGATAAAACCTGTATACCTAAAAATCGGCTATTTCAAATCAAAATTTTGACCTAAGATTATGGATTCCTAACTATCCTAAGCATGCTAGTGCATATAGGTTAATGGTCATAATATTTGACATCGATAACATTGGTATGAACACTGTAGTGCAATCTAAAGATGCTTTGTTTTTTGAACATATAATTCCTTTTAGGATTGGACCTCAAAAAAAGGTCCATGATAGTCTCTTAGATGTTCCTTCGACTAGTCAACCACATCTCAAGATTTTGAGACCAAACCTAGTAGAAGTAAGAAAATTATAACAGAGACAAGTTTTAGCCCCGTCTTTGTGACTTATGGTAGAGTTGGAACACCGAACCTATAAGGAAGATATGTGTTCTCCAAAATAGTCTTCAAAAGAAAACCTTGGTACAGATGAAACTGTAAAGAAATACAAAGCTAGTTATAGCTAAAGGTTATAACCAAAAAATAAGAAATAAATTCATTTGACACTTATTCACCTGTCACTAGAATTACTTCTGTTAGGATGATGATTATTATTGCTTTTATTCATGATATGAATATATATATATATACATCAGATGGATGTTAAGTCTACAATTTTAAATGGTGAATTGAATGTAAAAAATTATATGTACCAATCTAAAGGTTTTTGTTGTGAGAATAAAGCATGCAAATTGATTAAATTTCTGTATGGTTTGAAACAAGCACCTAAACAGAGGCATGGAAATTTGATCATGTGATGATATCTAGTGATTTAAGATTAATAAATTTGATTAATGTGTTTACATTAAATATTAGGATGCTTATGTTACTTTATGCCTGCATGTTGATGATAAACTCATATTAGACAGTAACATTGTTTTTATTAATACCACTAAAAGCATGTTGAATGAGAACTTTGACATAAAACACTTAGACCCTATTGATGTAATCTTAGTGGTAAAAGTCAGAGACACGTCTGATGAATATAGTCTTAGTCAATTTCATTTTTCTGAAACCATATTAAAAAAAATTAATCACGATTAGGCTAAACCTACTTCTACTCCTTGTGAACCCACTTTTAACTTGATAAAGAATAAGGGTGAAGGTGTTTCTCAAATTTTGAGTATTCTTGAGTAATTAGCAGTCTTATGTAAATTGATTAATTGTATAAGACTTGTGAAAAAGAGGGGGTCTAACAACCTCACTCAATATTTCGATTAGCAATCTGTATGGACAACTCCGATTTGTTTTCTAGAGAATCAACTAGACTCAATCAATAGAAAATACTCAAGGATTTATTATCTCAATCTCTCGATTTGATTTACTCAAGCAAATATGATTGGCGAGTCTAATCAAAGAGAGATAACTTGGATGGTACCAAAGACCAATATCCAAGTGTCAATCAATTTAAATCAACAACCAATAAGGTCGGATATTCTAATTGATTGAACAACGCACAACCTGTATTATTTCAATTATATAAAAATATAACGCGGAAAATAAATAACACAAACACCAGAATTTTGTTAACAAGGAAACCGCAAATGTAGAAAAAAAACCCGGGACCTAGTCGAGATTAAACATACACTATATTAATCCGCTAGAGACACTAGCCTACTCCAAATTAACTTCGATCTGGACTGTAGTTGAACCCCAATCAATCTCACACTGATACAAGGTACAGTAATGCTCCCACGTCTCTGATCCCAGCAGGATACTGTGCACTTGATTCCTTTAGCTGATCTCACCCATAACCAAGATTTGCTACGACCCAAAGTCGAAGACTTTAATAAACAAATCTGCCTCACACAGAAAAATCTACAAGATACATAAATTCGTCTCCCACGAATAAACCTATGAGTTTTGTTCTGTCTTTTGATAAATCAAGGTGAACAGGAACCAATCAATAAAACCAGACTTATATTCCCGAAGAACAACTCAGTTTTATCAGTCACCTCATAATAGTCTTAATCGACGCAGCGAAAAAAGATATTGTGGAGTCACAAACAATGAGACAAAGATGTTTGTAACTACTTGTATATCTTGCCTATCGGAGATAGAAATCTCAAGCCAATTATTACAATTGTACTCGTACGATAGAAACAACAAGATTAGATCACACAACTACAAGAAAAGTAGTATCGGTCTGGCTTCACAATCCCAATGAAGTCTTTAAGTCGTTAACCTGGTTTTAGAAGAAGAAAACCAAAGGTTAAAGGAGAATCAACTCTAGATTAGCAAACTAGTATCACACAGAATGTGTGGGGATTAGGTTTCCCAGTTGCTAGAGTTCTCCCTTATATAGTCTTTCAAATCAGGGTTTGCAATCAATGTTAGCTTAGTAACAAAGCATTCAATATTCACCGTTAGATGAAAACCTGATTAGATACAAGCTAATATCTCTCAACCGTTAGATCGAAAACTTAGCTTGCCATACACACATGTACTTGACGAATTTGGGTTTGTGTAACCGTACCCAAAAGTGTACAATGGTTGGTTCAATATTAGTCAACCAAATGGTTAGACAAATGATAACTTTCATATCAACCATATTATTCTTCACCATAACTAGTCCAAATGACTCAAATGAACTAGTTATAGGATTGTTCAATTGCTACGAGATATCATGTACTACATAAGACACAATTGAATCAAAAACGATGTGATTCACTCGAATCAATTCATGAACTATAAATCCACGGTTTGCAAAAGCATTTCTTAGTTAATTAAGATAAGTTCACAAATCATCATTTTCAGACATAACCCACTTGAGTTCGCAGACTCAAGTTAACCGGTTGGAGTTCACAAACTCCAGCAGAAATTCTCAGGTTCGAGAACTTCCATCAGTTCGCGGACTGAGTTCGCACACTGAAACTGAGCTTCAACTCCAGCAGAAATTCTTGGGTTCGAGAACTACGCCAGTTCGCGGACTGAGTTTACAGCTCACGTTCCGGTTTCACTTGATCAACAAAGTTCGTAAACTTCAGGTCAAGTGATAAGGACTTATACATATATGTGTTGCCATAATAATGTTTATATCCCCCAATGGTTATATATTTTAAACTCTCATTTCAATCATTGAAACATTCTCAGAGGACGTCATTTAGTTGTTATTCACAAACTATTTTTCGTCAAAGCAATTTCCAAAGTGATTGAAACATAACATGACTTTAGTCACTAGGTAAAGATGAACTTTGCTAAAGAGAAAGCTTTACCAACACATATTTCGAGAAATAGATAAGTGGGATATACTCAGCTCGAAATATCACATGTGCATATTTTCAGTCTATATAGTAAACGACTTTTGTCTCAAGATAGGAGATAGAGTAGATAGACTTTTGTATGATAGATAAGTTCAAGTCTCCACATACCTTTTAGTCGATGAAGATCCACTGGTTCCTTGAGTATTCCTTCGTCTTGTATGATGATTACCATGGAGTTCTTGAGCTCAACTACACTTTCTATCCTAGTCCGAGATTTTATCTATAGTAGACTAGAGATCAAGACTTTATAGTTTTGATCACTAACATTAACAAACATGCTTGAGATAGAAACGCATGGGAGTTCGACCGAGCAATACTCTAACAACTTGGTATTGCTTACATTGTGAGTAGTTTTAGCAGGTACAATTGCAACCCTGAGCAGGATCACATGAATTCTCTCAACGGATTTTTGCACTACTTGAGAGGCACTTCATACTTTTGCTTAAGTTTTGGGAAGATTACTGCTGCGACATAAGGGTGTTGTGATTCCAACTGGATGTAGGACTCAGATGAGTCAAAATCCACTAGTGGGTACATCTTTACACTTGGAGGTGCGTCTGTGTCATGGAAGATATACAAATATAGAAGTATAGCTTGATCCATTATGGAGTCAGAGTTAATTTATAGCTTCAGAGAAAGCACGAGATCGTGAAGCAACTACTTTCTACTGTCATTATCTCTCTGGACTTTGTAAGGTCCAAGGATAATATTTCACTTCCTTTGAGGAAAGGTTTATAAAGAAAGGTAGTTATCTCTACATTGAAGGGGATGGGACTTAAGCTCATAAATTTAAATCACCATGAAGGATACTCAACCTTGTAAATGGAGCTCCAAGATCAAGGTTCAATGAGATAATTAATTTATGGTGATATCGAGACAACACTATCTTTGTCCCTCCCTATGGTGTAACTTTGTGATAATGTTACTTGCATGAGATAGGATGATCTGTTGAGATCTTAATGGGTTCCATGGCTTTGTTTAAAGCGGGGTGTGGCAGGACACTCTTGATGGACTCACCTGTGTGGATGTTGGAAGAGGGGCCGCTTCCTATGAGAATTTGAGTTAATTCTCTAGAGATATTCATTAAAACCGGGATTTAGCCCACGGCCAAAACGGGCACAACCGCAAGAGCTTGGCAGCTTTCGTTGGAGACATCAAGTTTGGTTGTTATTTCTGAATTGCATTCACTGTTTGTGGTTCAAGACATTGTGTTCACCGTTACAACATGCATTTCTGGTAACCTCTCACTAAGTTAAGGTTCAATCTTTGGGACACCTTAACATAATTTTGATGTATTTTGTTTTCTCGCATTTTATTAATATGTTTTATCATTCATGTGGGGGATTGTTGAAAAAAAATCGGTTTTGTAAATAAATAAAACATGACGCCACTTTCTTTAGTTTGTGAGAATATTCTCTTGTCTCACACATGCTTCATGGCACAACTTTTCTAGGAATATTGTTTGATTTCTCTCATTGTTTTGTGCATTTGCTTGTCTTGTCTTTGCAAAAGAAATTGAAAACCCATTTTTTAATTTGAGAAGAAAAAACTATAACTCCTCCTCTTCACGTATGTTTTGTTAAAACAAAGACTTTGTAAATCATTCTACTCATTGTTTCCCTTTTCAGTGCACATAGAACAAAGTCTCGTGTTTGGAAAGAATATTTTCTTATTAATATGCATGAGGATAAATCTTGGTTTAATCTTTATATGCATGCAGATTTGTTTATTCCTGTCATGACACTTCTCTTTAAAACTGTTTTGAGAATCTTCCTTTGCTTCACAATTTAGTTATCAGACGCATGGGAATCTTGTCTGAAAAATGAGAATTTTTATCTCTTATTTTTAACGTTCAAGACACTAGATAAAAAAGAGTTTTTCTTTACATTTTGGAGAGAAGTATGAGAACAGAAAAAATGTGAGTAGGAGAGAAAAAGAAAACAAAGAAGAGTTTTTTTTTTCCTTTTATTTGTTTTGGTTTTCCTGTTTTGAGAGTGAGAAACAACTCAACATTAATTGATCTATCTTTAGTAGAAAAAGAGAGTAGGAGATAAAACAAGTTTTGTTCTTCCATTTTTCTCTATGCTTTTGTGTGTGGAGCAAGGAGGTTTCACTGAGTTGTTCTCACTTCCAAGTTCTTAGGGTATTCTCTTGTATGCTACAATGAGAAATGCTAACGATAGTTGTATCCTGGAGGAAACTCGCCAATAAAGCTATAACATCTCTTTGTTTAGAGGAGTAGCAGGTGATATTGTCTTTAGGTCAGCGTATCATATACATGCCTCTACCAATTTTTGCTCGCATGCTACTCGACGTGATTCATCCACAAAGTTTTTGCAAATCAAGCTAAATATCACTTGTGCTTATTCAATTTATTTTCAATATTGTTGTTACTATCTCCAACAAGTTCTTCTGCTCTTCAAGTGAAGTGAGATTTTCTTTCCTTAGGTTCTCTCTTCCTCCACACAAGTCTTATATTTATCAACCTTAATTCTTATCTTACTAACCCTCCCCACATTTTTTCTTAATCCCAACTTTTTCAGCAAACCCAATCTAGACCCATTCTCATCAACGGGATCTAAACTAGAAAATCTAAAGATTCCTTTTTCTTCTTCAACTACCATATTTTGTTCCCCAAAGCTCTTAGGATCACCACAGGTGCCCTTTACTAATCTCGGGATCAACATATTCATTCTCCTCCTCATAAATACCTTTAGTAGCTTGTAATGATTCCACATCCTGCAACTGCTGCAGCTACAACGAGTTGCCACATTAGGGCTTTCACTAGCTGCGGCAAGTTTTGAGTCATTCACTTCAGAGAGAGAATGAAACAACTCACTGTTTCTTTTCTTGTTGGCACATTTTACTTTTTCAAAAATCATAGAATATGGGTCTATGCTCGGGTCATACGGGTTTCCCGCTTAAAGGGGTGTGGTAAAATGGGCCAAACTATATTGGGTGCGGTTTAAACCGTGTCAGTTGTGAGAAACCGAGTGTTGTCTAGTTACTTCTTTGCATTGATAAACAGAAGTAGACATACTAGGTTCCTCGGAAAATAATATCTCTTATTAATTAAGTGAAATAATAATGAAGTGCTTACAAAATATTTAAATTAAAAAGGTGTTTCAATAATCTATTAATTTCCCATTCATGATATTTCCCCTTTCTTTCAATAATCTATTAATTAAGGAAAAAGATCATCTTAGATGTTTGCCTTCTCAAACTCAAACTGCCTCCGCACATTCCATTCATGATACTTCCCCATTTTCAGTCTATCCTCTACAGCATCGGATCCTTCTTCACTGGTGTCTAATTCCTCCACATGATATTCATACCCTGCTGCAGAACCGGTTTTGGATTCACTCTCAGTTTCACTACCATATTTTGGTCCCTTTTGATGTCTTTCAGATCCCTCCTCCACTTTCCGGTTCACCCTCTCTTAATGTTTTGGCAACCAAGAAGCAAATAGTGAATCGATCTCTTTATCTTCTTGCCTTTTCCTTTCCTCCTTCTCTCTCTGACGATCGGCAATTCATTTGCACTTCTATTTATCTCCCCATGATTGTCATCCCTTAAACTCATTAATTCTTCCATACCCAAAGAGAAATCCTGGTTTGCTTGATTATATTGATTGGAATTGGCAGGAGTTTCCGGATTTGAGGCACTGGAACTTGCCATTCTCTACTAAATTCTCTCTTAACTTTTCCTCTGGTAAATTGGCTAATTAAGATGTTAATCCTTCCCAAAACCCACCTTTTAAAGGCACAATTTTTCTCATTAACTTCCATTTATGGTGCATAGTAAACCGTCATGTCGCTTTGTTCTTGTTGATGGTGGATTTTCATTTAAGGATAAAATTGTAAAAGATAAAATTATGTGCTAACATCTTGCAAAAGATAAAGCCATTAATAAGTGATGAATACTTCTTCGCTTTACTAATTCACCTAGAATGGAGCATGTGGCAAAAATCCCAGTCTGTGAATTAAATACAACATTATTAATTAATGCATAACCAGCCTTGTATTTCCTGTACTCATTATCAGTGCGGCATGACGACTGAGTGTTGTTCTCAGCAGAGCAATACGAACCTCCAAGCATTTTAATGAAGCATGTACAAAATACCCGTACAGGCTGCAACTCTCAGTGTGCTATACTAGCCCGATTGAGCATACTACTCTCGGTGTGCTATTCTATCCCAATTGAGCATATTCAAATATGGATTGACCATGTCAGTCTCAGAAATGATCGCGACCATCCAACTTCACCAGCATGAATTGGATAGCTCAGATCGGATCCATGACCCCAAGCAGGTATTGGAATATTCACTACCGAACCAACGCGGGCCCCACATAGTAGGCCTCCAAAAAAGATTGGCATAGCTTGCCAAAACGTCCAAGTCAGAGCAGTATGGATGGAAAACCCTAAATTAGGGTTTGCGGCACATTACATGTGTCGCAAAACAGTCTCAACCATCCATCTTCACAGGTATAGATGGAGGGTATAGATGTAGATTCAAAGGGCCCAGAGCATGTCAACACAATCATCATGGGTCCGCCTACATACCTGACCGATCGTTTAGGACTAACCATGGTTGGTCATCCCAATTCGTGCGCCCAAACAGAGCATGACGCACGGCCGTGAAACCCAAATTAGGGTTTTTGAACATCACGAGCGTCTATTTTCTCCGGCACGAATGAAGGGTCCAAGATTAGATTAAGAAGGTCCGGTCATACCAACATGACCATTGTGGGCCCTTCTATCTCCACACCCGATCGTCCAAGGCATACCATGCCTGGTTATTCCGGATCGCACGCCCAAACTAGTGTGGTCACACTTCCCAATTGCAAACTAATCTAGACCACTCAACTTCTCCGGAAAATTTGAGTGGCTTAGATCACGTTTTCATGGGACAGTAAGCTAAAGGCATGAACACCAGCCTACCACCTACACGCCAGACCAATCGGCGGAGACCGACCATGATTGGTCGTCTTAGAATACGCGCCTGAAGTTGGCACGATGTGCGGCTTTTGCGGCACCAGTTTTCTCAAATTGATCTCGAACACTCAACTTCGCCAGACGAATTTAATTGCCTAGATCACACTTTCGTGAGATAATGGGGTATGGGCGCCTACGCCGTCATGCCTTCTACACGCATGTAAAATCGGCCAGCCAAAATCGTATCCCAAACTTGTATTCGACCAGGCTGAAGAGGGATGCTTATGTACCACTTCTAAAACCCTAATTTCATTAATGGTCACAGATGAGTGTCTCAAAGATCATCTCGTCAGTCCAACTTCACCGGCCTGGTTATACATCCCTGGTCAGGAGTTAGTTGGTCAGTACGGCGTCATGGTGATCACCATCCGTCAGTCTACCACACCATGTGGTCGTTCAAGGAAGGACTTGCTTGTTCAACCTCCAAACCATCACATGAAGTAGTCTGTATATGAGGCTACTTTGAGACGCTCAAACAACGATGTTTCATACATGCTGGATACACTCGATGCAGTACCTGCATAGAATGCACACGATACTTCACAAGTATCAACTTCCTAAATAGCATAGTTATTTAATCTAGCATTACATGCTACTTTATGTGGGTCCCAAGATCCACACGCTCGAGACATAAACCATGTCACAAACTGGGGGATACATACTGGGTATTGGTCTGGCGGTAAGAACGTGTCAGGAAGTCATGGACGATTAGTGATGATGGAAGAAGTGGGAAAGACTGGTCGTGTGACACTAACACATTACTCCACTACTCTATCACTCCACTTTCTTCACTTCACACGAGATACGAGGGTTAGGCTAAAAGACTTGTATAAATAGGTTCTCTATCCTATTTTTCAAACAAGAACGAGACAACAGAGGCAAGTGTTGATACAATCGTATTCAAACACCGGAACTGATAGCTTACATCCTGCAAGCCAGTTCAGCTTTATGATACAAGTCATACATAGCCAACACCTTCACAATCTCAACACCTTCTTCGCTTCCCTCCCTAAGATCAACCCCATCTCCTTCACTTTGTGACTGAAACAACTCTGGAACGACCATTTCTTGGTTTAGGCCGGATTTGCACAGATTGATTTATCGAATCTACAACCACTCACCGCGTAGTGCATTTGTTTAGGGTTTAGATTCACGTCTCATCCACACACCCCAAATTACCAAAACCGACAGGAGTAGTTTTCACCCATAAACAATTGGCGACCACGGTGGGAGGTTAATCTCTCGGTTGTAAAGTCAATTTCTTCGAAATCCGATTCAATTTTATCAATTTCGAAAAGGGTAGATCTTAGAACCAATTCAATTAGCAATTCATTTCAAGATGGTGGAACTCAGGTCTGGATCAGCAATCAATTCTGATAGAGATAGTGTGGATAACACTCCCGGTGTCTTTGTACCTATCAGTGGAGCTTCCATGGTCAATACATCTCGTGGAGCCGTCACTTCTAGTAGGTGTAATTCCTCCCAATGCTAGCAGACCAGGAGATATTCTAGTAGGAGTAACGCCTCACATCACCAGAGCTAGAGCAGTCGTGAATCCCGGCATCTCCTCAAGTGTAACACCTCCGGTAGTCACCAGAGCAACAACTTCCACTCCTTCATCAGGAAGAGGAACCGGAGGGACGAGAGGAGGACCATCCCCCATTACTATTGCATACTTGATGGAGAAGCAAGAAGTTCTTGCTAAGACTCAAACGGATATGGACGCAACTCAGAAAGAGGTACTCACTTTTCTTAAGACATTAACTGATCGATTGCCACAAGAGCCGCGACAGCCCTTGGAGCCAACAAGGAACGCATTCAACGCACCGGAGAAGGTACTTTAACGGCACATACCTACATGGACCTGATCAAAGAAGCGACATTAGATATGAGCAATCCTGTCATGAAGACTCCTACACTAGGGACTGATCCTCACACCTATCCTCCTCAAGTCAATAGTTACACTAAGAACCAGAGGCCGGTGGATCGGGAAGCTGTTTCTCTAGTGGAAAGTTTATGTGAACTTTCACACCTCTCGAAGAATCAGTGCGCGGAGACATTTTGCTGCAATCAATCAGAGGAAGGTCACAACCGTGCCCTACATATCACCGCATGCATCAAGGATTCAGAGTCCAAGACGGCCCTTATCGACACATGAGAGTCTTCGAATGTGATTACTCTCAAAACTCCTAGGACATCCAAGGTTCTCCCAGGCAAGGTCGTACGGAAGCCTACCACAATGACGGACTTCGAGGGAAACCAAACCAGCGCATACGGGAGAAGCTCCGCGGAAAGAATCAGACAAGTTCGTTGCATCCCACTCCCCACGTGGGCGTAAATTCAGGAAGAAGACCGGATTGCATCATTGAGGGCTAGTACCCACGATGCATTTTTGTTGACGAAGCATTCTTCTCCGTCCTGTGAAGCCACTACCCACGTTCACACAAATAGAGAATGAACTTTTCTGGAGAGTCGTGACCAGAAAGGGAAAACAGTATACCGACGCTGCCATTATCAATTAGAAGGGGAGACTGTTACTTAGTCTCTCCATCCAATGGAATGCTACAACAGCAACGAACCACAAGAACAAGTGCTAGATAATGCACAACAGCTGCAAGATGGCACCAACTCCACAAATGATGCGATTGAAATTGCTGAGGAATCTCCTAGGCCTATCTCCATCAGCTCAAACTTGTGTACAGATAAAATCACGAAGCTCGTGGAACTTCTCAAAGAGTGCCAGGAAATATTCGCTTGGAGATATGAACAAATACCGGATTTAGATGAAAATTGGTCACCCATCATCTACATGTCGTACCTGGATCCAAGTCGGTTAAACAGTTGCAGTTCAGACATGAGGAAAATGGATATATCAAGTGTTGTATAGACTTCAGATACTTGAACATGTGCTGCTCCAAAAACGATCCTCCTCTACCTAACATAGACATGTTAGTATATGCAACCAGCGGACATGGCATGTTCTCCTCCATGGATGGATGTAGCGGCTACAACCAGATAAAGATGTACGAGCATGATGCAAGTAAGATAGCTTTTCGAACTCCTCTCGGAAACTTTTATTATACCATACTGCCATTTGGTTTAAAGAATTCCAGTGCAACGTATCAACGCTCTATGACGGCAATCTTCCACTGGAGCCGATACCTCAAGGGAGAAGCCTCAAGAAGATAACGATGTCCACGCGTCATATCAAGCAAGATCCGGGAGAGTCACTCTATCAGACAGTGGTCGAACAAGATTCGGGCGATTCACTTTACCAGACAGTGGTACATGTCTATCATGCTACGTTGAAGAATCTACGCTTTTGGTTATCCTCTGGAGATGTTGAACGCCCATATACAATAACATATGACCTGATAGAAAGAATCAGGCCTGCTGGTAATGAAGAGCCTCATAATGTTCGTAGGGGCATATATATCACCAACAGGCGATACAACCTTCAGCCTTCTGTAAGCAGTTCTCTGAAGCAGCAAGAGGAAAACCACTGAGATACAACATCCTACGCGTCCGCCAACTCCAACTACAGTACCACATGCATGACTCCCACAATGATGAAACAACGTCCAAGATATTCCATATCTGGATCGACAACAACCACTACGAACAAACCATGTAAACCACGCTTGGGGACTGAGGCTCAGCATGAAGTTCCTTCACCGTCAGTCAAGGACTTCTTCAACACGAGAGAGATGGTCAGTCAAGAAGCATGGAATTCGCAAGGGTAAATCGAACTGAAGAGGAAGACACTTCAACATTCCCTCCAGCATAAGCTGCTTCAATGGTCTATTCAAGCGACGCCTCAACGCTCTCTCTGGGACCCACGTTCGCTTAAGAATCCTGTTTCAACACTCTCTCCTGGATCCACCTCAACATTCGCACTAGAAGCCACTTTAACATCCTCTCGAGATGTTTCAACACTCAAGCTACATCAATAATCTGCGCTCTGGTCAAGTTATCTTTGATGTACTCATTGCTCAACATATGTATCATCCATCCTTCATGAGGACCCAGCGGAGCATAAAAAAACCATGAAGTCGATAGGAGAAGGGTTATCTTGTGGAACAGATATTTTCATATAGTTGAAAGGGCGCGGTGAACAACTCATCATCAATGTTCGGTATATTTTTTGATGTTGTCAACACCTCCTGACTTGGCACCAGCATAATCCCCAGAAGACATCTCAACATGAGTTCTTTTCTTCATTCTATAATAAAATACAAGAGTCAGTACTTGTATAAAAACGTGTAGTCACGCATGACAGAACCCACATTCACGTTGGAGTACACAAGACCGGTATTGGGTCCAAACACCGGTGTTGATCAAGTCACAAGTTCGGTATTGCTCAAGCTTCAAGTCCGGTATTGATCAAGTCACAAGTCCAGTATTGCTCAAGTTTCAAGTCCGGTGTTGATCAAGTCACAAGTCCGGTATTTCTCAAGTTTCAAGTGTGGTATTGATCATAGTCACAAGGCTGGTATTCGAATAAAATAAGCGCAAGAAGCAGGGCCGGTTTTTATTCAAAACACAGAGTCGACGTTCAGTCAGGCACGCGGCGGGTCCCACTTGATACCAGCCATATATTGGTCGAAGCAGGCACAGCCAGCCTCAAGCAAAGCAGACATGCGGCGGGTCCCACTTGATCAGGCACAACCAACCCCATATTGGTCGAAGCAGGCACAGCCGGCCCCAAGCAAAGCATGCACTGGCACGAAGTGGACCCACGTTTAACCGAAGCAGACGCATGATGAGTCCCACGTTCAACCAAAGTAGGCATGCAGTAGACCCATGTTTAACCAAAGCAGGCACATCAAGCCCACTTTCGATCAAGCAGGCGGAGCAGCCCCATGAACGAAATAGGCGTAACAGTCCATCAAAGCAGGAAAGACCGACATCATGCTAGGGGAATGCTCGCCTGGACGTCTCTTGAACGTGACATGCTCGAAGGACAGGACGACCCGTCTCTCCTGGTAACATCTAACTTTGTCTCATAAGTTTTATATTTAACTGTCACAATCATATGCCTACCCCACAATAGTGTAACCATTATGTGCTAGGAAGGGGACTTAATGTTGATGTTGGATTTTTATTTAAGGCTAAAATTGTAAAAGCCAAAATTATGCGCCAACATCTTGCAAAAGATAAAGCCATTAATAAGTGATGAATACTTCTTAACTTTACTAATTCACCTAGAATGGAGCATGTGGCAACAATCCCAGTATGTGAATTAAATACAACATTATTAATTAATGCATAACCAGCCTTGTATTTCCTGTACTCATTATCAGTGCTGCATGACGACTGAGTGTTGTTCTCAGCAGAGCAATACGAACCTCCAAGCATTATAATGAAGCATGTACAAAATACTCGTACAGGCTGCATCTCGGTGTGTTATACTAGCCCGATTGAGCATATTACTCTCGGTGTGCTATACAATCCCGATTGAGAATATTCAAATCTGGACTGACCATGTTAGTCTCAGAAATGATCACGACCATCAAACTTCACCAGCATGAATTGGGTAGCTCGGATCGGATCCATGACCCCAAGAAGGTATTGGAATATTCACTACCGAACCAACGCGGGCCCCGCATGGTCGGCCTCCACAAAATATTGGCATAGCTTTCCAAAACGTCCAATCCAGAGCAGTATGGACGGAAAACCCTAAATTAGGGTTTGCGGCATATTACATGTGTCGCAAAACAGTCTCAACCATCCATTTTCACAGGTATAGATGAAGGGTGTAGATGTAGATTCAAAGGGCCCAGAGCATGTCAACACAATCACCGTGGACCCGCCTACATACCTGACAACCATGGTTGGTCATCCCAATTCGTGCGCCCGAGCAGAGCATGACGCACGGCCGTGAAACCCAAATTAGGGTTTTTGAACATTACGAGCGTCCATTTTCTCCGACACGAATGAAGGGTCCAAGATTAGATTAAGCAGGTCCGGTCATACCAACATGACTGTCGTGGGCCCGTCTATCTCCACACCCGATCGACCAAGGAATACCATGCCTGGTTATTCCAGATCGCACTCCCAAACTAGCGTGGTCACACTTCCCAATTGCAAACTAATCTAGACCACTCAACTTCTCCGGACAATTTGAGTGGCTTAAATCACGTTTTCATGGGATAGTAAGGTAAAGGCGTGAACACCACCCTACCACCTACATGCCAGACCAATCGGCGGAGACCGACCATGATTGGTTGTCTTAGAATACGTGCCTGAAGTTGGCATGATTTGCGGCTTTTGCGGCACTAGTTTTCTGTCGCAAATTGATCTCGACCACTCAACTTCGCCAGACGAATTTAGTGGCCCAGATCACACTTTCGTGAGACAATGGGGTATGGGCGCCTACGCCGCCATGCTATCTATACGCATGTACGATCGGCCAGCCAAAATCGTATCCTAAGCTTGGATTCGACCAGGCTGAAGAGGGATGCTTGCGCACCTCTTCTAAAACCCTAATTTCATTAACGGTCACAAATGAGTATCTCAAAGATCATCTCATTCGTCCAACATCACCAACTTGGTTATACAGCCTTGGTCAGGAGTTAATTGGTCAGTGCGGCGTCATGGTGATCACCATCCGTCACTCTACCACACCATATGGTCGGTCAAGGAAGGACTTGCTTGCTCAACCTCCAAACCATCACATGAAGTAGTCTGGATATGATGCTACTTTAAGATGCTCAAACAGCGATGTTTCATACATATTGGATACACTCTATGCAGTGCCTACATAGAATGCACACGATACTTCACAAGTATCAACTTCCTAAATAACGTAGTTATTTAATCTAGCATTACATGCTACTTTTTGTGGGTCCCACGATCCACACGCTCGAGACATCAATCATGTCCCAAACTGGGGGATACATACTGGGGTATTGGTCTGGCGGTTTACAGCGTGCAGCGCACAACGCTTCATCACAAGAACGTGTCAGGAAGTCATGGACGGTTAGTGATGATGGGAGAAGTGGGCAAGACTGGTCGTGTAACACTAACACATTACTCCACTACTCCACTTTCTCCACTTCCCACGAGATACGAGGGTTAGGCTAAAAGACTTGTATAAATAGGTTCTCTATCCTATTTTTCAAACAAGAACGAGACAACAGGGGCAAGTGTTGATATAATCGTATTCAAACACCGGAACTGATAGCTTATATCCTGCAGGCCAGTTCAGCTTTCTGATACAAGTCATACATAGACAACACCTTCACAATGTCAACACCTTCTTCGCTTCCCTCCCTAAGATCAACCCCATCTCCTTCACTTTGCGACCGAAACAAGTCTGGAACGTCCATTTCTTGGTTTAAGCCGGATTTGCACAGATTGATTTCTCGAATCTACAAGCACTCACCGCGCAGTGCATTTGTTTAAGGTTTAGATTCATTCCTCATCCACACACCCCAAATTACCAAAACCGGCAGGAGTAGTTTTCACCCATAAATAGTTCTCTACGCCCATTCAAAGCCTAGTGTGCCCCCTTCAATCTAATAACCATCATTACCCTATCAAGACCTATTTTCAATACCTAATCTTTTTTAATGCCTTAAAACCTTTTGGAACTTCTATTAAGAAAGGCTTTGGTGGGTCACCAAACTTTGAAATTTCTCTTCAGGGTCTAATTAAGATTTTGTGTTTTATGTAGACTAGAAGATGGCAGCATCAGTTGAGAGGCACCATTGAGATATGGGGAATGTCATTCAGATACATTACTAGCAACGATACCAAACCCTCTACCCCCCTTGCGGCTCAACATTTTTCTCTCAACCAATTTCAAACCTATGTTTCTTCCCTCCATTTCTTTTTTACCTCCCCCTTTACTTTTTTACTACCATAATGAGGTTTGGAGTTTATCAGAAGAAAGAAAAAACCAATAATTATTCAACTACCTATATATGCGTCATACACTACCATATCACCTTACATCAGAAAATCCAACAAGGCATTATTGAGTTTGTCTACTTTCGAAACCATATTCATAATACTCATGTGCATATCCCTATTTTGATAACACAAATAAAGCAGGGATATGACAATGACATTCCATATGATAACCCCCTCCCAAAAAAAGACTTTGCAGTACTACTACAGCTACTTTACACCAAAAATCACCGGATCTCTCTTCAGTTTTTAGTCAACAACTTTCTCATTCCTTTTTTAAGGTTCAAACCAATAAACAATAATACCCCTCTTTGAAAATGCGGGGGTCTAACAACCTCACCCAACATTTCGATTAGCAATCTGTATGGACAACTCTGAATTGTTTTCTAGAGAATCAACAAGACTCAATCAATAGAAAATATCTCAAGGATTTATTATCTCAATCTCTCGATTTGATTTACTCAAGCAAATAGGATTCGCGAGCCTAATCAAAGAGAGATAACTTGGATGGTACCAAAGACCAATATCCAAGTATCAATCGATTTAAATCAACAACCAATAAGGTCAGATATTCTAATCGATTGAACAACGCACAACCTATATTATTTCAATTATATAACAAAATATAATGCGGAAAATAAATAACACAGACACCAGAATTTTGTTAACGAGGAAACCGCAAATGCATAAAAACCCCGAGACCTAGTCCAGATTAAACATACACTGTATTAAGCCACTACATACACTAGCCTACTCCAAATTAACTTCGTCCTGGACTGTAGTTGAACCCCAACCAATCTCACACTGATCCAAGGTACAATTATGCTCCTACGCCTCTGATCCCAGCAGGATACTGCGCACTTGATTCCCTTAGATGATCTCACCCACAACCAAGAGTTGCTACGACCCAAAGTCGAAGACTATAGCAAACAAATGTGTCTCACACAGAGAAGTCTACAGATAATAGATAAATCCGTCTCCCACGAATAAACCTATGTGTTTTGTTCCATATTTTGATAAATCAAGGTGAACATGAACCAATCGATAAAACCAGACTTATATTCTCGAAGAACAACTCAGTTTCATTAATTACCTCACAATAAACTTAATCGACACAGCGAAGAAGATTATTGAGGAATCACAAACAATGAGACGAAGATGTTTGTGACTACTTTTATCTTGCCTATCGGAGATAGAAATCTCAAGATAATTATTACAATTGTAATCGTACGATAGAAAGAGCATGATCAGATCACACAACTACAAGAAAAGTAGTATCGGTCTGGCTTCACAATCCTAATGAAGTCTTTAAGTCGTTAACTCGAGTTTAGAGAGAAAACTCAAGGGTTAATGGAGATCGACTCTAGCTTGGAAAAAACTAGTATCACACAAGAAAAGTGTGTGGGGATTAGTTTTTCAGGTATCAAGAGTTCTCCCTTATATAGTCTTTCAAATCATGGTTTGCAATCAATGTTAGCTTAGTAACAAAGCATTCAATAATCACCGTTAGATGAAAACCTGATTAGATACAAGCTAATATCTCTCAACCGTTATATCGAAAACTTAGCTTGCCATACACACATGTACTTGACGTTTTGAGTTCGTGTAACCATACCCAAACGTGTACAATGGTTGGTTCAATATTATAGTCAACCAAATGGTTAGCCAAATGATAAATTTCATATCAACCATATTCTTCTTCACCATAACTAGTCCAAATGACTCAAATGAACTAGTTAGAGAGTTGTTCAATTTCTATGAGATCTCAAGTACTACAAGAGACACAATTGAATCAAAAAGGATGTGATTCACTCGAATCATTAATCATGAACTATAAAGCCACGGTTTGAAAAAGCATTCCTTAGTAATTTAGAATAAATTCACGAACAACGTTTTCAGACATAACCTCTTGAGTTCGCGGACTCAAGCTACCGGTTGAAGTAATAAACTCCAGCAGAAATTCTCGGGTTCGAGAGCTTCTGCTAGTTCGCGGACTGGGTTTGCGGACTGAGTTGCTGCTCACGTTCCGGTTCCACTTGATCAAAAAGTTTGCAAACTTCGGTTCAAGTGTTAAAGACTTATACATATATGTGTTTCCATAACAATGTTTATAACCCCCAATGGTTATATAGTCTAAACTCTCATTTCAATCATTGAAACATTCTCAGAGGACGTCATATAGTTGTTATTCACAAACTAGTTTTCGTCAGAGAAATTTCCAAAGTGATTGAAACATAACATGTCTTTCGTCACTAGGAAAAGATAAACTTGGCTAAAGCAAAAGCTTTACCAACACCCATTTCGAGAAATATATTAGCGAGATATATTCAGCTCGACATGTCACATGTGCAAATCTTTAGTTTATATAGATAAAACGACTTTTGTCTCAAGATAGGAGATAGACTTTTGAGTGATAGATAAGTTCAAGTCTCCACATACCTTTTAGTCGATGAAGATCCACTGGTTCCTTGAGTAGTCCTTCGTCTTGTATGATGATCGCCATGGAGTTCTTGAGCTCAACTACACTTTTTATCCTAGTCCGAGACCTTAGCTATAGTAGACTAGAAATCAAGACTTTATAGTTTTGATCACCAAGATTGACAAACATGCTTGAGATAGCAATGCATGCGAGTTTGACCGAGCAGTGCTCTAACACTCTTGCCCCCCCCCCCCTAGTATTATCTCTTTTCATATCATCTGCAATCAATACCAATACAGTACAAACAAGATATTCTTCTCTTTTCAATTACACATTATATTCATAACTTTGAATATCGATCCCTATAACCTTGATTTCATATATATCCAAGTCTCTTATAATATGGAAAATCCAAGTTATTTTGAGAATAAAGAAAACCTTAACCAGGAAATTCAAAATATTTCTGCTCAAATGGCTGAGAATCTTACTTTACCTTCTACTCAAGCTAAACCAGTCTTCATCGATAAAAAAGTAATTCTGGCTGAGGCTGAAAACAACTGGAAATGGTGTATGGTGGGTTATACTTGTTGTGAAACTTTGATTCCAACCTCTTCCATAAGATTTTACATCTGTAATAATTGGCCCTTAGCTCAACACCCTTCGGTAACCACCTTCAATGGTCAAGGAAATAAAGTCCTCATCTGTTACTTATTTGAGGAAGACTTTAACAGAATCAACTCTCAAAAACCTTGGTTTTCTTGTGGTTATCTTATGGTATTAAAAGTGGTTCCTGTTGGAGGTTGGCCTGTCAACCATCAACTCATGTTTGATGAAGAAATTATGTGGTTTATCTTGTGCAATGTCCCAAATGAATGTACAAAATTTGAAGATCTACAAAAACTCACTTTTGGCGTGGGAGAACTAATTGAAGCTCAAAACCCTTTTGGGAAACATCCTCTCAAGAAAAATGTCAAAGTTTGTATCAAGATCCCATTTCAGAGAGCTCCACCAACTGGAATTCCTCTGTTCACAAGTGGAAGAATTGAACCCTTTCTAATAGAATGTAGACACATCATAGTACCAAGGTATTTCTGTACCTCCTGTCATATTCTCGACCATAAAGATCAGAACTGCCCAACTTGGAAGTTCAAACAAAAGAAGATTAAAGACTTTGAGGCCTTTAGTAGTAAGTACACTCTACCACCAGTTTCAAAGCTAATGATGCCCCCAACGGTTATGCAAGTAGCTTCTTCCTCTACTGCTCCCTCTGATACTATCATGCAAAAATATGAGATAGCTCTAGAAACACAGATCCAACCGTCTGCAATTGAGGAGTATAACAAAGAAAATCTTGAAGCTCTTGATCAAGCTAGAGAGAGTACCATCCAAAAGAGCCTCTACAATAACTTTCATATTGGCCCATTTACAAACAAATCTACCACTCTCAAGATCTTCGATGTTGGCCCAGTTCAGCAGCATCTAACTCACTTGGAAAATGGTTTGCCAATAATTCCAAAGCAAGTGGCTAATCAGAATGGTACTGTCACAACTCCTTGTACTAACTCTGAGTTATCTCCTAGTGGACCGATTCATACCACTAACTCGTCTAGAAGATTCAAAACGGCTGCTATCCCGAGTTCTAGCACAATTATAACCAGAGGTACCACTATCTTAGCTGAACAAGAAGCTTTAGCTAATCTTAAAAGGAAAATAAATCCTATGATAGAGCTAAGGAAAAGGACCAGAGCTAATCTATCCAGTACTGCGGTTAATTTTGAAGATCTCACCTCCACTGAACCTGATTATGGTCAACTGTGTCCTCCAATTACCAAATTGGGGGAATTACCAGCCATTGATCTCTCTTCCTTTTCACTCAATACCCAACCTGCTTTCAACTCTTTTGGAAGATATAATGTACCTGTTGGAAACTCCTCAAGTAACAATGGTGTCTGCAATAATTCTCATCTCAATGCTACTGGTTCTAGTCTCAATTCTACCCAAAGTACTTCTTAAGGTGGTGACTTTACTGATGCTTATTTTGGTGGTAGTTCTGACTCTACCACTCAGGTAAATCATCCATCCCACATCCCTTTAATCAATTCTATGAACAATACCCTAAATCATCCCCTTGTCAATAATATTAATCTGATTGCTTGGAACATTAGGGGTTTTGGAAAAAATCTGCCATTAGAGAACTCAACTTACTTTGTAGGAATGTTAACCCTAATATTATTTTTCTCTCTGAAACTAAGATGAATAAAGATATGGTAGCTAGAAATCTAAGAAACATGGGATATCCTTGTACCTTTAACATTCCCTATGTGGGAAGAAGTGGCGGCCTTTCTCTGGCTTGGAAGTAAGAAATTCACCTTAACATTGTTTATTCTAGTATGAGGGGCATCCATGTTACTTCAACTGACATAATCCATTCTAAAACCTGTCACATTCACTTCATGTATGGTGAACCTAATAGGACCCTTAGACAAGCCTTTTGGGAACAATTTTTTCAACAAACCAATGTCCCTTCAAATGAACCTATCTTCTTTATAGGAGATTTTAATACTCTTCTAGGAACTGAAGATAAAAATGGTGGCCTAGAAGTAGATGACCCTGATTTTGAAAATCTTAGGAATCTTTGCTCTATTTTTAATTTACATGATCATGGTTTTTCTGGTTCTAGATTTATTTGGTCTAATATGCAGCAGGGTCCTGATTTAATCCTTGAAAGATTGGATAGATGCCTTATCAACCAAATAGCTGATGAACTATGTCCCAAACTCTGTGTCAATAATATGCATAGGGACTCCTCTGATCATTGTCCTATGCATATTTCTTTTAACTATGAGGATTCTTGCATGCCTAGACCTTTTCATTTTATGGCTATGTGGATTGAAGATCCAACTTGTAGAGATATCATTTCTAACTGTTGGTCTGTCAATATGGTGGGTTCCCCTGCCTACAAACTCAAAGCTAAACTCTTAAGTACCAATAATGGTCTAAGAGATTGGAATAAATCTTCCTTTGGTAATATTCAAACCAATATATCTACCATTAGGAAAGATTTAGCTGATTTACAGCTCTCCAATCCCACTGACACTGGTAATACTTCAAGACTCAAAGATAGGCTGGAATACTTGTATAATCTAGAGGAACTATATTTGAAGGATAAATCTAGAGAGGTCTGGCTCTTGGAAGGTGGTAGAAATTCACCATATTTCTACATAGTTACTCTCTTTAAGAGAAAAAGAAATGCCATCAGCTGGATTAAGAATTCCTTGAATACTATTCTAACTGATTGAGATAGTATTGGAAATTATTTCATAGATTACTTCAAAAGCCTTTACTCTTCTCACCCTTAAAAATTTCAGGATGAAATCCTTACTGATCTTCCTGTTAAATTCACTGATGATGATAATTTTTCCCTAAATATGCCTCTAACTCCTGAGTAAATAAAGAATGCAGTCTTTCAAATGGGGAAAAAAAATCTCCTGGTCCTGATGGTTTTACTGGCCTCTTATACCAGAAAGATTGGGATATTGTGGGAGATGCGGTTATTGATATGACTCAAACTTGCTTTAGGACTGGTAACATTGCTAAAGTATTTAATCATACAAATATAGCTCTTATTCCAAAAGTCCCCCTTGCTGAATTGGTCACTCAATATAGGCATATTGGGTTATGCGACTTTATTTATAAAATCCTCTCTAAGACTTTAGCTAACAGGTTAAAACCCTTTATGAATAACATTATTTCTCAAAACCAAAGTGATTTTATTCCTAAAAGGAGTATTTCTGATAATATTCTGTTAGCAAATGAGGCTATATATGATGTTAATCATAATGAAAAAGTGGAAGGTATTGCTGTCATTAAACTTGAAATGTCTAAAGCTTATGATAAGCTAGAATTGAATTTTCTTGAAAAAGTATGAACTAAAATGGGTCTGTCTAACCATTGGGTCAAATTAATAAACCAGTGTGTTTCCACTGTGTCTTATTCTATTCTCCTTAATGGTAGTCCTACTGGTTTCTTTAAACCTGAAAGGGGACTCAGGAAAGGAGATCCCTTCTCCCCCTACCTTTACATTATTTGTTCTGAAGCTCTTTCTTCTTATATAAATACCCTTCAGAAAAAGGGTATCCTGGAGGGCATAAAGGTTTGTAAAGATGCTCCTGAGATGACCTAACTTTTATTTGCTGATGATTCCCTTCTGTTTTCAAAAGCTACTGAAAAGAATTTCCAAGTCATTAAACACTAGTGGAAATCAGCAGTTTCGCGACCGACAAAGCAAGTCATTTAACTCGTATCTATGACTTGCTTTGTCGGTCGAAGAAAGAGTCGTTGTTTGAGCGTCTTTTTCAACTATGACGTGTCTGTGGGGGTCGTTGAAAATCTTATATCAACGACCGATTTTAACGGTCGATGCTTTATGACTGACTTCCATCGGTCATAGATATAAATCTTAATAATAAAAAAAAATGATTTAGATTGGATGTCTAGCCTGACTGAATCTGACTAAATTTGAAATCAAACACAAATGAAACTCAAATGAGAATCAAATGAAAACTAAATTCAAACGAGAATCAAATGAAACTCAAATTAGAATTCAAATGAGAATCAAATGGAAACCAAATTCAGATCAAATAAAAATGAGAACCAAATTAAACTTGCACACAAATAATCATTCAATTTAACATTCATTGATTCATTAGTTTTAAATTACACAAAGGATTAAAATATGTAGTTCTGACCCTTGTAGTTCTAGGATTCAATTACAAAACGATGAACTAAAAAACTATTGATTAAACAACAAAATGATTTTCTCCCCTCCCTTGTGATGGAAACCATATCAAGTGCATAAACTTCATTCTGTTGGAATTCTGCATCATCAACTCTGGTTTCAGGAACATTGAGTACAACCTAGGCAGCAACAACTTCTGAAAAGCTGTTTCAAGAGAACAGTTTTCAGTTCATTGTTGTTCACAGTTGTGAAATTATTTGTATGACATGCTATAATGAGTCTGACAACCGAGTATTTAAGAGATACACTTCTAGATCTGTGCGTTCTTATGTAAAAAACTATCTAATATTCAGTCGTAGTGAAAAAATGCAATGAACTCCTAAGATTGTAAAATTATGGCAGTAAGTTACTAGTCTAATCCGGTAACTATCAAACAATCAATATTTGAAGATATTTGGTTTATTAATATTCAATACACATAAGTAAAAATAAAACAACAGTAAGTAAAAATAAACTGACCTGAACATTTGGGAATATCCCACACCATTGTCTCCATAATATTTTCACTGTCTCCATAATATTTATTGCACTTATTTCCAGTAAGGGTAATATGGTCATTTTCAATGAGTGTAATATTTACTTTACTTATTTTCAATAAGGGTAGTCTGGTCATTTTCACAGTCTTTATAATATTTATTGCTCTTATTTCCAATAAGGGTAATATGGTCATTTTCACAGTCCGTAATATTTACTTTATTTTATTTTCAATAAGGGTACTCTGGTCATTTTCACAATCTCCATAATATTTATTGCACTTATTTCCAATAGGTAATGCAGTCGCAGAGGAAAGGAGGGTCCTGCCTAAGAAAATTAGCAGTGATTCAACTAGGTAACGGAGTCGCGGTGTGGGTTGATGATTCGGGGATATAATCGTAATTAAATTTTTTATATAACGACCGTTTTTAACGCTCTAATCTGTGCTCCGAAAATTTACTCTATCTAGGACTGCTTTGACCAGTCCACAGTCCGTTGACCGCTATTGAGGGTCGGGGATGTGGGTCATTAAAACCCCCTTCTCCACTAGTGAAAAATTATCTCCAAAAGTACTGTCTTTCCTCTGGGCAAGAAATAAACTTGGAGAAATCAGGCATTCTTTTTAGCAGGAAAATTCCTGAGCACAGGAAAGCTATTCTGGCTAATATTTTAGATATTCAAAGTAGGGATCTGGGAGAGAAATATCTTGGAACTCCTATTGTGTTCCAAGCTTCTAAAATACAAACCCATATGGGTATTCTCCAAGCTACTGATGCCAGAATCTCTGTTTGGCCTCATAAGCTCTTATCCCAAGCTGCTAGAACAACTCTAATCAAGCACATTGACCAAGCTATTCCCCTTTTTCAAATGGGTGCCTTTCTTATCCCTAAACATCTTTGCAAACAAATGGACTCCCATTCGTGCAAGTTCTGGTGGGGAGAAACCTTAGACCCTAAGGACAGAAAGCTCCACCTTCTTGGTTGGGACATTTTATGCTCTCCCAAAGCTGAAAGTGTACTGGGATTCAAAAAAGCTGAATTAAACAACTTAGATATGCTTGCTAGGAATGCTTGGAGAATTCAGGAACATCTCAACAGCTTACTTGCTACTGTCCTTAAGGCTAAGTATTTTCCAAAAAATGATTTCTTAAATGTATCCAAATGCACTGCCAAGTGTTCTTGGACTTGGAAATGCTTACATGCTATTAAGGAGCTTATAAAACCTTTCATTTCTTGGATTGTTGGGGATGGTCAGTTCATTGATCCTTAGTGTGATAAATGGATCAATTCTATAGGCTCTGCCACTCCCAACCCTTTGGTGCCCCCTGACCCTAATATCAAAGTTTCTTACTTTATTAATGCCCAAACTAAAAGTTAGGATGAGTCTTAACACCCATTTTGATGATGCTTCTGTTCAGAAGATTATCACTATTCCCTTAAGCCAGCTTTGCAGTCCTGATAGGAGGGCTTGGGATCTTTCAAGGAATGGCAAATTTTCTTCAAAATCTGCCTACTTGGGTCTTAGAGGCCTTAGGCCTTCCCCTTGTAAAAATCTTTGGAACTGTATTTGGAAGATCAGAATTCCTTATAGAATTCAGGTTTTTTTTGTGGATAGCAGCCAAAAATGCTCTACCCTCTAGAACCATTCTCAATACCAGAATGCCTATGCACAGTGTGGACTATACCAGATGTTCTGATCCTCAGGAAACCATTATGCATGCTTTAGTTCTCTGTCCCTTTGCTAGTAGAGTTTGGTTCATATCTGATTTTAACATAAATACTCAGTTCTTCCAAAATAAATCGTTTACTGATTGGCTCCTTTTCTGGTTGGTTGATTCCCAAACTAAACTTTCTGAGGATGGGCAGTGTCTTTTTGTGGCTATATTGTGGTCTCTTTGGTCTAGTAGAAATAATCTTACTTTCCAAAACATCAAGGAAATTTTCTCTAATGTCCTTGCTAGAGCTAAAGCTACGCTCCTCACTAGGAAGAACAACATCTCTAGTACCTCTATCCCCTCTACCTTGAATATCAGGCCTTGTGACAAATGGATGCGCCACATCCTTTGGATGGATTAAATGCAATATTGATGGTGCTTTTGATGCTGTCTCTGGAGCTAATGGTGCAGGATATGTGATGCGAGATTTTACAAGCAAAGCAACTTTTTGTGCTGCCCTAGTCTTTGATGTCCTTTCTGCTGAAGAAGCCGAAGCTAGAGCCATCTGGGCAATGTCGAAGAAAGCCGTGGAACAACATCTTTCTCATGTCATCGTGGAAAGTGATGCGAAAGCCCTCATTGATCAATTTTCTGGTGGAATTTTTGATGGAGACTCTCGCACGGATGCTATCTTTAAAGACATTCTTTTTTTTTTCTCCTCTAGTCTAAATGCTTGTATCTTTAATTACCAACCTCGTATTTGTAATTCAGTGGCTCATGAGCTTGCTCAATGGTCAAAACTAAACAGGTCTTCTATGTACTGGTCTATACCCCCTGTTTGGATTCTTCCAACAGTTGAGGAGGACCATTAGCCTTTTTGAAGGCCTTTGATTAAAAAAAAAAATCTATTAATTTGAGCAGAAAGACTTAGCCTAGGAACCAATGATATAGGGTTATATGCACAATGACCTAAAGTTAATGTACAAATATCTAAGATGATCTTTTTCCTTGAAAGAAAGGGGAGGGAGTGGGGAAACCAGAATTACACTCTGTTTAGTTGTGCCTGAGGTTCTCAGAAAACGATGTTGACGACGTAAAAGTTTCTATTTTATTCCTGCAAATGAATGGGAAAAGAATATCAACAAAGCTGAATATTCAACAGAGAGCTGGAGAAGAAGACAGGCACAATCTGGTGATGTAATAACTCACCAGTGAAAAGCGCAAGCTAGCAGTCCCCTGATGACAACAACAAGGTGTTCTTTTGTATCCTTTCCCCTATTCAGCAAATGCCTAAACAGCACATACTTTCTCGACACATTTGATGTTTAGATTAAAAAAGGGAATCTGCCAGGTATCGTACGTAAAATCATGATGCTCGCTCATCATCAATCTGAGTCTGAATCAATGGACAGGTATAATCTTGGTCGCACTGACCAGGCCTGAAGCGGAAACGAGAAAAGGCTTGCAGATTTCTGCTGATTTGTTGTCGTCCTATCAGACCTCTCGTCATTTGAACTCAGAAGCGACGATGCTGCAGTAAGAAAGAAAAAGGACATGTCAGCACCAATAACAAAGAAAGGTAAATATGCTTCAAGGATGATTTTATTAGCCATTGGTTCTAAGCCATTCGCCTAGGTTTCCTAATTGGCGGCAGCCGAATCATAAGCAACACCTACATATGCATGGATTCTTTGCATGAAGCCTACATCTACGCCCTACTGACACACCAGAGTTCTTAAAGCGAATAATAATATAGCAAACGAAGAGAGTAACTGTGTCCTGCACAGTTAGACACAGACCTGTGTCCTGCATTCAAACCATTTGTGGCTGACGACCGATCATGACCAACACCATCACCAACCCTAAGAGATATCCTGTCTTCCTCGCGTATACCGTTTGTCGAAACAGGTGGGTCTCTCGCATCAGTCGGTGCCGATGAAGCAGTTGGATGAGTAGGAAGGAAAATTTGCAGAGAAGGGTCATCTTCGCCAATCGTTAAGGAATTATCAATCAAGACACCATTGATATTGGTGTTTGAATGACAAATAGACACTGAAATTTGTGTTGCAGAACCTAAAGTTGTCTCTGGAGCCAACGAGAAGCCACCATTAGTGGACGTGGGACAATGAATAGAAGTTCGCTGAGCGTCTTCTAAAGAATCTGAGACATCAGTCTCAGTACCAAAAATTTGAAACCCAGGGCCAGCATGAGTACAAGAGGCCACTGATGGCCAAAGAGGCATCTCGAACTCATCTTCATAACTATTTAGAAGATCTAAAGCACTGTCAGTAATAAGACCTGGATCTTCAGGATACGAGACTGGAACTCCAAGAGAAGGAACAGAGAAAGAAGTACCACAGGCATTACTCTGACCTGTTTCAAAGACAGCTCTCCATGAGAAAAAAAAGATTTTCCATCACTTCATAAGAGTTGCTGAGAATGATGATATCTGCATTTCCTACAGGAGCAGATGGAACTTCATAGGCCGAGTCAAAGTTAGGAGAAGCAGAATCAAGCTCATTGCCATTGTTGGGCAGGAAATCAAATTGCCCACCAACGTCTCGATTAGCATTTTGATCATCAACGTCTCTAGCACTTCCAGTACCACTGCTGCTCCTAAGAATGCCTCCTCCGCAATGAATATCGTATTTCTCTTCTAGCCGACTTTCAGGAGAAAGAGTTAGCAATTCAGGTTTGTTAACTTCCCATGTCCCGTTTGAATTCTTCTTGACTCCTAATTTAAAAGGGCTTTGTCCTTCTAAAGGTCCATCATGTTTGATCTGCTTTGCCTGTCTCAATGCAAAGGGAACCGTCAGGGAAGTGCCACTGTGCAAGATCTAAATGCTCTCTGTCATTCTTCGCACGCCAAGAACCATCTGGCTTGACGTCTATCTCTGTTACATGTTCTCCACAACGACCCATCTGACAAACCATGAAAAGTCAGTTGAAATATATTATGTTTAACTAGAGACACACAAGAAAAAACAGGAGATGAAGAGTAAGCAGTACCTGGATAAAATCTGCGATTGAAATATGGGTCAATAATCATATGCTCCAAGGTGTAGTTTTTGAGGCAAATGGGGCACTGTCACTGGAAATAAAGTAGGCTTATTCAGCTCTTAACAACAAGACAAGCACAGAGACGGGAAAAAAGTAACTTACCTTCCTAGACCTTTGGTTAAGTTCTACAAAAGTTTCAAGGTCAAAACAGCCCATGTGAATACAAGGTTTGAACCTTCCCGCAATTTTGATTCTCGAACCACTCATCTGCCATCTCCAAACACATAAGCAGTTACATAATTGTATATATCCACTTGAATATAGTCTATAACTATAAGTTATGTAATTTAGCAATGTCAATTAAAGAAGCAAAATTTACGATTTTACTAATATTACTTACAGGACAACGCAAGTTGACAGTAACTGAATCTGCAACAACTTCCAGATCACTATCACTATCTGCATTTTCCGCATCATTACCACCCCCTATGCAACGACAAACACGGGCATGTGCATCTTCAAAACGCTCACCATCCAGCTCTTTTGGTATCAAGTTGAGAACCTAGTGAAACGTTTAGTAGTTGATTAACCACTCAACTCAAGATGGAAACCTTTTTGAAGCTCGTAAGAATTAACCATTTACTTCTAGCAAAGTACTCCCCCATATCAAATTTATTAAGTTTAAGTGATACTTTAGGGGCAGGGGGGATGTTATGTTTATGTATCAAGTTAAGTGATACTTCACCTTTCTACCAAAGGTTCTAACAAACATTCCAAGGAAATTGTTAACACGGATATAAAGGAGTGGAAAAAAGAATTATCTCACCATTTCTTAATCTGTATGCAACAGGCAAAAGTATCATGTAAACTGATATGGAGGGAGTATCACTTAGGGGCATGCCAAAAACAAAAGCCGTACCTGCTGAACTGTTCGGCGCTTCGCAATTCTGACCCCCAAGCAGAAAATGCGAGCATCACATCCTGTCAAAGAGATCTTATTCATCCCCTCCCTCGTACATGTTGTAATCTAACAAGAAAGAATATGCTGTCAGGATAACCCTAATGAAGAAACTAACTACTTGCAAGCCCAGCAATGAATTATCAAGGTTCGAAAGAGTTATTTGACATTGCTAGCCAGCGGTTAAAAGGAAGATACGAGAAAACTATCACCAAAGCAAGGAAACATAAGAAGTCAAGGGACTTACTGCAGGACCATCATCACGACCATTAGCTCCTAACAACTGAGAGCCCGGTCTATTGATACTCCTAACTGGCACACCTGTGAATGCAATGTAATATGAAGTATGGCTACTGAGTGTAGAACATACAGCAGGCCTAATGCAACCAGCGGGGCTTCTGAGCCACAGAAGGCTGATGCAAAACCAATGTCCACAGCGAATAACACGGTTGTATGAAATTTTTACACAACTGTTCAAATTAATCAGTACACATGTTGACAATAACATCATGAAAAAGAGAGCACATACCATTAACCTGCAGATCTGAAAATTGGGGCCAATGCATTCTAAATATAAATTTATCATTGAGAAGCATACACCAGGCCTGAAGTAAAAGTGTAACATCGTAGATGAATTTTCAGCCCATTGCAGAAGTTTTCAATGGCAAACCATATTTTCTCAAGTAAAGTGGAAAACTAATAGAAACCAACCTGCACATCATATTCGGGTTTCTGTACCATATCTCTGTCTGCTCGTGTCAGTTAAAATGTCTTTTCTACATTCTGCATTGGATTTGTCCTGCAACACATTGCAGATTCTTTATTAAATGATAAATTTGTGTGTGTGTGTGACGAGTAATGACCACAAGACAATATGTAACAAGAATATAGCATCCCCATCTCCATAAAAACTCCAGTTCAGACATCAATAGGTAATACAACAAATGATCAAAGTAAATCCACTCACCCATCAGTTGGAATACTCAAAGCAGTCAACTTTATAGGAGGTAGTGGATATGTAACGGTCAGCCAAAACCTGTTTATTGAGAAAACTTAGCACATTCAGAAAATTAACTACCATCAAAGTGAAGAACTAAGGAACACTACCACGCTTGGATCATCAGAACCATGTAACAAACTAACCCTACCAGCAATCAAATGGGATGTTTGCTACAGGCAGAATACATACAACCAGCGAAATGAACACGCTCAAAACAAAGTATAAAATAGGCTACAGCAAAAAGGTGACAAAATGTAAGTCATTGGTTACATACGGGTCAGCACGATTGATACGCCATATTTCACAAAAAATATGTGGTGGAATTGGTGGCACACCCTCCATGGGATAACAACACAACCAATATGTTGCCATACTTGACATCGTGGATCCTCGCACTGTAATAAGAGACACCAGTCACTAATAAGCAAAACGCTAATGAAGGTAAAAGTAATTAATATAGCTCTAACATGTGAGGTTATTCGTATACGATCTAGATATAACACAGTATATACATGAATGAAGCATCCAACATGGATACGAAAACAAAAAAAATCATTGACTGGATTACCTGAATCATTGACTCAGTTTGCAACGAGCTTCCACAAGGACACTGAACCTTTATATCTATTTTACGAGAGTCAATAACTTCATCCTTGAACTTTGTTTGCAGTGTCAAATGATGAATCACTCTGTCCTTTAGAGGCTAAATCAGTAGCCCCGGAAGTCTGCATTTTCCTGCAAGGAGGAGAAAGATAATTAAGTTCGCATTAAAATGTATCCCAGCGAGCATAAGAGAATATGGAACAATGTGTTAGGAAAATTGGTAACCTAGTTAAGAAATAACTGCAATTTTCTATATACAGACACATACATTTCCGATACAAATAAAAACTCAACAAGTTCCACTTTCTTATCTTGTTACCATCATAGAAGGTTATTGAGAGAGAGGATCACCTGTAAGTGTCCTCGATTATTTTGGCTGTCCCTTCTTTCCCAATTGGGTTCTTCTTAGACTTGGTAACTGCATAGCAAGAGCAAATATAAGTAGCATAGACTCTTAATCCACTGTACAAACAGTCCAGAAACTGGTAGAGTATGTAGTGGAAGACCAGCCCTAACACCATCAACAAAGGGAATAGATGTTAGGTTAAATCCGATGGCTTTATCTCTTGAAATGACCGGCAAGGACAAAGACCATTCTAAATAATGTGCATAGTACTACACTGGCTTCCCATTATCTCTTTACTAATCTGGCTAACACCAACATAACTTCATCCTTTTCAAATCATTTGCATCTTCTCCGTCCAACTCACTCAGGAAAATAGACAAGGTCAACATAAAAAGGATATAAAGAAACTTAAAAGAAATAAATAGTTGGGTGTACGAAGCTCCCAACTCAGAGCTAATGCTGAAACTAACCAATACCCTTGTAGAGCACCATCATATAATAATTTACTCCTGATAATCCTATTAACTGACCTAGATGCAGATTTATATAAACAGAGATGAGAATAGCATATGAAAAGAGTAACAGAAAGAAAAAAAAGGTGGAGTAACCACCAGCTCAAACACATAAACACTAGAATGAAACTGAACTAATGCAAATCCTAACCACAGTCAAAGCTGCGAGAAGGGTTAGTATTCCGAAAATATAAAGGTTAAATTGCAGGACAGATTGTAAATGCAAACAATATGTTACAGGACTGATTGAAGCAGGATTAAAGATATAGTGCTCAAGGCATTTAAGCATTCAAAAAAGTTTACAGGACAGATTAAAGGCAAACAAAATGTAACTATGCATTCAGAAGTAGAGAAGATAAAACTCGGAATAACTAGTCTGGCAGATTGAGGCTTGGTAGCAACTGGATTATTGTGCCTATAATGCAGATAAAAGGAGAATGAAGCTAGCTTAACAAACCTTGGATCATGGGACTAAGTACATTCAACAGGACAGTATGTAGGTGCAATCAAAATATAATTATGCAAGCAAAATCAGTTGTAATATGCAAGGATGGCCAAGTAGTTAAATACTGAAAGAGGTAAATGCAAATGGATTGTCGTGATACTTGGACTAGGACATATACTAAACTTATAACCTGTAAGATGGTCTAAAATTACTGCAATTATAATAAAAGTTCAAATGTTTGTAAGGCTGTAGGTCGTAATGCAGGAGGAGGATATCAATCTACAAGTAAAGCAATTTTGATGCAATTTGACAAGTTACTGAGAGTGAATGCTTAAGAAGATGAAAGTTGTAAAATGCATAAGTAGGAAGCAGTAGTTTACAATTTCTAACACATAATTGAATCTGCAAATGATTATAATTGTTCAGATCAAAGTAGGAGTATGTGATTAAACTGGAGATGAGCAACTTAGGCAACCAAAGTAGCATATATATATATATATAGATTATAAGACCCTGTTAAATTATGCAAATTAATAAGATTCTCAGAGAATTGAAACCACAGATAACTAAGATAACAATGCAGTTGAGCCAGAAGTTTGTTTAAGTTAACATCAGTGCAGGTTGATAAATCATAGTACTGACTTGATTACTCTTTCCCATTCTCGATCAGTGAAAATGAGGACCAAACACCATTCGAACCCAATTGCGAAGCAGATCTAGGGTTTTCCTTTGGACCTCCATTTTCACCCAATGAATTAACTCAACAGAGGAAACAATTAACTAAACTCAAGTTTAAATTCTCTTCAATCGACGGTTTTTGCTCTTTGTTTCGCTGCCGGAGATGTTATAGATGGAAACAATATTATATTCCATTAAGATTATTTTGATAGATCGTAGAAATTCATGATTATTACAGGTCCATATAATAAAGAAATTCATGATTATTAATCATAAGAAGTTGGTGAAGGTGGAGAAGAATCGAGGTCGATGGTTGTAAACTCTTCCGGGGATGATGAACCTGATGCGGCAGCGGAAAGGATTGGAGATACTGCCCTGGTAGAAACTGCAGGTGATGTGGACCATGTGTTTGAGGGTGTCCTTTCAGCTGCTTGCATACGTTTACGGATTCGATACATTCCAAAGCCCAAAAGTAGAACAACAGTCAAGGCAGCACCGAGGAAAACGTACAAAAAACCGTGGTGATTGGATGACAGCCAAGTCACTGGCCCTACAATCGTGGCAGGCCGGAGCTGGCGAATCAGAATCAGGATCCCCTCCCTGCAGGCACACCACATTTATATATAAATAGTAATAAACAAGGGAAGAGAGATGCAAAAAGTGACAATAATAAACAAAGAGTACAAGAATAGCACCCATTTTGATGATTACAGACGAAAATTAAAGCTATGTGGTTCATCTTAGTTAACAAATGCAGATAACGGAAATGAGGAGAAGGAGATGAGAATGACGAGAAGAAGCATCGTGTAACCGGCCATCTAAATTATGTTTGTACTTAAAAAAAAAAATAATGAAGAAGAACAAACAAATAGAAAATAGGTAAGATTTTGAGCACAAGACTCACATTTAGTTGTAAGTAAGACTTGTTGAGAAATGAGAAAATAGCTACTATCATACTCGCATTTTCATCATTTTTATAATGGAGTGATTCTACACTCACTCTGAATGGACACCGTGAAATATAGCAATGAGGGGAATCAATGGATGCCATTGGAGCCCCCTCTCTATTTCACCCGGTGATTTTGACGGGAGCATTTTCGTTTATAAAAATCACTGTGATGTTCTCTTTATCACCCTATTAGTGTTGTCCAAGTAAGACTTGTTGAGAAATGAGATATCACATTTAGCTTTATTAGTAAAATTTTAACAAACGCAAAAGACAGAAATGAAAAGGGTTTTAGAATTTAATAATAGTGGTTGTTAGATTTGTCATTAATTTTTTTTCTATCTGGATTTAAGAAAAAGAGTCACCATCTCTAGCCAAAATAAGGAAGATGGTGACTACCAAACTGCCTCCCAAGCTCCAGACTCACTCTACTCGAACCAAACAACCCCATTCCATTATTCTCAAACACCGGTTTCCATTTTCTGTCCTTCTAGCTGTCTAACAATCAACAGTGCAATATAAAACCCCTAAACACATTGTTGCTTAGAAGAGTTCATCACTGCCATCTGCAATTCATGACCACATACGTTTCTTCACCTGAGCCAACTCACTTCATTGTTGTAACTGCTCTTCTTCGCATCTCCATTTCGTCTTCAGTTAGCTTGCAAACCCATCTAGATAGAACCCACCAGTTCGAGAGAACAAAGCCCGCGACTGCCTGCACTGATTTCTATTATTCTTTCTCAAATCCACTTGCCTATTCAGACCCCAGCAACACTTTCTTATTCACCAACCAGCACCACCAAACAGTGACAGCTCCACTATCATTATATGCACCTCCACTTCATTCCCAAACCATGAATCAACAGTGACCAATAAGCCAACACTTATGCTCTTCTTCAATTTAATCCAGTCACCTACCTACCGGCTTCATTTGCAGCGCCAGTCTCCATCGAACTAGCCTCCTACCGCGTATCTGCAGAGGAAGTTTGGAAAATGAATGTTGTTGAAACCATGAGCAAGCGTTTTACAAAAACTCCAACTATATCTACCGAATACTGACGAGCCCCACTGGCCCATCACCGACCATGAACGCAGGGGTTGTTTAGAGTTTCATTCCATTGACATTTTCACTAGGGGAATCAAACCAGCTCTCTCGTAAGGAGAAGAAGTGTAACACTGTTTGTTACAACACACACATAAAATAAGTCCAAAAGGCATGTTGGAAAAATAGTACTAAAACAGGGTGAAGAGAATTGTTGTATTAGGGTTCAAGGCTCTTATGAGAAGATTCTTTTCGACAATTATTCGACCTTTTCCCAAAGAGGAAAAATTGTACAAACAAGTCAAAAAAATATTGCCGTCATTATACTTGAAGCCCCACAACAGATGTTGGATTCAAAGCTTGTACAACCTTGATCCAACCAGGAACACACTGGTTTTGAAACTGATGATGCTTGTTAGAAGAAGACAGAGAAGATTGAGATATGATTTTGGAAGAAAACAAGTCTGCTATTTAAAGGGAAAACACACCCTTTGAAGATGACTTTTCATCTTTGCATGAGTCCTTTCAGAGTGAACAGAAACGCCTCTTCGTCAATGTGTCCATTGGAGAAATAGAATTTCTGTACAAGTCGAACCCCGAAAGCTGCATAAATGACTGCATTCAAGGGTTTGACGAAAATATCCAACAAGGCCAACACAACTCCACGAATTATTGCGAACTGGCATAACTCCATAATTACACGCTTAAAATGTATGTATACAGCGTAAAATTAAAAAAGTGCCCATGTGGGGAAATACATTTAAGAAAATGCCCACGTTTTTTTCAAATTTTATTTAATGCCCATGCCGTTTATAATTCTGTCATGTCTAACGTGTTTGGTCTTTTCTCATTGACTTAGTCAATTTTTAATTGTGAAATTACATCACTAGCCATCTAGTTTCCTTACAGAAACATAGCCGCCTCAATGTTTTTGCTTCCTTTCTATTTCTCTGTCTAATTTTCTTCTCCCCAAAATCTTCTATGAATCCAAAATCTCATTGTCGATCTTCCTCTTCTACTAACGTATAAAATTATTATAGCCCATTGCGACGATTTTGTACATAACGAAGAAGAATGGGGTTTTTGATTGAAGAACATAACTTAGGGTTTTGAAGACTGATTGATTGCTAACAATTTTTTGTTGTAGAGAGTTCACAATTGATGTATAACAAATTGATTGAATGATGAATTTAATAGACGAATATGGTGATTGGTTTTAATTAATGTTTGTGTTATTGTTTCAGTTTGGGTGATAAAATTGGTGATTGCTATTAGGGTTCTTAAACAGATCTGATAACTAGAAGAAATTGATTGATTAGTGAGGTTGGGTTCCGTGTTAAATTATCTTATGCATGTTTCTTTTCAGTTGAATTGATCAATTGGGTTTGTGATTGTGAATTTTTTTTTTTTAAATTTGGGTTCTTACTGTGAACTATTGCTTTCGACCAATATTGGGTTCAATTTATTTTGATTTTGGGTTGATGAGTGTGTTAGGATTGTTGGGTTCAAATCTGTTTTGAGTTTGGATATGGGAGCTTGTTGTTGTTGTTACAAGTATAGGGCGTAAGTGATGTTATAAGTGATGTCCTTGAGCTGAAGTGTTGCTGCTACAACTGATTTGGGGGACGTTTACAATGAGGATGTTGGGTTTTGGTTGAAGTCCTTGATGCTGTGAAGAAGGTATGGTGTGTGGATGAATTAGATAGGGAATTTGAGTCTTAGACAAACTCGACTACAACAAGGAACAAGTGATTTGGGGGAAGCCGTTGGGTATGATTCTTCATTCCTTCTATAAATAAGACCAACGGGGACACAAAAAATGTTTCCTTCATGGCCAATAATCTCTCATTCTAGAGTAAGTTAATACTCATTCATCCCTCAACTGTTCCTTTTCATTGTAATGCATTTTATATGTGTGTTTGAGATAATTAATGGGATTAGGTCATTAGTTGATGTTCTCATCTGTAACACAATTTGTTGGAATTTCTAAGTGATTATATGTAAAATGTGGTGAACTGAAAGTGCACATCAAGTGTTTGTTCGAATGCTTGCAAGATACAAGAAGAAAAGCAGTGAGTAGTCAGACAATTGGGGGCTTTTTATGTCTTTTTACATGGTAGAAAAACTGCCACCTAAGCAACAAACGTTGTTAGTCGTTTTAAAAAAAAAAACGGGACGGAAAAGGTCAACTCATGGGCATTAAATAAATTATGAAAAAAACGTGGTCATTTTATTAAAAGTATTTCCCCATATGGGCATTTTTTTAATTCTCCCAAAATGAAAACCTTAGTTTTGAACACCAAACTTTGTCCAGGACATGAAACATTCTTCCCTGGAAGTTCTACTCAACTACCGCCATGCACATTATATATAGCACTTTGGTGCCTGCCTACCGACATGCTTCTATAAATCGGAACTTTTTTTATCATCCTCCGAGGAAACACGTGCACTGAGACTTGGTGGTACTAAGTTTCGATTAATTTGTAAACATAAATGATAAGCTGGGTTCAAACAGGAACAAGGATAAGGTTTATGTCCAACAACAACCACTGAAAAGTTAGAAGTAAAAAACAACCACCACTGAAAAGTTAGAAGTAAAAAATAGTAGATATTTTTTTACAAATTCAAGAGATGCACCTTCCAATACAAGAAGATCCTCTAGTAGCACGATTGCTAAAGGGGACCATAATTAGCAAGGGGTACCGTTTGAGTGATCCGACGGTTAGGATCGGATATAACTCTTTTATCTCATATGAAACGGTACCCCTGCTAATTTCGGTCCCCCCTTTAGAAATCATGCTCTAGTAGGACCCTATATACAAAACCAAAATTCAAACATGAGTTGATGCCTAATCAAAACATGAACTGATACCTATATACAAAATTCAAGAATGCCTAATTACCAAAGCCTAAAAATAGCTATGTTTAACCATACATGCAGTAGAAAAAACAGACAAAGCCCTTACATTGAATCGATCCAAATTAGGCTTCAACTTCCCAGCCTTGGCAACCCTTAGTTTTGGCCATGCCAGCATCACCAGCTTTACTGCCTTATTCAAGAACTCTGCTGCAGCATCCACTGCTACTTCCAACGCCAAACTATTACTCAACCTGCATTCCCACAATAAACACTCAAAATAAACACCTAACAAAACCAACACTCCAATATTGAAAAACACCAGTGACTAAAGGCTCTCAACAAAATGTAGGATGCGGTATTAGTATGGCAGATAAATTTTAGAATGGAACGCAGATTCTAACTTGGGTGCTAAGAAGAATGAATCAAAGAAATCATCTTCTCTGCCCCCACTCATTCAAACTTCTCAAGAACAAACCCTAACTTACTAAGACGTAAAATCATCACCGGAAACTTGATATGATCTGTAATTTTAAACCTAATCCGTCAATTAAAGATAGAACATGATCATCCAAAGACTTCAAAGAAACCCAAGTCATTGATGAGAAATCCAACTTGAATATATGTGTCAGAGGCTACTTTTCTATAGCCTCTTGGACTGCAATTTAAAACAACTTTAAAGATTTCATTACCAGATTCAAGCCAATCTTCCTTGTAATGAATGTACCCCTCACCTCCACCTATTAGTGGAAAATCGGCCTCAACTACAGGGACATTGCCTACCTCTACCTCGAATTTTCTAACACATTGAGTTTTTTATCGACAACAACATGATGCCATAGTTTTTGTATATCGATCTCATTAACCCAAATACTCCTAGCAGCACAAAATCCATATAATTTACCTTGAAAGCAAAGCAAAGACTCGACGGATCCTCGCCAATCACCATTTGCACACAAATCCTTTATTGTCCATTGTTTGTCTCCAGGCCGACAGAAAACTAGAATGTGCCTCTAAAAAGGAGGAATACCGTGCTGTCATCATTGAGGTCAGCATTACTAGTACTTTGATGAGGTGGTGAGCTATGTTGTAAAAGGCTAGAGCCTTTGGCGCTTAAGTGCCAAAGGCTCACTAGGCGCAAGGCTGGCGCCTGGCAAAAAAAGGCGCCCAGGCGCCAAATTATACTTAATTATGGTTTTTTCTAAAAAAAAAGGCCCTCGCCCGGGGCGCCTTAGGCTCCAAAGGCGCTAAGCGCTGGGCTTGGCGCCTCGCCTTGCCTAGAGCCTTTTACAACATAGGCGGTGAGGACAACACTAAATCATACAAAATATAATTTTTTGATTCTGATTCGGTAGGAAAAAACTGACGATCGAGCTTAGGTAATTGAATAGTTTAAGATACAGGGTTCCACAAGGAGAAAAACTCATTTAAATTAGAGTTAGCCACACAATACTCAGCATTATCTACCACATTACCAATAACAATAAGCCATCCTTGATGACAAGTTTTATGATAACTGTTAGAATATATCCACCATATACAAGGCAACCATGAAGATATAGTCAAAGATATTCTAGATAAGTGTTGGAATTACCTAATTTGTAATGTCTAATATGAACAAGGTTTAAATAAGTCTAGAGTTAATCAAGAGAGGTTGGTCAAATACCATAATTTAAAACATGTGATAAAAATGTTAGTTTGTAGGCTAAGGAAGTAGAACTCAATTTGGAGTTGCTCACTTGGAGGCTTAGCTAACTAGTATAAATAGGCATTTGTAGTATCATTTGTAGTCATCCAAAATGAGTGAGATTGGGTCCTTAGTAAGTGAGAGTTGAGAGCTCTCTCCTTATGTGAGTTTATGTATGTGAGGTTTGTAAATCATCTCAGTGATTACTGATGATCAATATCATTCACCCTACGGGGTTTCATCAGTGGACGTAGGCGTTAGTGCCGAACCACTTTAATCTCTTGTGTCTTCTTTATTTCATCTGATCCTTACTCTTACCACAAATCTAAGATACTATCAGAGCTCCGAAGTTTCATCTCAATTTTTTATCATGGTATCAGAGCCCCGAAACATTTCAATTTCTATCATGGTATCAGAGCCCCGAAACATTTCAATTTATATCATGGTATCAGAGCCAAGTTCGATCCAAATGGGCGTTTAAGTTTCCGCTACAAGATGAAGTTTAGGTTTCCACTCCTATCAGAGCCAGACCCCACTCAGAGCTATCCGTGTCCATCCATGTGTCGGTGGTTTCCGTACCACTCAGTGTCAGTGTATCCGTGGTTTCCGTACCACTCAGTGTCAGTGTATTCGTGGTTTCCGTACCACTCAGTATCCGCCATCAGTGTATCCGTGGTTTCCGTACCACTCAGTATCCGCCATCAGTATGTCCGTGGTTTCCGTACCACTCAGATCCGCCAGTGTGCATCCGTGGCTTCTGTTCCACTCATTCAGTGTAACCCTTTCTGCATGGGCAGCAATCCATAGGCCACAATCCGCGTGCAGCCACAGTTGGCGGGCCACAACCCGTGTGCTACAATCCGTCTTCCATGCTTCAGGTCCAGGGTGTATTCAAACTCGACCCTCTCGAGTTTGAGGGGGGGTGTCAGTCCACTTGCAATACTCGTTTGTAATATTGCACATCGTTTGGTTTCAACTCTCAATCATCTCAACTTCTCAAACAACAAGTTCTCCGTTGCACCAGTTCTTCCACCTATAGTTTCACCAACATCCGAACCAGTAGTCCCGCCAAGAGGCGCACCAATATTTCCACCAACAGTTGCACCCATAGGTGCGCCACCAGTTGAAGAAGTAGATACACCAACAGTTGCACCAACAGTTTCACCCATAGTTGAGCCACCAGTTGAACCGGTAGTACCACCAATAGCTGCATCTGTAGTTCACCCACCAGCATCTCGAGCTCTTCCCTGCCATGAACATCATCGTACTCTCTGCAGACAGCAGACCGAGTTCGTCATCGTCCCATCACAACAACTTCCATCCAAACAGCATCATCATTACTGCCATGTTTTCTTTATCGCCTTCCATTCTCGAGCTCTTCCACCCGTAATCATGCCATCACGTTCTCCTGCCAAGATAAACCATCTTTTTCAACAACGAGTTCAAGTTGATCACTTCAAAACATTTCCGTGCTCAACTTGAGGGGGGGTGTTAGAATATATCCACCATATACAAGGCAACCATGAAGATATAGTCAAAGATATTCTAGATAAGTGTTGGAATTACCTAATTTGTAATGTCTAATATGAACAAGGTTTAAATAAGTCTAGAGTTAGGTAGAGTTCAAAGTATCTAGAATGATCAAGAGAGGTTGGTCAAATACCATAATTTAAAACATGTGATAAAAATGTTAGTTTGTAGGCTAAGGAAGTAGAACTCAATTTGGAGTTGCTCACTTGGAGGCTTAGCTAACTAGTATAAATAGGCATTTGTAGTATCATTTGTAGTCACCCAAAATGAGTGAGATTGGGTCCTTAGTAAGTGAGAGTTGAGAGCTCTCTCCTTATGTGAGTTTATGTGTGTGAGGTTTGTAAATCATCTCAGTGATTACTGATGATCAATATCATTCACCCTACGGGGTTTCATCAGTGGACGTAGGCGTTAGTGCCGAACCACTTTAATCTCTTGTGTCTTCTTTATTTCATCTGATCCTTACTCTTACCACAAATCTAAGATACTATCAGAGCTCCGAAGTTTCATCTCAATTTTTTATCATGGTATCAGAGCCCCGAAACATTTCAATTTCTATCATGGTATCAGAGCCCCGAAACATTTCAATTTATATCAATAACATGCTCTACCTCCCATCTCTGGTATAGACTTTGTGCAATTTCTATTATTAGGTTCACAAGGATTATAAAAATTCTGAAATTTCCTACCTTTTCCATGTGGAAAAACTAGCCAAGGTGCTGCCTTCGGAACCGGCGGACATTGCCGTTCACTTCTCTCATCTGACGCCTTTGCTGATACCAACGGTGACTCTACTTGCTTGTCCATGAAAGCTGCGGCAGCAAAAAGACAGGAGAATAGCGCGTGAATTTTAGTATAAATACGTTCTTGAATAGGCAACCGAGTTCCAACTTCCAAATTCAGTGTCACTGGTTTTGATTAGGAAACGACTCTTGATTTTAGAATTTGCAAAGAATTAGAAGTCCGTTTCAGAAACGGCAATCGAAGAATTACCGGAATCCGGAAAGACGTGTTCCGTTCAAATAAGGAAAGTGAGTAGCCTATATAAGGCCGTCTGAGGCGTGGTTTTGTTTATTATCTTCTCATTCAATCAGAGACTTCCTTCTGCGTGCGTTCTAAAGTTGCAGAGAAAAAATTTAGGGCAAAATATTTGTTTCGCGATGGAAAACAAATTCGAAGGTGCAAATTCTGATTCAACTTCTTCTTCTTCATCATCGAATTGTGGGTTCAAGATTAAAAGAAGTATGGGTAATAAAGAAGATGAAGTTAGTTCTAAGAAGGCCAAATTTGTATTGCCTGAAGGGTTTCTTGAACCACTTGATGATCAGGAAATCTTAGCACCAATTCCATTATCTGTCAGGATGCCGGATTCCGGCACCACTACTCAATTCTCAGCTCCCCCTGTACCGTACAGTAAGCAGTTTTGGAAGGCAGGGGATTATGAAGATATTGCCTCCGCCCGCAGAGGGAGCGGCGACACCACCTTAATCGACGGCATGGATCATGTCAGAGTGCATCCGAGATTTCTGCATTCCAATGCGACAAGTCATAAGTGGGTTCTTGGAGCGGTGGCGGAATTGCTCGATAATTCGATCGACGAGGTAAGCAATGGCGCTACTTACTGCAATATTGATGTGCGTTTGAATAAGAAAGATGGTTCCAGGATGTTGGTGGTGGAAGATAATGGTGGCGGCATGTCTCCAGAAAGAATGCGACACTGTATGTCTCTTGGGTATTCTGCAAAAAGTAAATTGGCGAATACTATCGGTCAATATGGTAATGGTTTTAAGACTAGTACAATGAGGTGTGGTGCTGATGTTATTGTGTTTTCGCGGTGTCCTGGAAAAGATGGAAGAAGCGCAACTCAAAGCATTGGGCTGCTGTCTTACACGTTCCTGACAAGCACTGGCAAGGAGGATATTGTAGTTCCCATGCTTGATTATCAATGGAAAGGGAATCAATGGAGCAGGATATCCTCGCCTTCAGTCGATTCGAAGAAGAATGTAGAAACAATTGTGCAGTGGTCTCCGTACGTAAGCGAAGCCGATCTTTTACAGCAGTTCAATTTAATTAAAGATCAAGGTACTCGGATAATCATATACAATCTTTGGCAAGATGAGGCGGGTGATCTCGAGCTCGATTTCGACTCTGATGTCCATGACATTCAGATTAGAGGTGTCGACAGAGATGAAAAGAAGATACAAACGGCAAAGGATTATCCTAATTCTAGGATCTTTCTGACTTACACACACTCATTGAGGAGTTACTCTTCCATTCTGTATCTCAGGCGTCCACCAGGCTTCCGGATCATTTTGCGCGGTAAGGATGTCGTGCACCACAACCTTCTGGATGATATGATAAGGCAAGAAAATGTCAGTTACAAGCCAAGTGGTGTTGATACTCCTGAGGTGACTGCAAATAAGGGCGTGCTAGGAAAAATGGGGTTCCATAGGGATGCGAAAGCGCATCTTGACATCCAGGGGTTCAATGTGTATCACAGGAACAGACTAATCAAGGCATTCTGGAGAGTCTGGAACGCTGCATCAAGTGGAGGCCGTGGGGTTATAGGTCAGTTGGAAGCTAACTTTGTCAAACCAGCACATGACAAGCAAGATTTTGAGCGAACCGTCGTGCTTACGAGACTCGAGAACAAATTATCGAAGTTGCAGAAGGAGTACTGGAATGATAACAGAGGTTATATTGGTTATGTTGACATGAAAGTAAACCATACGCCGGTAAAAGCGAAATCACCCAGTGATAAAGCTCGACCTGACTTGTCGAATTCCAACTCTCCGGCCAAGGAGATTCCAACCCCAGATATGGAGAAGTGTAACACCCAGGCTAAAAGAGAGACACAAAGATCTATGGGTACAAGAACTGTCGAGAATGGAAAAGAACCAGTTGTCAATCACAAGGAGAAGCCAGTTGAGCAGATCTTTGCCGAGAATGTAATTTATGTGAGAGAATCAGGTGTCTGTCAGAAGGAGAAGCCAGCTGAGCAGAACTTAGCTGCAAAAAGAAATGAAGAAGTAGCTGATTCGGGTGCGGTAACTGAGAATCGCAAAAGGAAGAACAGAGAAGAGCTTACAAGCGATGTCTTACCAAAACGAGATTGCGCTAGAGTGAAGGAAGATCAAATAAAAGTGGCTCCCCAGGCAGATGCAGCTCTTGTACACGACTTGCAAGCAGAAAATCGCGGATTAAAAGACAGGATCAAAGAACTCGAGGAAAATCACCGATCTTTAGAAGCTCAACTGACAGAATCAAAGGAGAAGTATGAGGAACTGTACAAAGAGCAAGAGGCGTTTATTGAAATATTTGCAGAGGAAAGGACTCGAAGAGATGCTGCAGAAGAAAACTCTAAGAACAAACTCATGGATGCATCCAAAACTATACATGAGCTGCAGGACAAGCTTTCCAGTTTTCAGAAGAATCAATCTCAGCCTGTCCAGTAAACAGAAAATCACTGATCCCACGCCTCCCTCTTCCACCTGTAATCGAAATTTTAATTGTTTGCTGAATTTGTTGATATTTATGTTTTATGGATGATTTTTTTATTAGCACATCTTATGTTTGAATAAAACAATCAATTGTTTGAAAAGTTAACAAAGTAAAACTGAAATATTTCCATTGTGGTATCTAAACCATGTACCACAACTCAAAAAGCAAACACTGATCTGGGGGACACCACGAGGCACCAGGTGGAATTCCAGACAACTCAAATTTTCCAAAGCCACAGCTTCATCCGGATTAATACTCTGTTCTTTCCTGTTAGAGAACTCCTGCAACAACTGCTGCACTTTGGGAATCCTCACCGACTAGAACAACATCATGAACACTATTCTTGTCCATCTTAGCATCCCTCAAACACTTCTCAACAGGCTCCTTACACTTCTCAAAAAGATCCAAGTTCATCTCTGTGAATCTAGCACGAGTAATGGATGTGTAGAAACCAATACCTCCATATAACGAATCAATTTGAATTGCAGTCTGGGCAGTGGACTATCGAGTCTTGTTCGCCCTCTCACAGGCTGTCCTCAATCTTTTTAATGCCCTGGGATTCCCACTTATATCCTCCTTGCTCTTCCTCTTAAACTCTGGCACGAAATATTCACTTCAAAAATACCTTCTTCAATAGTAAATAACGAAACATCAAATGTACCACCACCAAGATCAAAAATAAGAACATTCTTCTCCCCAAAACTCGCCGCCTTCTTATCAAGACCATAAGCAATTGCAGCTGCAGTCGGCTCATTGATAATCCGCGTCACATTTAGACCACCAACGGCACCAGCATCCTTTGTAGCTTGACGCTATGAAGCATTGAAGTATGCAAGGACAGTAACAACAGCATTCTTTTTAGAAGACTCAAGTTAGGCTTCCGCAATCTCGTGCATTCTGATAAGAACCATAGATGATATTTCTTCACCTGAAAACTGCTTCTCTTCACCTTTGTATGTGACGATAATCATGGGGTTTTCACCTGGTCCAGCAGGCCATAGCTTCATATCAGCTTGAACTGATGGATCCAAAACCCTACTCCCAATCAAATGCTTTGCATCTACACATGTCGGAAACAAGAAAATAACAAGTAAACAAGAGTCATTCGGTACAAGCACTAACAAAAACAAGAGAAGGCCAAATAATTCAAAATCAACAAATAGTCGATAAAAACTGGTGTCAACTCTTCTTTTGCTGGATTTGTTCAATTCGATCAGATTCAAACTGAGTCAAATTTGGTACAGAGAAGAAGACATATTTTGAACGTGGCCACAGATAATCTCTACAATTTGCTCAAGACAAGCAAACTTGTCCTAATCTGACTGCAAAAGTCTGACTCAGAATACAAACATACAGAACTTTGCAACAAGGACACTCGTAAGGTCTACAGCTGCGCATCAGACTCGTCCAATTCAACTTAGCCAAGTCAAGCTTATTTGAATCAAATGACACGAACATTCACATTATCTATTAGCTTCTGTATCTACCTCAGTAACACTTGAGCCCAACGCAATCACCTAACTCACAACACAACTCAGACATGCAAAATTTTAGCAAACTTATCCTACTTGACTCAAACCGAGTCAGACACCAAACATTCAGACCATAATTTAACAATGTTCACAACAATAGAAAAGAATCAAGAGTCTTACCAAAGACAGTGTTGACAGGGTTCATAGCAACTTGATTCTTAACATTCAGCATCAGTAAAAGCAACATAAGGTGTTTAGCAAGCCACCAAAAATCTCGCTAACAAGAGCAGTGAAATTAGGAGCAAAGGTGTTCATTTTGATTTTTTTCAAGTCATCATAGAGCTGAGCCCTAGGCTGGGAAAGAGATAGCACTTGGTCATAGAGACCCTTGATATTGTTGATATCCAGTTCATTGAGCTCAGATCCCACAGATATGACGGCTGCGGCTTTCAAATGAGTCTCAATCTCTTCAGGTAGGACCTAAACTGAGCTAAACAAAATACATCCGCTCCACCTTCTCCAAGTTCCACTTAAATAACCAACTTCCTCAATTTCAGCTCCTGCACCACAACCTGCACCCATTGAAGGACCATCCTCATCCATGCCACCAAAACCACCCATGTCAGGTTCAGCACCACCTTGATACATCTTACCAATAATTGGGTTGCAAAGACTCTCCAGCTCTTTCATCTTGTCCTCAAATTAATCCGCCTCGGCAAGCTGGGTGGTGGTATCAAGCCACTGGATAGCAGCTTCAATTGCATCCTCAATTTTCTTCTTGTCAGCTGGTGCTAATTTCCCAGCAATCTTCTTGTCCTTGATGGTCTTCCTGATATTGCTTGCATAATTCTCCAAAGCATTCTTCGACTCAATTTTCTGCTTGTGCTGTGTTCATCCTCTGTCTCGTACTTCTCTGCCTCTTGCGCCATCTTCTCAATCTCATCCTTGGACAATCTTCCTTTGTCATTAGTGATTGTGATTTTGTTCTTCTGCCATGTAGTCTTATCCTCGGCAGAAATATTTAGAATACCATTAGCATCAATGTCAAAGCAAAAAGTTATATGAGGGACACCACGAGGCGCAGGTGGAATTCCAAAGAACTCCCATTTACCAAGCAAGTTGTTATCCTTGGTTCTTGACATCTCGCCTTCGTACACCTGAATTACTGGTTTGGTTGTCAGAGTAGGTAGAGAAAAATTACTCCTCCTTGGTGGGATTAGTGGTGTTTCTAGGAATCAATGTAGTCATTACCAGTCCAGCTGCCTCGAGCCCAATGGAGAGAAGAGTAAATCCAACAGCAAAAATTGATCCAGAGACTGATTACCTTCACCACTCAAAATCTCAGCCTGCACAGCCGCTCCATAAGCCACAGGTTCATCAGGATTAACACTCTTGTAGAGTTCTTTCCCATTAAAGAACTCCTGCAACAACTGCTGCACTTTGAGTCCCTCAGATTACTGTTTGCTTGGTAAATGCGACATCATGAACACTTTGGACAAGAGCAGTGTTCATGATGGACAACATTGACCCACTGACTAGAATGACATCATGAACACTGCTCTTGTCCATCTTACCATCCATCAAACACTTCTCAACATGCTCCATACACTTCCTAAAAAGATCCATGTTCAGCTCTTCGAATCTAGCAGAATTATGGATGTGTAGAAGTCAACACCTTCATAAAAAAAAGCTAGGCAGTGGACGATAGAGTCCTCTTCGCCCTCTCACAGCAGGCTGTCCTCAACCTTCTTAATGCCCTGGGATTACCACTTATATCCATCTTGTTCTTCCTATTAAACTCTTGCACGAAATGGTTCACCATCCTGTTATCAAAATCTTCTCCTCCAAGATGGGTTTCTCCGGCAGTAGCCTTCCCTTCAAAAATACCTTCTTCATTAGTCAATAACGAAACATCACATGTACCACCACCAAGATCAAAATTAAGAAACTATCTTTAGTATGCTAAATCAAGAATGCATTTTGGCAACTAAAATTGACAACTAACTTGACATACCAACGCTAGTGGGTTCAACCGAGTAGTGCTCTAACAAATGTCACAAAAGCTAACACTTGGAACTATGCACACAGAACTGCCAAATCGGGCAAGCCACAATATGCAATTCAGGGAGGCAATGCTTAAGGGAGTGGTAACATATTCAAACATACGTGCAGACAGATACAACGATTTTCAGTGACTGATATATGCTCATAACAAATTGCAGCTAGTATATGATGCTTCAAACACCACAGGTTCATACACAAAAGCGTTTCGCAGGGATTTTGACAGGACTGTGTAAAGTAAAACTAGTTTTAGCAGGAACGATTTTATAGCATTCACATAGTCATGATAGTTAAGAGGTTTCAAAAATGATACCGCCGGTATAAACTGGGTATAGGCACGACAACCACGTTCTGTTGCTCAGTTTCCTGCTTTTTCTTAGATTGTGTTTCAGCTTCCCATGTACTTGGTTTTCTCAAAAGAAGTAATCAGTTCCCAGAATTGTGCAAGTAGGACAAATAAACAAGCGTGTATCACTGATAGTTAACAACTAGAGTTGCAGAACATATGCTGTGAACTACACTGATGGATTAACTGAAGTTTTACAGCTTATAACTGGGAAGAACTGCAAGTATAGACAAGCTCGAAAAGATCCAAGGAGGACAGATGAAATGCAAACGCTTGATATATTACAGGATGCTGGAAAATTCTACTTGAAGATGCAATATGAAAAGCTAAAAAAAATCAAGTTACAATGATGCTTACAACTACTGCTATAGATTATGAAAACTAAAAGTTTGAAATGGAACAATGCTGTACTAATTAATTTACACTACAGGGTAATGATGCAGGTGATGAAAATGCAGAAAGACAGAATGGATATAATTTGAAAAGATGATGCAAAGATGGATGAAGTTTACAAACTAAATTACATGATGCAGTTTATGCAAATGAAATGACTAAAATTTAAAACTTGCACTACTGGATGCAATTTAAGCGAAGGTGATGATTGAAATTTTAAAAAAACTTACAGTTACTAGTACAACTAAAAGGTTACAGGGCCACAATAAAGTTACAGAAGATTGATGAGAAACTACAGGCTATAATGACCAAATGGTTATAACTAGAAAAAGATGCAATACAAACAGGGATGCAAGATGCAATATATACAAATGGAACTGAACAGCTAACAACAACAGATAATCTAAGTACAAATATACATGATTGAGCTAAAATTAGTAAAGAGGAACCAAAGAAACAATTACACCGCTACCGAGTCCCCGACAGCGGCGCCAAAAACTTGGTAGACTTATAAAGAGTACCTATAATGATAACAGCAAGTGCACGGTATCAATATGCAACACAGGGAAAGCACAAGTCGATCCACAGGGACAAGGTGGGTGTAGATTTGAAGCTATGGTCTTACTATACTGATTCAAATAAGAGAGTAACACATAATGGTTTTTTTTTGCTGAAACGGCTAGATGATGGTAGTGACTGAAATAACAAAAACGAAAGCAAACAGTAATCTACAAGCAGATAAATGAGGTGCTAGGGAAGTTGAATCCACCGCTTAACCTATACTAAGTCAATTCAGTCTCAATACTATTCTTGTCCCTTATAATGGACACCGGTGGTCTTCCACCTATCCAGGGCAGTTTCAAGAAGATGGTTTAGTGTCACTAAGATGATTCCTAATCTTAGCATTAGCTGCCCTCTCGCAAAACAAACTAACCGCAGATCAATCACTTAGATAATTAAACAAACCTGATATGGATATTCTAATCGCAACTAAGGTATCCCTCCAAAGTACTAACTGTCTTCTCAGGGCACAACTAGCCAAAGGATCGAACAACAATCAATTAAGCATGAGTTGTAGCACAATCAACATAGTGTTATTCCAACTACAATGGATACATGGAATACATTGTGAAAGCAAAATACTGATGGCTCAGATTATATTTATCCAAAACATTATAGAACAACAAGAATAATATCAATACATGAACCAAACTTAGCAATAGATTAAAGGTTTCATCTGAACCCTAACTATGAAATTAGAACATCATGAAGATAATAAAATCAAACATGAACTACTGCTTGGTGCACCGGATAATCCGGGCATGAATTTTACATTACATTGCCTTCTCTATTTATACACAATTTTCACTCAATCACTTAGAATTTGACAATTTAGAGAATACCTACTCACTAATAACATGTTTTCTGACAAACCCCTTCTGCAATTCAACTTTACAGCTCCTTGATTTGATGTTTGCTTTAGATGTGAAGAAACCCTAGTCTTATCTCTCTCAATCATAGCTTCTAGGGTTACTATTTTTGATAAGGGAGAAGATAAGATGGAGAGAGATAAAAACTAGGATATTGATTGATGGCTCTTGAGAAGGTGTCTGTGCTCAGAAGTCGTCGGGAGTGGAGGTGATTGATGGAGGAGAAATGGTGATTCTACAGAGCTTGTAGGAAAGAAAAACACGAAGTGAAGGTGTGTTTGGTTCTTCTCGAATAGGGGAAGGATATAAGATGCTCGGGTGTGAGGAGGGAGTATCAACTGTTGATGTACTGTGTGGATATGACGTTGGATATTCAGCAGCTAGATTGAATCTGACGGCTCACGTTACAAACGGGTTTGGGTCTTGGTTTTTATTTCTTCTAAGCACTTCTTCTTCAAAGCTAAAATCTCAAGCCCACACCTAGTTTTGAGTCTTGCAAACAACATTCTTCACTTGCAGATGAGGTGCAAACAATATTCTTCACGTGCCGTCTCTCTTCCGTTGTCGCCAATCCTTTGCTCTTTGGATTTTTAATTCATCCAAGCTTTATTTAGTACCTAAAAACACAAAATTAATTAGTACAAGTATTTATTCTTGAAAACGAAGAAAATACAGAATTTTGGATAATATATGATTTTAAAGCGCATAGATGAGTTAATTGCCAAGAAAAAGGTATAAAAATATGCAATATTTGGCACTCATCAGCTGATATATTTACAAAATGGCGCCATCACCAAGGTTTCAATATCTCATAGACAAGTTGAACATTCAACAACTCATGTACAACTTGAGGAGGGATGTTAAGGATACAACTTCCAAGCCTATGTAAATGGCTTAATTGTCGTTGATCTTTCAATGATACAACTACCAAGACTCAATCACTTCCATTCCTATGTCAATGGCTTAATTATCGTATTATTAAGAGCATATATTTCACCAAATGAAGTGTAATTATTTGTATATAAAGAGCTTATCTTCCACCAAATGAAGTGTGGAACATTTGACCAAATCTGCTAGCTTTCGTCATTTCACTTTTCAATGGTATAAAGTTTATGAATTAATATCCCTGGTATAATTTGAAAGATAAATCATTTCTAAATTTTTCTAATTCTTATCCATATAATTGTAAAAAAATACTTAAAGACTTGTCTTTTCTTTTTGGCTTAAAAATTGTGCAAACTTGAACTAGGTCACCTATTTGTGGGAAGGAGAAGTAAATTGGAAGTACTCTGCAGTGTAGTTATACCTTATCTATGTTAAATACCAGGAGTATTTCATATTATTTTAATGTTGATCTTCCAAATTATTAACACCGCATGATGTTTAATTAATGATGTTCTTTATAATTGATCAATTGATTTTTTTTTTTAATTGTGAATCAATTTATACATCTTTATATAAAAAATGCTTGATGAACCATTTAAAGAAACACCACTAAAACTACCTCTCACGTAACTTTTTAGCTGGGACTCATGATTTTTAGTTTAGGACTCACCGCTCCTCAAATAGGACTCCTCATTTCCCCTTTTAGGGGTATATTTGGGATTGGGTGGTTTTAATGTTGGTTTTTGCACAATTTGTTTATAACCATTATATATGTATATAGTTCATTCTATAGCTTTATTATGAACCGATTAATTACTTGTTTATTGTTATATCTTTATGTCAAATTTTTGTTTGGAAATGTAAATTAAGATTAATTAATGATAACAAAGTAATTTATGGGCCTGTATCGCGACCAAATAATCAAGCGGGATTCCATTTTAATCCCTATTAAGATATATTTTTTGATAGTCGTGTGCCAGTAAAAATGTCAAATCATGATTCAAATGATCAAGATGAGATTCGAAGAGCTTATAACTTGCTTACAAACAAAGCAAGATTAGTTAAGGTACAAGTCGCGTTTTCATAATGCACCACCCAACTTAAAATCCAAACTCCGCCGTCGTCTATAGTAAAACAAATATCAATACTATTTCTGGAGATTAAAGGGAGTGTAGAAATCTTGGTGAAAAGTCGATGCAGGCGACGTGATTGCGGATGGATCGATATATAATAAACTAGTTGTTGGATAAAATAGTCATCGACGATTGAATCTTGGTCTCATGAAAACCGCAAACGGTCGTGTGTATGACTAAAACTACACAAACAAACCCAAACATATATTGTAGTAATTTTTCCTGGTCAGCCTCTCGAAAATGCTTTGTATCCCTTGCATTTTACCCTAAACCCCCAACATGTCGTAAGTAGGAATTACTGTTTAATCCAGTTTTTCATGACCCAATTAATGGCTAGTCCACCCGTGAAAAACATTTACTCCTTAGTCCAAAAATATGGCGTTTTTGGACTAGATTAGTTACTCGCTAGTCCAAAATATTTGTGGATTATAAAATGTGTTTTCCAAATTCCTAAAACGCCATTCCAGATCTAATTAGTATTAAAACATATAAATGTTACTAGTAGTATGTTACTACATACTAGTAGTATCAATATGGTGATACTACATATTAATATGTACTATACTAGTAGTAACAAAAATATGTTATTAGTAAATTAGATAACTACTTTACCATACTAGTAGTAACTAGTATTATACTAGTAACATATGTTACTACATATGTAGTATAACATAACAATATTAATATGTGGTAAACTAGTAACAATATTAATATGTGGTAAACTAGTAAACTAGTAACTAGTAACAATATTAATATGTAGTATAGTAACTAGTAAACTAGTAGTATACTAGTAACATATAGTAACATATGTAGTATAACATAACATAACAATATTAATATGTAGTATCAATACATAACATAACAATATTTATATTTATATGTAGCACATAACATATTGATGCTACATATCAATATGTAGTACAATATTAATACATAACATAACAATATTTATTTATATGTAGTCATAACAGATTGATACTACATGTTGATATTACATATTGATATGTAGTATCAATACATACTACTAGTAACATATATAGTATGTAGTAATATATGTAAGGGTTAGTAGAGTAATTTTATTTTATTCAAAAAAAAATTGGACTAAAGAGTAAATATATTTTTCTGCTGGACTAGCCATTAACCTGGGTCGGGTTTAGTGGACTAAATAACAAAGTTCTCATCGTAAAGATACTATCCACTGACGGGACCTAACTGATCCACTATTTACCTAAATTTTGGGGTGTCCAACCTCAAAGTCGTCTATCCAACCTCCTTTCACTGTAACAAAGCTCTCTCTCTCTCTCTTTCAGTTTTCAAATTCTTACTTTAATAATCAAACAAAACCCCTCGTTTTCCGATAGTTTTCATACCTATCTGTAAAACCCTAATTAATCTTTGTTTCCATATAATCATTCATGAAGTATTTCAATTTTATACCCGATGAGATTACATTTAAGATCATCTTTTTCCTCATCCGACATTCTGTAGTATTTCAATCTTAAGAACTCTTTGGCTGATTCTGGTAACTTGGGTTTTCTTGCCGAAACTAAAATTGGGAATAATGATGAAGTTTTTGATTACTTTGAATAAATTCAGAGAAGGGGAATGTTTGATTTAGGCTTCTCTTAAATATAGCCCACACATTTATTAACCATAGCTCAAAAAGTTTAAGTTAAAATGAAAAGCCAAAAGTTAAAATGAAAAAACAAACAAGTTTTAATTTTCTACTAACAATTGAACTTAAATCTCCTTTTTACTCAAAATCAAAATAAACCCTAACTTTTTTTGTTTATCATACTTAAAATAATTATCATTGTTCTTTTAGTATTCACACAAATTAAATAATTATATATAAACCCTAATTCTTACTTTTTTCCCAAAACAAAATAGATTTTAATTCTTAATTTTTTATTAATCATGATTACAATAAAATTGATGTATAATATAATTGTTTACTTAAAAACTCCACAACAAAATCAATCAAAATGGAATAAATTAAGATTTTGTTCTTATCCTATGACCATTCTCCTAAAACTCCATAATAAACATAATCCATAAAACAAACAAAAATCTGTAAGATGAATGTTTTTCGTTTCTTCACAATTATGATTACATTAAGATTGATTGAGGGTATTGATTATTCTTCAAAAATATTGATTATGTCAAATATCTTACATAAATTTAATTAAATTATTAACTTCTTTTGTTGTTGTTGTTCATGTTGATTTAAGGATTTTCTTATTATTTTGGGCTATATATAATAATTATATATAATTTTGTGGGCTATGTGGAATGATTATAAAGGTGTGTTTGGTTAGCTTAAGCACTTAGTTTAAATGGGTTATGGTTAATAAATTTGGGGGTTACATTTAAGAGAAGCCTTGATTTAACCACATTTTGTGTGACTTATTATGATACTGAAGAATGGAAGGAAAATGGCAATTGGTATTGATTTGGGAACACTATATACGTGTATAGGAATAGGAGTATGGCAACATGACAGGGTTGAGATTACTGCTAATGATCAAGGAAATAGAAGTACACCTTATGTTGATGTTACTAAGGCCTAGTCCTATGCACATGCCAAAAAAATGGCATTTGGCATACCAGATGGCATGGCAAACCATTTGTACCACTATGGGAAAACCACGGAGCGATCGAATTTCTAGCTTTATCGCTGATATCGCTCGAAATTTACTCTATCGCCAACGATATAATTAATATCGCCACCATTCGAGTTTCTGGCGCCTATAAATACCTCACCCATCTTCTCAACTATTCTAAACTCTTCTCAATTCTTGTTCTCAAAACTTCTAAATTCTTAAACTTCTGTTCTAAACTTAAACGATTATCTTTTGATTTTTCTTAAACAAATATGGAGAGAAGAAAAAAAGAAACAGAAGAACGAAAGGATGTACCAGTACCCCAGGCAGTGGAGTAAGTTTCTTTGTGGATACAAATTATGAGTTTAATAATGTTAGACAATTAGCCGGTGAAGGTGTATTCTCTAATCACCTTTCTGATCATGAGAAGCGATGTAACGCGATAAATCTAAGAGGTGGATGGACTGAGTTACGTACAATTTTTAAATTACTCCACCCTGATGTTCAACAGAGAGTTGGAAGGTATCATTGGTGACATCTATATCTAATGCAACCTAGAAACCACATGACTCAAGGTGTTCAAGTTATATTAGAACGATGGTGGAAGACTACAAACACATTCTTTTTCAAGGAATTTGAATGCGGTAAGTCAGTCTTTTCTAGTAATTTAATTTTTATGTGTTTCCTTGTCTATCTTCTAGTAATTTAATTCTAATAATTTAGATTATGTGTTTTGTTTCATAAAAATCAACAAATTCTAATTATGAATAATTATTGTTAATAGGAGTTACACCGATAGATTTATACATGTTAACGGGAATTCCATGCCAAGGAAACTTAATTCCATTTAACAGACTAAATAGGATATCAGAAGATAAATGTAAACAAAGACTTCCTTTATACTCAAATGAATTAGGAGGAAATCCTACACATAGACAAATAAAAGCGCAAGGGTTGAGGGTGTCTGGGTTGAAAAGTTTTTTCCATCGTTATGCTATAAAAATGAATGAAAAAAGGGAAGCTGGTAATCAATATTTGATCCCCGACCATTTTGAGGAGCTAGAACATCTGTTTGTATTGTGGACACTAGGCCAATGTCTGTTTCCAAATGCTAGCTCAGTAGTTTTAATTCGGTTTCTCGAAGCATTAGAATATTTAGAGCAAGCACCAACATATGATTGGGGGTCTGCGATTTTATCAGAGATTTACATGGCCCTTGGTGATAACTCGACGTGTGGTAAAGATATTTTTAATGATTTTGGGGAGTTCTGGAGGTAAGAACCAATATTTTTCACATTATGTATGTATTTGTCATTTTCATATGGAAAACTTATTAACCTGCTGAATGTTATTATTTTCAGTATTGGTGGTATACATATTTCCGTTTTTCGGAACCTTGTCTTAAGAATCATACCAATGTATTTCCGACCATACAGATGTATGATTCCGAGAATTGGGAAGTTGCACAAATTGAAGATGGTCAACATGCTGCTATTGTTCATAAGATTTAGCAGTTGAGTAGAAAAAGCCATAACCTTGTCTACCAACCATATGAAGTAGTACCTGAGTTCCAAGAAGAACTAGGTCAGAGAATGGTACAGTTAATCCTTACAAGGATGGTGTTATACAACCCTATTTCTAAGAAGGGTGTTTGGTATTATGGTGAAAGTCTTCTTCTGTTGCAAGGAAGATCAGTGATAGCTATCAACCCTTATCCCAGTTCAGATGTTTCAACAGACAATTACTTCAAATTGATAAGGGAAGGTCATCATTGGCAAGAAGATGATGTATTAATCAAGGAGCCGATGGACAGAAATGAGTACCTATCTTGGTATAACACTATTTTCAAGCCTAATATTGCTATGCAACCTCAAAGTTTGGGTCAGATGGATTTCCCAGCTTTAGGTAGGTTGCCACTTGACAATGAATTTCTTCCTTCCCAACCTCCACCAGATACGGGTGATGCATTTGCATATCCTACTCAAAGTTCATCTTCAAACATGCCACCATTTTCTTGGGAAGTAAAGACTATATCCAGCACATCTGGAGAGATTGTTACTTATCCAATTGTTTCTAATGCACCTACTCGGACTTATCCATACTTGGGGGTCAATGCTACAAAGTTGCAGTATCAGACCCGGTTGAACGATTATGATGCTATATTTCAGGGACTTCAGAATATGCACTTGGATGAGCTACAAAAAGCGAGGTAAAACATGATATTTGAGATGAGTCAAGGACTTGAGGTTAATTATGGTTCAGGTAGTAGTAGGGGAATGAGTCCCGATGTTATAGGAGATGGCATAGGAATGACTCATTCGAGTCCCAGTGTTACAAGAGCTGGTAGAGGAATGAGTCCAACTGGAAGTTAGCAAAGAATTAGAAGTCACCAAAGTCGTGAAAGTCAGCAAAGTCATGAAAGAAGATTGAGACGTCTTCCTATGGAGGAGGTACCAGAAAGTTCAACCCCACACATGGTATTAGATACTCAAGGAGTACGTGGTGGTCAAGAAAAAATTGGCTTGGATACAACTCCTAAACATATGTTTAGTCATTCGCAAACTGACATACTGACTCCGGGTGGTGGTGTGAACATGGAAGTAGTTAGGTTAACGAATCTGTATACCCCAATTTCCTCAACCTCATCAGAATTTTAACCATTCCAGCAACACTATCAACCACATCCATTTCAAGATTTACTCTCATTGCTTATCAAGGTTATGGTGATTCTGATGAGACTCAAGCACCAAGATAGTCTCAAACCGGCAGCTTAACTAATTTTTTGAACAACTCTATGGATCCAGAAAATACAGGCAATTGGATCTTTGGTCCGGGAGGAAATGGACAAGGAAATGAGTAGTTTAAATGTTTTCTTTTAGTTGAAATGTGAAATGTAATTTTGTTTTTTTTTTAATTAATGGAAACTATCTTTTAAATTAATATTTAGATTGAAACCAGATTTACGTTTCATTAAAAATTAACCTTGATAGTAGCGAAATAGATCAATTATCTACTACTGCTCTACGCCTTACTAAGAAGTTATACCACAACTATCATTGGGTCATCCATTACTAAAAGACTTTTCTCTGAGTGGATATATGGAAATACGCTATCATGATCCAGAGAAACATGTTGTTTACTCTGGAGTCAAATCCACTTCGGTTATGCGAGCACTAGGCATGGTGAAATGAATTTGAAGTTGGGTTGGAATTGGTTGAAGTCAGGTAGCCGTTGGATGAAGAGCTAATAAGCGATTATCATACTGTTGATGGCGTTTCGAAGACCATCGAGCGATTTTTTGACTATCGAGCAACCGAGACTCTATCGCTCGCTGGAAACTCTGTCGTGTATGCCTATATGCCATAAATAACATATTGGCATATGAGTTTGGAAGTTTGGCATACCCATAATGGGTGCATATATGCCAAATATCATGTTTTGGCATGTGCATAGGAATAGGCCTAATATTGAAAGTTTGATCATTGATGCTGCTAAGAATTAAGTTGATGTGAACCCTGTAAACACTTTTGTTCCAAATGACTCCAAAGTACCTATAAAATTAAGGTACATAATTTTAGCGAGAGAAAGCATAAATAATAGATAAATATCAAGGTGTTATTTTAGACATCTGGTATGATTCTTGATTTTTTGCTAGTGTTTCTTTGAGTGATTTGTGAATTTTATTAGTTTATGGTTTGGAGGTTTGGTGTTTGACTCGGTTTGAGTCAAGTAGGATTAAGTGTAAGTGATTGTGTATAAGTTGTGTTGTGACTGTGAGTTAAGTGATTGTGTCTGGCTTAAGTGTAACAGAGGTAGATACAGAATAGACCTTGTTTGTGTGATTTGATTGAAATAAGCTTGACTCAGTTGATGATCACCTGTAGACCTTGTGATTTTACTTGTTGCAAAGTCCTCTATGTTTGTATTCTGAGTCATACTGGGACAAGTTGGCTTGACTTGAGCAAATTGTAGACATCATATGTGGCCTCGTTCAAAATTCCTTCATCTCTATACTAAATTTGACTCGTTTTGAGTCTGATCGAATGATGAAGAAAAAATGATTGACACCAGTTTGTATATGTTGATTTTGAATTATTTGGCCTTCTCTTTGTTTTCATACTGAATTACTCTTGTTTATTTATTACTGTGAGTGTTTGTACTGAATTTTTCTCGTTTTGTATATGAAAAGCGTGTGATTAGGAAAAGGGTTTCTGATCCATCAGTTCAAGCTTATATTAAGCTATGGCCTTTCATAGGTTATAGCTGGACCATGTGAAAAACCCATGATTATCGTCACATACAAAGACAAAGAGGCAATTTTCAGTAGAAGAAATACCATATATGGTTCTTACCATAATGAGCGATATTGCGGAAGCTTATCTTGGTTATTCTAAAACGAATGTTGTTGTTGCCATCCCGGCATACATCAATGATTCACAACGTCAAGTTGCTGGTATGAATTGTTGGTAGGTCAGTCAAGGACTAGATTAGAAAATCTAGTTGGTTAAGGAAACCAAGTACTTGTGTCCTAAGTATAGAAGCTTAAGAGGTTTTGTCTCTTAGAGCTAAGTTAGGAAATCATATACTTGTAGGAAAGTAATCCTTTTTAAGGAATGTGTCCAGTCCTATTGATGTGTATAAATATCCATAGAGAGAACTAGAGAAAAACACACCAGAACTAAGTAAGAGTTCTCTTCTTCTCGTCTAAAGTTTTGTATATTCCAACCTATACGGTGATATATATATATAAAATTTCTTATTTCTTCCCGAGGATTCAACCTCATTAAATACTAGTATATGATCCGTGCCGTAACGGCCCCGGGTTCAAGTTGAAGTTGCTGCATCTTAATGTAACTTTATTATTAGCTCATCCAATGTTTTTCCTATAATGTTTTTGACCTTTTTATTTTAATTTGATATTTTTTCTGGTGACTCGTTCCAAATATTTTCACACCCTAGGTTAGTTTGAGTACATTCCTTGTAGATTTTATTATTAATTAAATATGGTATCGGTGTACATTAGATAATAATAAAGTTACATTAGGATGTCATTTCTTGTACATTATTCGTCTCTCTCTATTTAAATGAAGTATCACCGGCCTCCAAAAGTGAAGACAGAAGCTTCGTTGTTTGTATATTTTCGTGCTAATTACCATTAAATTAATCCAAAGAGTATTTTTTCGTGCTATTTGCCATTAAATTAATCCAAGAGATAGTAAATTTTAATCAGTTCAACAAAAAATAAAAAATAAAAGACACAAAGGATTTACCAAACATTGAGAAGATTTAGTTTAAAAAATTCAAGAATTTATCTGAAGCAAAAATTTAAAAAGACAAACTAAAAATGTAAGTTATTAAATTTGCGAAGCCAAGCTAGAGGAAATGTATTTCTTCTCAAAGTGATGGTATCCAGATCCTTGCATTATACTATTGGACGTCTATTACTTTCTAAAAACTATTACCATGATGAATCGTGTTACACCGTTGGTACACCACTATAAAAATAAATAATAAAGGAATATAAGCATTGAAAATTAATAGAATCCATTACTCTTCTCAGCTTAGGTTATAGATAGCTCATTCTTCTTTCCTTACAATAATGTAAGTTAGTATCCATGGGTCTAATGAAATTTCACAACATCAGTACAACTTTTAGCACATCAATCAATCCCATGGAAGTGTGCCAAAGGTCTAGTCCTCAGAAGGTTCTTTTACAGTTTCAAGCACACTGTCTTGTCCAAATTAGGTGTCTCGGCCTAAAAGACATGAATCTCATCCAGGGGCCAAAGAAATTATCTCCTATGTAGTTGGACCCGTATGTTAAGTTTCCTCAATCGGAAACACTACGAAAGAATTTGGGTTGGACAGCAACAACGGATCTCATCTTGCTCTATCAACATATTTGTTGTTATCCATGGAGAACCGAAACTGATAATAATCAGTATGAGAAATCATAAATAAAGTTTTGACGACTATCTAACAACTAAAATCCATACAGTGCTGGATGTGATATCCTCCGGAGTTGTCTCAATATCAGATGCGAACTAAACAGTTAACCAACTAATCTAAACTGACATTGCTGGTCATATTAAAGCTCTAAAGTGAACTGCAAGTCTGGATGATGTCAAGTCAATATAAATACTTTAGAAAAACTACCTCAATCAAGAATTCATGAAAACATTTTTCAGACATTTTCAACTGCCTTGATTTTGAGAAACTACTATAACTAAAAACATGCTAATCAATCTCACTTCACCATACATATACAGTTGTGGCGCTTGTGGTTGCGAGTTCTTATGGAAAAGTTTGGATATGCCGCACAGTTTACAAAGAGAAACAGTCGATTATCTGCAAAGGGAGAGAACAATTAATATCCAGAAAGTATCATTTAAAGTTAAAACACTTGGTTGATTTTGTGCAAAAAAAAAAAAAAAATCATAAGAATTTTGAGCACATGGGTAGAAAACATAATTGCTATGCAATTTGTAAGTCAAACATGGTATACCTACAGTTGTGAAGTAGTGACAGAGTGAAAATTAGCAATAGTGTATGACTTCTGAAACCTCAAACTTATGAAATTGTATTTCAAATTGGTCACTGGTAGCTCAATATTAAGATATCAATAAAGTTTCAGAATTATTCATAAAATCCAACAATATGGGCCGAGGAGTGAAGCTACCATGAATCAAACACGCAACTTTTGTACTTGTCTTAGACATGCTACAATGGTGCCATAGATCTGTGCTTAAGTAAATGTGTCTAGCCCCAGTTACTACTTCCTTTTTTTTTCTAGCCTGTCACAGTATATTGACATTTTTTGCGAGCACCTACGTATGCGGCTTAAATTTCATGTGTCTAGGCAGTCACTAATTGTTGGCATGTGATGCAGGCACCTATGGTTAAAGTTGATAACTATGAAAGCTAATTTTTAAAAAAATTGAATCCTACGGACCATTTTTAAGCACTTATATGGATATTCTTCCCTAGGAACTGGATGAAGATAGTATAGAATCCATCATTCCTCCATCCACTCCTTTCCAACCCAACTATAAATGTAAAATTAATTGAGAGCGACAAAAATTACGGTCCTACGATGTTTTACTACATTTAAAATATGATCTGCAGTAGCTCAATCATGGATGGATGTCAAAAAATTGTAAGAATAAATAGTGCTAATTGAAGAAAAGTTAGGAAAAAAAATCAAGTCACTCATATTTTCAACTTTTTACATATTAGCACCAACTTTCTATTATTCCAAGTTGAGTAAAATTCCATAATCCATTTGCAAAATTGCACCCAAGGAGATCCAATTCGTACTAAATTCGCCACTCTTCCATCAATCAACTACAACCTAAGCCATAAATATATGATTAATCGAGAACGACTTAAAATATCAACTGATTCCAAATGATCAGTGGTATCATCTTAGCTGTCAGAAAATAGATTAGGAACAACAAAGACCTCGTATGTTACGAACAATAACTTCATTTCCATCTCGTTAAATTCTCCCCACTTACTTGCACCCGACAATGTTTTAGTATATGTAAAATATGGTCTGCAGTAGACCAAGCATAGATGAACGTGGAAAACTGTAAGAAAAAATAGTGTTGATCGAAGAAAAGGAAGAAAAAAATCAATTCAAGTTATATGACTCATATATCAAAAAGTTTGTATAACCAAATTTTCAATTATTAAGTATTAGCACTAACCTCAAGTTGCAAGGTTGATCCATTCAGATCAGTAATCCATTAGTAAAACTGCGCTGCACCCAAAGAAAATACATTTAGAAAGTATTAAGAAATGAAGTACACAACTAATTCGCTTGCTTGATTTTAAGTAAAATGGTAAAATGACGAAATTTGACAATTAAATCTAGAGAAAGAATACCTTGTGAAGAACGTGGCAAATAAGATACATCTTAAAAGGAATTTGTATCGTTATAACATGAAGGGCGGTGCAACCCTAACCGAGCACCTAGATTCATATAATAAACTTCTTGCTGATTTGGTTAACTACGATGAGAAGATCAACGACGAGGAACAAGTTTTATGTCTGATAAACTCTCTTCCTGAAAAGTATGAACCCGTGATAAAAGCATTAATGCACGGCAAGGATAAAATGACATACATTGAAGTCACTACAGCATTGCGTAGTAAGGAATTTAAGAAAATGGATCGTGAAAACCTTGCAAGTGAAGCTAATAATGACTTGCTTCTTACAAGAGGTCGTTCAACGGACATGAGAAAGAAGAATGATGGTTATGGTAAAGGTAGAGGACGTTCTAAGAGTAGGACGCGGCTGCAAAAAAATAAGTGTGCTTGGTGCCATGACTTTGGTCATTGGGCTAAGGATTGTACCAAGCATAAGGTAAGAGAAGGAGATAATAATAATAACAAGGTGAACATTGCTAAATGTAATGAAGAATCAGATGATGATTATGATTTCTCGCTAACTGTGACACCATGCTTGTACTATTACATATGGAACATGGGTATTAGATACTGGAGAAACTTATCATATATGTCCATATCGTGACTGGTTCTCAAGTTTTGAAGATCTTGATGGAGAAGTACATATGGGAAACAATCATACATGTAGGGTGATTAGGATTGGTAGTATTCGTATCAAGATGCATGATGGTATGGTTAGAGAGATGAAGGAGGTAAGATTTGTACCTTCCATAAAGAAGAATCTGATTTCGCTCGGAACTTTGGAAGCTAAGGGCTACAAGTTAGTCGCTGAAAATGGTTTTCTAAAGGTAATCTATGGATATACGTTAATAATGAAGGGCATACGTCATCATAACTTGTATTACTTGATTGGGAGTTCAACAACAGGGGATGTGTCTATTTCTGAACATATCGAGAGTGCAGCTACCTAGAAGACGAATTTATGGCACACGAGACTTGCACATCCAGTTGAGAAGTCGTTGCATAGGTTGATTCAACAAGACTTGTTGAAAGGTGATATCGCCTGCAAGTTAGCATTTTGTGAGCATTGTGTTAAGGGCAAGAAAACAAGAACAAGATTTGGCACAGATATCCATAATACTAGTGGGGTCCTTCCAAAAATGCATCATTGGGAGGGAAACATTGGTTTGTGTCGTTCATTGATGACTATTCTAGGCGTGTATGGGTGTACACCATGAGGCATAAGGATGAAGTCCTAGAAATCTTTGTGAGGTGGAAAAAGGCAACTGAGACTCAAACTGGCAGAAAGATCAAAGTACTACGTTCGGACAATAGTGGATAGTACAAGAGTGATCAGTTCTTGCAAGTATGTCAAGATAAGGGGATAAAGAGGCACTTCACAGTTAAGAAGACACAGCAAAAAAATGGGGTAGCTGAATGCATGAATCGTACTTTGCTAGAGAAGGTACGATGTATGTTATCTAATGCTGGATTAGGTAAGGCATTTTGGGATGAGGTAGTTACATATGCGTGCTTCCTCATTAATAGGTTGCCATCAGCTGCATTAGAAGGTAAAACTCTTATGGAGAAGTGGTTTGGTAAACCATCTTATGATTATGACTTAATTCATATCTTTGGTTGTCCTACGTGGTATCATATTAGTGAAAACAAGCTTGATAACCGTGATATGAAAGGAATCTTTGTGGGTATGAAGAATGGAGTAAAAGGGTTCAAGATTTGGAATCCAGTTGAGAAGAAGATAGTCATGAGTAGAGATGTCACATTTGATGAGATGTCTATGGTAAAGTCTTGGGTTTCTCGGCAGGTGGAGGACAGAAGCACCAGTACTAGTGAGCCTTTGCAGTAGGTGGAGATTGATGCAACTCCACTAATTCTAGCTAAGTCTGTATCTGTTCATAATACCTCTGAAGACATTGGGTATACAATAGAGGTAAATACTGAAGTTCCAAATGATAGTGACACTGTTGAGGAAGAGGAACAAGAGTTAGTAGAAGATACATAAGCTATGGTCATGGAGACCATAGCAACCAACAAACCAAGAAGATCAACCAGGAATCCTGGTTGGATGAATGATTACATTGCTTATGCATTACCAGTTATAGAATATGGTACTCCTACTTCCAATTTAGAAGTTGTACGCATTGCAAAGTGTAAAGAATAGGAAGGTGCAATGCAGGACGAGATGGAGTCTCTTTATAAGAATGGCACATGGATTCTTATGAAGCTTCCGAACGGTAAGAAGGTCATTGGGTGCAAATGTGTATATGCTAAGAAAGAAGGATCTCAGGTAAATCAAGTACGCTACAAGGCAAGGTTAGTTGCAAAAGGTTATGCTCAAAGAGAATGGATTGACAATAATGAGGTGTTCTCTCCAGTTGTGAAGCACTCATCAATCCAAATTTTATTGGCCTTGGTAGCACAATATGATTTAGACCTAGTTCAGATAGATGTTAAGACAACATTCTTACATGGTGATCTAGAAAAGGAGATCTATATGACTCAGCCGAGTGGGTTCAAGGTTGTTGGAAAAGAAGATTGTGTATGTAAACTAAATAGATAGTGTACGGGATGAATCAGTCTCCAATACAATGGTACAAACGATTTGATCATTTTATGATAGGCCAAACATACACAAGAAGTTACTATGACCATTGTGTATACTTTAAGAAGCTACATGATGGATCTTTCATATATTTTCTCTTGTATGTCGATGATATGCTGATTGCATCGAATAACAAGAAAGAGATCAATAATTTGAAGTGCAAGTTGTCACAGAACATGATATGCTGAGTTTGAGATGAAAGATCTGGGAGAGGCTAAGAAGATTCTTGGTATGAAGATTCAACGTGACAGAGAGAAGGGTAAGGTTTGTTTGTCACAGAAGGCATATTTGAGGAAAATGTTACAGAATTTTGGTGTCTACCAAGGAACTAAACCTGTAAGTACTCCCCTTGGTGCTCATTTTAAGTTGAATGCTCGTATGTCTCCCACTACTGAATTAGAGAGAAAGTATATGTCCCAAGTCCCATATGCTAAGGCTGTTGGTATCTTGATGTATATGATGGTATGTACAAGGCCGGACATTTCACATGCAGTTAGTATGGTCAGCCGTTATATGCATTGTCCTAGCAAGGAACATTGGCAAGTTGTGAAATGGATTTTGAGGTATATTTATGGTACATTTGATGTTGTCTTGGAGTTCGTGAAGGATAAAAGTAACAATCAGTTATGTGTTGGGTATGTGGATTCTGACTATGCTGGTGATTTGGACAAGAGACGTTCAACTACAGGGTATGTATTTATCATAGCAGAAGCACCAGTAAGTTGGAGATCAATCTTGCAGTCTACTGTGGAACTTTCAACTACGGAGGTGGAGTATATGGTAGTGACTGAGGCATTTAAGGAGGCTATATGGTTACAAGGTTTACTAGATGACTTAGGAGTTGTGCAAGACCAACTGCATGTGCATTGTGATAGTCTAAGCGCAATTTATTTGGCTAATAATTAGGTGCATCATGCTAGAACTAAGCATATAGACGTACGATTTCACTTTGTGAGAGAAATTCTTAAATATTTGTTCTTCTTGTGTGGGTGATTGTGTTCTTGGAAATATTGGAGCACCATGGTAGTAGTGAAACCTAACACTTTCGATGGCTTTGGCGCAACATGAATGTGATGTGAATTATCAATAAGCCAACTGCAGCTGCAATTGCTTATGGTTCTTACCAAAATACGGGAGATTGCGGAAGCTTATGTTGGTTCTTTTATAAAGAATTCTATTGTTGTTATCCCTGCATACATCAATGATCACAGCGTCAAGCTATAAAGGATGCTGGTGCCATTGCTGGTCTAAATGTGATGTGAATTATCAATGAGCCAACTGCAGCTGCAATTTCATATGGTCTTGATAAGAAGGCGTCGAGTTCTGGAAGAAGAATGTATATTAGGTCTAAGAAGGTGAATCGAAGCTATCCTTAAAGGTTGAAGATTGAAGTTTGAAGACATCAACAAGACATCAACAAGTACTTCATCAACAAAGGTATGTGATTGATTTCATTTGGATTCTTGTTCAATTCTACCTTTCTAATATATCAACATATATGCTCACTCTATGGAACAATTCCAATGACGGTAAATGTACATTTATGTATATATACTTGAGGTTATTTGAGCCATGACCTTTGTGACAATAACCTTTGTCCTTGGAAAGGATCTCATGTTATAGTGAATGAGATTGTGAATCTAATGAGCCAAGAATCACTCAATTCCGAGTTGTAACGATCAAGTTATGAGTGATTTAAGTTCATTAGTAGGAAACATTCCATGGGCTTTTGAGTCCGCGAACTTGGGCACAGTACGTGACTAAAAAGGATTTTTGGTCATGTTGGTGATGTTTCTTTATTTTGGCAAGTTAGCTATTGGTCCAAACACTTTTGATTACCATATTAAAGTGTTTATGATTCCTACCTAAGTTAAAATGTGATTTATTCACATAAATATAATTTTTTCTAAATAAGTTATTTATTTAACTATTTTGGCAAGAGTTTTAACTTGGGAAAGACTCCTATTTTTAGTAGAGTCTTGTAAAAGGAAAATAACTAAATAAGTTATTTGCTTAGCTTCCAAGCTATTGTTCATTATAAATAATGAGTTCGTGAGCTTACACGTTTTTCATCCCTTTGGAAAATTGACGTAAGATCTGTAGGTTGTTTTCCACGTCTTCTGTTCTTCGTGAACAAGAGTGAGATAAAAGTCTTTGTATTGGGAATCACAAAACCAAGTTGAATCTAATCTTCGTTATTTATTGTACAACTTTTAATCTAGGTTTTTCACCTCTTGTATGTTCTAAGGTTTTCTCTTCAGATATAAAACCATTCAAGAGTTGTTGATCATAAACCTTAGGTTTTGATAGATTTCAGTTTCCGATCGTATACCAACAGTTGTTAGTCGAAATCGGAGACTAGAAAGAAAAACTTATTTTGAGGCATCTCGTAAAAATCCTTGAGAAGTTTTAAACAAGATATCTCTATATTTATCTAGTTGTTCTTGTGGTATATTTATTAGGGTTTTCTTAACTTGGAAATTGATTTTTGGAATCACCAAAGTTCAGTTACGAAAATCAAGTTCACGGACTTCTTGTGAGTACGCATACTTATTGTAAGTTAAAACCCTAATTTACAAATTTCCAAAACCTTGATTTACATCTAAAGGGAAATCAAACTTGTGTTTTGTGCAAACAAAATATTGAATCATATCAATCGTGTTGTTGTATCTTCTAAAGAGAGCCTTGGTTTTTGCTAGAAGATTTGTGTGAAGAGTTCCTAAAGAGAATCGGTGTTCTGCTAGGAGTTCTATAAGAATACAGCTGAAGAAGGTATTACATCTAGTACGAATAGGTAGTAGGAAATTGGTGTAACAGCTTATAATCAGTGTGTGTTTATTATGGACTAGGTCCCGGGGTTTTTATGCATTTGCGTTTCCTCGTAAACAAAATCTGGTATTTGTGTTATTTCTTTTCCGCATTATATTTTATTTATATAATAGAAATATCACAGGTTGTACGTTAAAATAAATCAGTTCTTGTATCTGAACTTAGGATTGTTGAGTAAATTTATGGATGCTTGAACAATTGATTTTGTTATCTTCACATTGTTAGACCAGTCTGGATTAACCCTATTTCAAGTGGATATTGTGTTGAAATATTCCTTTAGGGATTGTTGCTTAAAGAGGTTTATTCACAGTGGATATTGAATAGGTTATGATTAAAACAAAAGACTTTGTTTCAAGAGCTTCACACTAAAATCAGGTTTACGGACTTCCTTCTGTTTAACTTTGATTATGTTGAAATAGAGATATTAAACTCTTTGTTATACTTTACTCTAGATTGAGTCTGACTGTCTAGTTGATTCTCTAGAAAGTATATTGGAGTTTGTCTATTCAGATTGCCAAACGAAATATTGGGTGGTGTTGTTAGACCCCCACTTTTTCAATTGGTATCAGAGCAGGCAAACACACTAAGACCTCATAAGTCTTTGTTTGTAGAAATCTGATTATATGGACAGAGGTGCTATCTCTATAAACGCACCGCCAGTCTTCAATGGCACAAACTACTTATGGTGGAAAATTGCTATTCGAGCTTTTATTCAAGCACGTGATTTTCAAACATGGGTATATGTTGTTAATGGCTATGATGCTCCCATTGTGGAAGTAGGAGATGCAAACGTTCCCAAACCTATTTGTGAATATATCCCTGTTGAGATACTTGCTGCAAAGAAAAATTCCGACGGTTTGAATGTTATTATTCATGCCATTATCCCTGATCTTTAGCACCACGTGACTACGTGCAATAAGTCTAAAGATGCTTGGGATATCTTAGAAACCGTATTCGAAGGGAATATCGCTAAGAAAGAAGCAAGGCTTTAATATCTAGCTTCTGATTTGGAAAACCTTCACATGTCTGATGATGAAACCTTTGATGAGTTTGACCAAAGACTTTCTCAAATAGTGAACACCTCGTTTGCATTAGGAAGAACTATTCCAGAGAAAGATATTGTGTGCAAAATTATCAGGTCTCTACCATCAAGATACGAGTCTAAGAAACATGCTATTGAAGAATCAAACGATCTTTCTACACTCTCCAAAAATACTCTTGTTGTAAAGTTAAAGATCTTTGATAATGAACACCCAAGAAAAGAGGTGATTTCTCTTAAAGCTGCGAACAATTCTGAATCCTCTAAGGATAAATCTGGTTCGCCAGATACTAAGGATGCTACTCCATGACAATTTATAAAACTCTTGAGAGACATGAAAAAGAGTTTTTCTAAAGTTACAACATCTCCTAATGATGATGTAAAATGCTATAATTGCCATGGTTTCGGGCATCTTTCTTCAGTATGTCCTAGCTGGAGCCGTAGACAATTGGCATATGCAGCAGCTTTTCCTACTCTTGATGATGGATCTGATTTATATAATCCCCAAGAGTACACAGGCGTGGTTGCATTAGCTTCTGGAAAAATTCTTTCGGATACTGATTCTGATTCTGATGAAGAAGTGTTCCATATGGATCCAGTTGCTAACAATCTTCTTAAGGAATGTCATCAAAAACTCTCGGAAGCTCGGAGTACCATTTTCAGTGAGAAATTTAAATATGATAGACTTCGTAGTCGGAATAAAGACTTGCAAGACCAACTTGATTCGAGTGGTGCAAGAGATTATCTCAATGAAATACGAAAGCTTAAAGAAGAAATTGCCGAAGGTCGTGATCGGGAAATTATTCTTCAAGCTAAGCTAGATAACTTGGAAAACATTGAGATGAACTTGTTATTTGATACGGAACGAGAAGATCTCAAAGTTCAATGTAAATCATCAAAGAATGATCTATTTATTGCGCTTGAGAATAGGGCTGCACAAAACCGAACCAAAACCATGAACCAAAATCGAAACCGAAGAATTTAAACCGAACCAAAACCATACTCTAATGTCTCATTTATGGTTGTCAGTCCCAGAAAATCGATACTATCGGTTTTGGTTTTGGTTTCCTAGAAAAACCGAACCGAAAACCATATGGTTAACCGAATGTTCCTAGCCATAGGATCGAAATTATATTAGCCACATGATGTTAGATATTTTATCCTAATATTGTAATACATCACTCGAGTCTTCTCTTCCCTATGTTTCTCAAAACTCCATCTGTCTTGTTCCGTTCTTCCCTGAAGTGAAAGAACTACCACCATACTTCACTCGATCCTAAAACTACCACCACCAGTCCACCACCAGGATCACCATCACCTTCTTATTCTCTTTGTTTTACTTCTTATTCTACTTTTTTTTACATAGGATTGTAACAAACCTCACCATCATATTGAAGCTGGAGTAAAAGAGATCGAGTAGAAGTTTGTTTATAAATCATTCGGTTAACCAAAAACCGTTTGGTTTTTAACAAAACCGAGTAGAAACCGAAACCAATAAAACCGAATAGGCTATATGGTTTCATTGGTTTTCATTATTGGAAAACCGAATACTTTGGTTTCGGTTTAGGTTTTGCCAAAAACCGATAAAAACCGAACCATGTGCAGCCCTAATTGAGAAGGTCAAAAGTTTGGAAGAAGAAAACTCGAGCTTAAAAGAGAGTTTGTCTAGAAATATCAGCTCAGATAAATTAACCTCGATATTGGTAGCATGTAGAATTCATCGTGATATACTAGGATTGGGCTATAAAGGAATAGACACTCCTAGTATTTGCAAAGAGGTAAAAAAATTCAAAGCTAAAGATTCTTCTCAACCAAAACCTTCCATGGTTGACAAAAATAAAGTTTCTCTTTCAACCACTGACAACGAAAAGAGGAAATCTTGTCAAGTTCGGAAGCAAGCACATACACATTCAGATAACTCTAAACATAACTTTTTCCATTCTACTAAACATTGTTTTTATTGTGGAAAACCAGGTCACTTGCAAAGGAATTGCAGATTTCTTAAATGAGATAAATCCATATCTAATTTTGTTAAGAAGACAAGATCTGATATTCCAAACTGGAGAGAAACTGAGTCTCATAATATCAGTTCTTCTAGTATTCCCCCGAAGAAGTTGCATAACTACATTTGGGAGAAAAAGAAATACGTTTCTCCAAAAGTTACTCAGAAATGGGTACCAAAGAAGATAAATAAAGCAACAAGTACTATTAAGAAGGATCTCCCAGACAAGAGTTCGACAAGGGATAACATCTTAAAAAGGTATGAAACAGTTATTGAAAGTTTCAAGGGAGTTCTTAAATTCCTAGAATCCATTCATGATTTTGTTTCGGATATCTGTGGTGAGCAATATTTTGTTCACCTCAGCACAACCTAATTGTGTTGAAAGTGCATCCTCACCAAGAAGCCATTTTAAATACGGTGAGGATTGCAAAAGAATCGGGGCGCACAAATTATGTTGGTAAACTTTCGCTTTAGCCGAGTTCATCTTTACCTAGTGACAAAGTCATGTCGTGTTTCAATCATTTTGGAAATCGCTCTGACAAAAAATAGTTTGTGAATAACAACTATATAACGCCCTCTGATAATGTTTCAATGATTGAAATGAGAGTTTAGACAATATAACGATTGGGGGATATAAACATTATTGTGGTAACACATATATGTATAAGTCCTTAGCACTTGAACCGAAGTTTGCGAACTTTATTGATCAAGTGAAACCGGAACTTGAGCAGTCAACCCAGTCCGCGAACTCAGTCCGTGAACATGCGTAGTTCTTGAACCCGAGAATTTCTGCTGGAGTTGTAGCTCGGTTTCAGTCCGTGAACTGACGGAAGTTCTCGAACCCGAGAATTTATGCTAGAGTTTGTGAACTCCAACCGATTAACTTGAGTCCGCGAACTTGAGTAGGTTATGTCTAAAAATGATGTATGTGAACTTATCTTAATAAATTAAGGAATGCTATTGCAAACCGTGTTATAGTTCATGAATCGATTCGAGTGAATCATATCGTTTTTGCTTCAATTGTATCTTGTGTAGTACATGGGATCTCATAGCAATTGAACAACTCCCTAACTAGTTCATTTGAGTCATTTGAACTAGTTCTGGAGAAGAAGAATAAGGATGATATGAAAGTGCTCATACCACGCGTGTGATTCGTAATTACCTAACTTGAGTTGTGATTGAAATTCTTAAGGTTAGAAGCAATAATCAAAGCCATTGGATGTTGGTTTTTATTGTCAAAGAAACTTTTTCATACACTTATGGTAACCATGCTTGGTATAAATCCTTGTGGGAAAGGTTATTCTTCCTTCTAAGCATATCAACTCTTGTTTATACAAGTTTATATCTTAGAAAAGATGATAACAATACTTGATCTTTATGATTACATATTGTGTATTTTTACCATGAGATAGTTCTAATTTCTTAGTAACAAAATATCATGAGAGACTTTCAAATGATTGGTTCTTAAATTGTATCTCCTTGTAGGATTTCTAAAATCCATTCTATAAATTCTTTTCCCTAGAGAAAGGTCACTCTTGTTGTTCTTTAGGGAATGACATTTTATATGGGAGAGTAACTTGTTCTTAATTGTTATATCTTTGAGGAGAGAAGCGGTTGTGGAACATGTATGGGTTAACTTGTATCTTAATAAACTCCTTGATGAAGTCACTAAGTTTCGACTATGTGATATCGTCTAAACAAAATTGATATGTTTCTTTCTTTTGGTCATGAAATGTCTCCGTGAAAATTTCATGAGGATCCCACAAGTTTTCGTACCTTTTCCAATTTATATTGATAAAAAGGTGGAGAATTAATGTGTAGTTCATACTACAAATACATATGGTTTACGAATCATTATGTAAGGGGGAGTGGTTTTCATGTTGAGATGGAGTATTGACTAAGGGGGAGTGATACATATCACCGTAGTATTATTGTCAAAGTTGTGATACAATGAAACTTTGATGTCGTGTAATAATACTTTGATAGATCTTCAACAAGTACATGATGAACACACGTAGAGTTGAAGAACCAAGGAAATCAAGATTGTCGATTTTGCTTTTAACAAGTTCAAACCATGTGTAAAATGGTTTGTCACTAAAATTGACAAAGGGGGAGATTGTTAGAGCATTGCTCAGTTGAACCCACTAGCGCCGGTATGTTAAGTTAGTTTTCAATTTTAGTTGCCAAAATGCATTCTTGATTTAGCATACTAAAGATAGTTTCGGACTAGATTAGGTCTAAGAAGGTGAATCAAAGCTATCCTTAAAGGTTGAAGATTGAAGGTTGAGGACTGCAAGAAGACATCAACAAGTACTTCATCAACAAATGTATTTGATTTATTTCATTTTTATTCTTGTTCAATTCTACCTTTATAATCTATCAACATATATGCTCACTCTATGGAACAATTCCAATGACGGTAAATGTACATTTATGCATATATACTTGAGGTTATCTGATCCACGACCTTTGTGACAATAACCTTGGTCCTTGGAAAGAATCTCATGTTATAGTTAATGAGCTTGTGAATCCAATGAGCCAAGAATCACTCAATTCCGAGTTGTAACGATCAAGTTATGAGTGATTTAAGTTCATTAGTAGGAAACATTCCATGGGCTTTTGAGTCCGCGAACTTGGTCCGCGAAATTGGGCCCAGTACGTGACTAAAAAGGATTTTTGGTTATGTTGGTGATGTTTCTTTATCTAGGCAAGTTAGATATTGGTCCAAACACTTTTGATTATCATATTAAAGTGTTTATGATTCCTGCCTAAGCAAAAATGTGATTTATTCACATAAATATAATTTTTGCTAAATAAGTTATTTATTTAACTATTTTGGCAAGAGTTTTAACTTGGGAAAGACTCCTATTTTTAGTAGAGTCTTGTAAAAGGAAAATAGCTAAATAAGTTATTTGCTTAGCTTCCAAGCTATTGTTCATTATAAATAATGAGTTCGTGAGCTTACACGTTTTTCATCCCTTTGGAAAATTGGCGGAAGCTCTGTAAGTTGTTTTCCACGTCTTTTGTTCTTCGTGAACAAGAGTGAGATAAAAGTCTTTGTATTGGGGATCACAAAGCCAAGTTGAATCTAATCTTTGTGATTGATTATACAACTTGTAATCTAGGTTTTTCACCTCTTGTCTATTATAAGGTTTTCTCTTCTGATATAAAACCATTCAAGAGTTGTTGATCATAAACACTAGGTTTTGATAGATTTCAGTTTCCGATCGTATACCAACACTTGTTAGTCGAAATCAGAGACTAGAAAGAAAAACTTCTTTTGAGGCATCTCGTAAAAATCCTTGAGAAGTTTTAAACAAGATATCTCTAGATTTATCTAGTTGTTCTTGTGGTAGATTTATTAGGGTTTTCTTAACTTGGAAATTGATTTTTGGAATCACCCAAGTTCAGTTACGAAAATCAGGTTCACGGACTTCTTGTGAGTACGCATACTAATTGTAAATTAAAACCCTAACCTACAAGATTTCTAAAACCTTGATTTACATCTAAAGGGAAATCATACTTGTGTTTTGTGCAAACAAAATATTGAATCATATAAATCGTGTTATTGTATCTTCTAAAGAGAACCTTGGGTTCTGCTAGAAGATTTGTGTGAAGAGTTCCTAAAGAGAATCGGTGTTCTGCTAGGAGTTCTATAAAAATACAGCTGAAGAAGGTATTACATCTAGTCTGAATAGGTAGTAGGAAATTGGTGTAACAACTTATAATCAGTGTGTGTTTATTCTGGACTAGGTCCCGGGGTTTTTCTGCATTTGCGGTTTCCTCGTTAAAAAAATCTGGTGTTTGTGTTATTTCTTTTCCGCATTATATTTTATTTATATAATAGAAATATCACAGGTTGTACGTTAAAATCAATCAGTTCTTGTATCTGACCTTTGGGTTGTTGAGTGAATTGATTGATGCTTGAACAATTGATTTTGTTATCTTCACATTGTTAGACCAGTATGGACTAACCCTATTTCAAGTGGATACTGTTTTGAAATATTCCTTTAGTGATTGTTGCTTAAAGAGGTTTATACACAATGGATATTGAATAGGTTATGATTAAAACAAAAGACTTTGTTTCAAGATATTCACACTAAAATCAGGTTTACGGACTTGATTCTGTTTAACTTTGATTGTGTTGAAATAGAGATATTAAACTCTTTGATATACTTTATTCTAGATTGAGTCTGACTGTCTAGTTGATTCTCTAGAAAGTATATTGGAGTTTGTCTATTCAGATTTCCAAACAAAATATTGGGTGGTGTTGTTAGACCCCCGCTTTTTAAACATTGTTTCCCTAGATCTGTGCAATTGCAACTGTGTAGTTTCAGATAAACTTAGTCTGTCGGGTTAACAATTCAGTAAAATAGTTCAAATAGTGACATTTCCTTGAACTTGAACTTCGTTAAGAGGATCCGTTATCTGTGTACATAGCTTTGTTAGTTCACTGCTGCTGAAAACAATTATCATCACCCTGAATCCTGAATGTGACTCTTACAAGCATCTTCACAGCACTGTTACCAATCTTCATATTGCAGAATCCCCGTTCTGAAATTTTCAGTATTAGTGATTTGATGTCCTTGTTTCAACGGTTCAACTCTGGAAACTGAAAGCTTTTGTTGAGTTAGCAGGTGCCTAGAATTTCTGATGTGTAAAATAAAGAAGGAAAGAGATAAAAAAAAATAGATCAAATTTGTTGGTATTCTCCATGTGTCGTACCGGAGGTAAGTTTCACAAAAATACTTGGTGTGACTGATTTCTCCTTTGCTTGCTCCATGATCTGAGTTGTTTTGAATTTTGAAATGAACTTTATAATTTGTTAACCAAATCTGAGCAGGCCACTAGTTAAAATAACAGAATCATTTTTAAATCCAATAAAAAATAACCTTTAGGACAGGTAGGCTTTGTCAGGCAGATACTTTGTGATTACAGTAAATTTGCACCCTTGGTAGAATATCTGAACTACAGATACTTTGGGATATATAGGTCTGTTGTGTTAGTATAGATGTATCATTCTGTTTAGGAGTTGCTACATCATATAAGGATTTTGGTATGCAATTGAGGATGAGAAATTGTAATACCCCAATATTCGGCAGTGGTTAGCCGAATGGAATATAAGTAATGGTTTGTCCATTCCTATCACCGAGGCATTTTCAGCACAATCGGCTCCAGAGTTGGTAGAAAACTCTGCAGTTAAGCGTGCTCGGGCAGGGAGAAATCCATGGATGGGTGACCATCCGGGAAGTTTCTGTTGGATTACCGCAGCGATGCCCGTTGAAAACCCCACTGCCGGATAACCGCAGTGGCTAAGTGGGGACAGTATAGGTGGAGGGATGGGTCATTACAAATGGTATCAGAGCCGACGACGGGTCACCTGCCGAGGGTGGGAAGGCACGCTGGACGGGGTTGTTCCAGGTGCTTCCCATGAGGGGAAGGGAACGTCGGAGATCTGGGCTTGTACATATTCCGGAGCCGAGGACGGCTCCAATTTAAGGTGGTGGTATTGTAATACCCCAATATTCAGCAGTGGTTAGCCGAATGGAATATAAGTAATGGTTTGTCCTTTTCAATCACCGAGGCCTTTTCAGCACAATTGGCTCCAGAGTTGGCAGAAAACTCTGCAGTTAAGCGTGCTCGGGCGGGAGAAATCCAGGGATGGGTGACCATCCGGGAAGCTTCTGCTGGATTACCGCAGCGATACCCGTTGAAAACCTCACACTGCCGGATAACCGCAGTGGCTAAGTGGGGACAGTATCGGTGGAGAGAGACGGGTCATTACAGAAATCATCGAAGAAATCAATCAGAGAACTTGCTTACGGGCATGCTTCACGTTATAAACCTCCCACAGACCATGATGTCAATAGTTATAGGATTTTTATGGACATGTTCATAGTCCTGAGACTCAATACTTGGACCCTAATGACTATTCACACATGTATCATCCACCACAGAGTGAAAATGAACATCTTTACATTGCCTAACTCCCACATTCATCACTTTTGGATCAGTTAGAAGCTCAAATCACTGCTTTAGAGATGCATGTATATGATAAATTTGTCACATCTATATCATCTAGGCAAGTTGAACTTTCCATTTGTGTCTTCTGTGGATGTACACATCATTTAACTGAACATTTCCCTGAAATGCATGCTTATAGGTAATCTAGAGAATACCATGAAAATCCAAGGTATGAAATGCCCACATATTACGAATTTACTACACCAAAAACATGAATTTACCACGTTTATAATCGTTTCTAATAATTTAAGCAACGCTTATGTACGTTGCCCACACGGCGTCACAAATTTTAGGCAACGTATATAAAACGTTGCTGAAATTAATTAAAGCAACGTTTCATACGTTGCTTTATCCGTCGCTTTAAATAGACTTAATGCAACGTATAAAATAATTTGAGCAACACAAATATACGTTGCAAAATATTTCACAAGAATTTAAAAAAAAATTTACAAAATCTGTATTGGTATTTTTAAAATTACAGTATTATAAATAATATAGAACCCTGACCTGATAAAACAATGACTCGTTCTTACCACATTTTACAACATTATGAACTTGATTCAAATGTACAAAATGGACATCCCTTCTGAAATATAAGAAAATTATAAAGCTACTGGTACAAGGTTGCTTCAAATATGTTCACAACACTTGGTCCTAGATTTAGAGATTAGATCAACAAGAAAATAGTGGGAGTGTGTATGATGTTGGCACACTACAGGACTTGACCAAGTTTCAACTAGCCTCTAACCATACTCTTAACTTGAACAACAAACTTAGATGGCACAAGGTACCTTGATTGTTTTTCTGCATTTAGCACAATGGCATGATGTAATGAACCAATCCATCCATAACATTACCAGCTCATACCATCTTTTCTACAGACCGAACAATCAAATGTTTATTCCAAAACAAAAGAAAATGACAATAAAATCGATATGTTCATTCCACCAACGAAAATTAGCAGAAAAGGTTACATGGCCATCAAATCAAACCATACAAGAACATATATCATATCACGCAAATTGTCACCTTATTTCCATGGAGTAGTGCATTTAAAATGGACTTCAGTACCTATTTATGGTGTAACGTACTTTTGAAAAGGGAACAATTTGTTGTGAAGATAATTACTTATCTTGGGTAGAAGCACCTGAAGTTACACCTATAGTGACGGGACCTTCCTTATCCAATTTTCTTTGTCCATAAACTTACCTTGCTGCTACAACCAAGAGACAACTTATTAACTTGAATATCTAATTTACCAAAGATAGCTCATATCGTATACATTAAGGGTGTTCGAAAAAAAAATACATTAGTAACCCAACTGATTACCAAAGATGAAGCTCAATGAGAACAAGGAAGTGTATATGATGTTGGCACAATAAAGGATTTATATGATGTATATATAGGAGTTCCTGGCGATTTTATTCAAAATTCAGAGAGTAGTTCATACATATAGAATGTGAATGAGACCAATGAATAAAAGTAGTAAGGAAATAAGAAATACATACATGTGCATGAGGGGAACAATTTCACAAATGAAAAGTCTGGATCAAGTATATATCCTACACTTGTAAAAAAGAAGAGTCACCACCAGGTTAAATCTAAATATCGCAATGAAAATTCTGGATCAAGTACAAATGAATAGAACTCAACTAAAAATATTTAAGATGCATCTGAATTGATATCTATGAAGGATGTGACGTGATTTTTAACCTGAACAATAGACTACAGTGAACTCCCTCGTTAGACCAAGTTAGAAAATTATCAATGGTTGCTGCATCAAGTCGGCAAGTGGTATCGAATTTTTATTTTTCTCAAATAAGAAACAAGAGAAGAGCGAGAGAGATATACCTCGTTAAAGGAATACATGGCTTCAACTACTTATTTTTAAGATGTTTATCCTACTCCAGAAGACCCAATCAATATTGTTGGTTTGATTGCCTAGAAAAATGAAAACTGATAAAAAAGAAAGAAAAATTATTTGTTTTTGAAATAGTGAAAATTGCGTGAGCGAGCGAGTGAGGTAACAGATTTGCACCTTGACAACATCTATGAGTTCCTTAACATGTTCATTCTCATGATCCAAAGGCTTCTTGAAGTGCTGGAGTGACTCCTAACAAGAGTAAATCAATCCCTGAAAGGTAAATCAACATGCGGGAGAAGAATAAGAAAGGGGTGCTATGCGATCTATGTTTTCTAACCAGTTAACAATTTTTCAAGATATCACCTTTGAGTCCACAAGCCATATCTTCTTGCGTGTCTCCTCTACTAGGGATTGTGTCTGCAACGAGAGTCCAAACATTATGATACATGTCTCACCAGATTAAAAGTTCTTATGCCGGTTGTAATTTAACAAGACAACCAATGATGAGAGAGGAATATTAAGTGGTAAGTTGTAATATATATACCTGTTTAGAGATTTCAAAAGCAATGAGTTCACCTATACCGGTTCCATCCTGCAAACACTAATGAATAGGAATGGGAAAATAGTTATCTCCAAGATGCATAGAAGAATAACAAGGACAAAAATACTTTCACTAAGCAGGTGTAGATATCATTCAAGAGAGCAACTGAAAAGTACATGGTTAAGAATCTTAGTAATTAAACGTTCACTCTTATTCTTGATGGAACAACTTCATTTTAGCCTAGAACATATCCTTTTAAGCATATTCTTCAGCCATACCACAAATATATTGGTGGAAGAAGTATGCATGAAGATAGAATGAAATAGAAATAACAATAAGCAAGCTTAAGAGTCAAGCCAACAAATAAAAAATGGTAAACATAAGATGCAAACCTTGTGGGGCTAGTAGTCAAAGAATCACAAGATCATATAAAATAACATAAAGGAAATCAGTTGTCGAATGAAGTAGGGAGTCGATTTTACCTGAGCTAGGAAATTGAATGACCTGGTATAACTTTGAGACCTGGACAACAATCCTAGTATAGAAGGATTTCCTCTTGAGGTCTCTGATACCCTTGTTGTAATTAGAGTTCTTTTCAAGCCTTTAATAAATTTCAATTCGTACGTGAACGTAATCCTTAGTCTTAGTACTCTCATCAATTAGATCAGCTCTCTCATATATTTTGCTAGGATGCTCATTTGGAATCATGTGATCCATAAAACAATAAAAGTCGACTTATTGTGAAACTATTAAAATCAAACATCACAACGAATAAACAAAAAAGTTCGGAATTAAGTAGAGATGCCTTAAGTTTACCTAAATAAGTCTCATGTCAATAACTAAGGGTTCCACGTAGAGCTGTCAACGGGGCAAGCTAGGGTCAACCCGGCCCTAGCTTGTGAACCCGTTGACAAGCTAGGGTCAACCCTAGCCCTAGTGCTATTCATCAACAAGCCCAAAATCCCAACCCTAGCTTGTACGCGGGTTGGCTTGTAGGGTTCACGGGTTGGCTTGTTAGTTATCATAACAACCAAAAAAAATGTTGAAAGTTAAAAAAAAAAAAAATGTTTAAAATTACGTTGTTAGGGAGGATTGAACCTAGCTCAGCTAGGTGTTCACTTAGCATAACAACCACTGGACTACAAATGAACACATTTCTATTAGATAAAATCTTTAAAATAGGTAACTAACAAGCCAACCCGTGAACCCGCGGGTTGACCCTAGCTTGGCTTGTTTTCTACTAGGGTTAGATATGCCAACCCTAACCCGGCTTGTTTAGACAACAAGCCAAGCCGGGCCGGGTTGAAACAAGAAAAGCTAGGTCCAACCCGCGGGCTGGGTTAGGAATTGACAGCTCTAGTTCCACGAGAAGCATATTAGTCTATTTTTGCAAAGTGCAGCTCATTCGGCCTCTGCTTCTGAAGGAGCCTACAAATCATAAAAATAAACGAAGTTGAGGAAAGTTCCAATAGATGATACCAAACATCCCAAAATAATTCTCAAATTTATGTTCTTTCATGCATTTTGGTGATGTTCAAAGTAAAACTTTCAATTTCAGCACCTAAGAATATAGCACCCAAGCTCAAAACATATATTATAAACAGCTGAAAAAACTAAACTTAGTTAATCAGACTAATAACATGAATGTATGTAAAGTGTAGCATTAGAAAAGTTACCAGTAGTTCAACAAAATCCATCTCAGCATTGAAAAGAAATAAGATAAAAAAAATCACTGACATAACATCAGCACTCTTAAGATGCAGCTACTACCTACTGTAATAATAACAAGCATTCGGCCATTTTCTTAAAACCCTGCCAACATAAAACTAGTAGAAAAGGGAACCAAAGTAAATCAAAGGTGAGTTGCATAAGTTGATAACTACAGTAGAAATAGCCGCACCACTGACAAGCTCGGTCATCCACCACCACGAAGATACCATTAACAACACCAGTATCCACTCATATGCTGAAATCTACAGAACCACCAGCTTCAACACCAAACAACCATTAGCAACTACAAAAAAACCAACCACTTGCATCCAACCGCGAACCAACAATCTCCACCAACTACTTCCAAATCCATACCTCCACCACCTAATCTCATAGCATATGCAGAGCTTCATCACAAACACCAAGCAACATTATTATTACTTCCATTTTAGTTATGCGATTACAACTTTAGTTAAGACCACCATCACCAACTATGCTTCTTCAGAGATTCTTCCCTGCATAATGCAGTACTACTAAGAAGAAAGCAATTCAGAGATTACTGTAGTTGAGAAGGGAAGAATATGATGAGGTAATAGACGAACAATAAGGTTTAAAGATGAGAAAGGTAGGTTACTCTGAAAGAGTTTGTTTTAATAATAACTTGATAATAATAATGTGTCTTACAAAAGCTTAATAAGCTTGTTTATATAGGCATGGAAGAAATCTAAAAATAGAAGAACTCTAAAAATAAGAAAACTCTAAAAGAAGAAGTGCTAGACTTGAAACACAAGTAAGCCCAAGATTTAGCCGTGACAGTTAATGTAGTGTTAAGAGGTCAACTATCTTTGTTGACACGGGACCATGGGATCAACTGGGACAGTTGATATGCTGATAACGGGTAGATGTCCTACATCATTCCCCCCTTCTTGAAAAAAAACTTGTCCCAGAGTTGCTTGAAACAAATAAAACTTCATTATCACCATGAAAGGTGAAAATTTCTTGAACATTGAACACATTAGATATGTTCCATTCCTTTGGCAAGTCGATGATGTATGCATTGTCACTAATTTTCTTCAAAATTTTAAAAGGACCATATTTCTTCATCTTGGTCTTGTTGTATGTTCCTGTAGGAAATCTTTCTTTGCGCAGATGAATTAATACTAATTCGCCTTCCTGAAAACTCTTGAATCTTCTATGCTTATCAGCGTCATCTTTGTACTTGGAATTAGACTCCTCAAGTTTAGTTATGACTTCATCATGAATTTTAGAAGCTTGTTACAACATTGTATCAGCTTTGTTATTGGAATTATGTAACTTGGGAAGGACCACCAAATCCAAAACATGATTAGGAACTTTAGAATATACAATTTCAAATGGAGTCTTACCAGTTGATCTGTTAACTGAAGTGTTGAATGAAAACTCCATATGCGGCAACAAAACATCCCATTGTTTGTTGTTATCAATGCTCTTAGCTCGAATCAAATTTCCCAAAGAACGGTTGACAACTTCAGTTTGTCCATCTGTTTGAGGATGGGAAGTGGTTCTGAACTGTAAATTGGTTCCCAGACGCATCCATAAAGTCTTCCAGAAGTAGCTAAGAAATTTAGTATCTCTGTCAGACGTAATAGATTTAGGAATGCCATGTAGTCGAACAATTTCTCTGAAAAACAAAGAAGCAACGTTTGAAGCATCATTTGACTTTTTACAGGCTATAAAATGAGCCATCTTGGAATATCTATCCACAACCACCATCACTGAATCATTGCCTCTAGATGTACGAGGTAAACCAAGAATAAAGTCCATACTAATGTCTACCCATGGAGATTCTGGAATTGGCAAAGGTGTATAAAGACATGTGTTTTGAACAGTGCCCTTCGCTTGTTGACAAACCATACATCTCGTAACATACTTTTGAACATCACGTTTATGTGAAGGCCAATAATAACGTTCCTCGACTAATGCAATAGTTTTATCTCTACCAAAATGACCACCAAGTCCACTTCCATGCAGTTCACATATTAAATGAAGACGTAAAGAACCATGAGGAATGCAAAGACGATTACCTTTAAATAAGAATCCGTATTGAATCAGAAAATCGTCAACTCCATGATCCAAAGAACAGCATTGTTCCCAAAGTGATTTAAAATCATCATCCTCAACATATATCTCCTTAATGTAATCGAAAGAAAAACTCTCATTGCGAATAGTTGCAAGTAGATGTCGCCGTCGACTCAGAGCATTTGCAACTTGGTTAAGCTTGCCACTTTTGTGTTTGATAGAAAAAGTGTACTTGTTTATTGTTGACAACCACCTATCATGCATACGGTTAACCTTAGCTGAAGTCTGAAGATATTTCAAAGCATGATTGTCAGTATTAATGACAAACTCTTGATGAACTAAATAAGTATGCCACTGTTTCAGAGCTTGTACAAGAGCAAGTAACTCTAATTCATAAGTAGACCATTTTTTCTGCGTCTCAGAATTCTTCTCACTATGAAAAGCAACTGGGTGTCCTTCTTGATATAAAACTGCTCCAATCCCAATAATAGAAGCATCACAGTCGACTTGAAAAGTTTTGGAAAAGTCTGGCATGACAAGAATAGGTGCAGAACATAGTTTTTCTTTAAGAGTATTAAAACTCTTATCGGCTTCTTCAGTCCATATGAACTTATCTTGCTTCAAACAATCAGTAATAGGTGCATCAATTGTGCTGAAATTCCTTATGAAACGCCTATAAAAAGAAGCCAAGCCGTGAAAACTTCTCACCTCTTTAAGAGAAATAGGAACAGGACAATCTTGTATAGCTTGTATTTTAGAAGGATCCACGTGAATACCCTTTGAAGAGATGACATATCCCAAAAAGGTAACTTCAGAAGACATAAAAGTGCATTTCCTAAAATTCACGAACAAAGAATTATCGAGTAAAACTTTGAATACTTGAGAAAGATGATTGAGATGCTCCTTTGTACTGCGACTAAAAATCAGTATGTCATCAAAGTACACAATGACAAACTTACTCAAAAAGGGTTGTAAAACCTGATTCATGAGTCTCATAAAGGTACTAGGGGCATTAGACAAACCAAAAGGCATAACAATCCATTCATATAAGCCTTCTCTCATCTTGAAAGCAGTTTTCCATTCATCTCCCACTCTTATCCTAATTTGATGATAACCACTTCGAAGATCAAGTTTAGTAAAAATGATAGATCCAGCTAAAAGATCAATCATATCTTCAATACGAGGAATAGGAAATATATAAGGAATGGTGATACGATTCAATGCTCTGCAATCTATACATATTCTCCAACCATTATCCTTTTTAGGAACCAAAAAAGCAGGAAAAGCACAAGGGATAGTACTAGGTCTAATTAATCCTTTAGATAACAAATCATTAACTTGACCCTGTAGAATTGTATGTTCAGTAGGACTTAACCTATAATGAGCTTGATTAGGTAAAGAATCTCCAGGTATAAGATCAATACAATGTTGAACATTTCGAAAAGGTAGTAAATGCACAGGTAATTCGTTAGGAAATAAGTCATGATATTTAGACAGTAAAGGTTGTACCTGAGTGGGAATTGGTACCATAGGTTTGGTCTCCTCATGAGAACTCAACGAGTGGGTGGAAAGTAAATTTCGAGAGATGGTAGCCACCAAAGCAGTAGTCTTGAAATCACTTCGTTCTTTAATTACCGAAGAAGACCTTGAAGGAAACATAGTTATTCGTTTACTATCTTTGTAAAAGGTATAAGTATTCTCAAAACAATTGTGGACTGCTCTAACATCATATTGCCATGGTCTTCCAAGAAGAAGATGAGTGGCAGTCATATCGATCACGTCACAAAGCACAGACTCCTTATAGCCAATAAAAGAGAATTCAATAACACACTGATGAGTAATATTTTGAGTTGCAGAACTATTTACCCATCCTACAGAATAAGGAGTAGGATGCGGGGTAGTTGGTAATCCCATCTTTTCCACAACAACAAATGCAATGTAATTATCTAAACTGCCACTGTCAATGATCATGTCACATACTTTACCACCAATAGAACACTTGGTTTTGAAAATATTATGCCTTTGAGAATAACATGGTTCCGTAAGCATGAGTGGCCGAATCATTCCAACAAAGTGATCACCATGAGTATCATGTAACTCAATATTTTCAACATCTTCACCGTCATCATCATCCAAGAATTCAGTATCTTTTGAGTCACCATAAGCTAGGGTATCTCCAATGAAACCATTAAAGCGTCGACAATCAGAAGAAGAATGACCTAGTTGGTGACACTTATTGCACTTATCGCCATGATACTTTGAATAAATGTTAGGAGCCTTAGTTGGAGGTGGAAATTGTTGTTGCATTCTATTAGAAAATCGAATCTTTGAAGGTTTATCCTGCTGTTGGTTGATGGATTGATGTGTAACAGGGGATGGAAAAATAGGCGAAACATCAGTATGAGGAGATGGCTGAGAAAAAGAAAAACTCACTGGAGGGTGTTGTTGTGGAGAAGACAGACCATTGCTTCTGTCCGGTGGATCCACGAATGTTGAGCCCTTAGAATATGGATCAACAACAGACGTTGAGCCGTGGTCCACTGTGTTACCAACATAAGAATTATATGGTTTCGCAGTCTTAGCATAATATTGATAACGAGCTTGTCTCGGAGTTGACTGTCGAGATGAATTGAGTAAACGCTTTTCAACTCGAATAGCTTGTTGAATCGCTTAAACCATGGTAAAAACTGATTGATTCATCACGTGCTGAATTAAGTTGTTTAAGCCGTCAATAAAACGTGCAACCAACTGTGCTTCAGTTTCATTCAACTGGTTACGTGCAACCAAGCTATAAAATTCAGCTACATATTCTTCCACAAACCTATCTCCTTGTCGATAATGTTGAAGCTTAAGAAATAATTGTTGCATATAATCATGAGGTAAAAATTTATCTCTCAATAATTCTCTCATTCGTTTCCAAGTACGTATGGGAGGTTTGTGAACGTTACGCCGATCCTCACAAATCTTATCCCACCAAGCTGCAGCTCCACCTTTAAGCTTGTATGCTACCAATTTTACTTTAGAATAATCAGGTACTTCCATGAAACTAAAGAAGGATTCCACTTCATAAAACCAATCCAATAATTCTTCAATCTGTAACCCACCATGGAAGTTGGGAATATCCGCTTTCAATTTGTATTCTGGCAAAGTTCCATATGGATTATTTCTTGATTGTAACCGTTTTTCATCCTTCCACGTTTGCGCTATTTCCTCTTCAAGTTTATCCTCATCCTCATCACTGTGGGAATTCAAAATTGCAGGTTTCTTATAAGAACTATTAAGAAAACCCTCAAACTGTTTTGTGAACTTAAGAAATTGAGAAATTTCATCAGGAACATGAGTAGATTGAACAAAAGGTTTTTTTTTGGTTTGTTTGTGTCATAAGTTTCTATTTCTCCAGTACTCTTTGCTCCGTCTTCTATATCTTCAGTTAAACTAGGCATCTCAACTTCAAAACCAGCATGTTTCCATAACTTATCCAGAGCCTTTCCATAGGAAACTAACCTATTATTGATAGTTTCAAACTTTTTGTCGACAATATCTGTAAAGACATTGAGATTGGTATTGTTGGTTTCCAGCTTGGTTGTAAGTTCATCAAAATAAGTTTTAAATAGTTCCTTCATCATAGCTTCGATATCAGCTTTTTCCATTGAAAGAAAAGTAGGATTTTTGTAGGTGCGGAAGCGAGTTAAGGATCTGTTCTTAGAGCAAAATCTAAAAACTCTGTCGAATGATACCAACTAATGCAGTACTACTAAGAAGAAAGCAATTCAAATATTGTTGTAGTTGAGAAGTGAAGAATATGATGAGGTAATAGACGAACAATAAGGTTTAAAGATGAGAAAGGTAGGTTACTCAGAAAGAGTTTGTTTTAATAATAACTTGATAATAATAACTTGTCTTACAAAATCTTAATAAGCCTGTTTATATAGGCATGGACGAACTCTAAAAATAAGAAAACTCTAAAAGAAGAAGTGCTAGACTTGTAACACAAGTAAGCCCAAGATTTAGTCGTGAAAGTTGATGTAGTGCTAAGAGGTCAACTATCTTTGTTGACACGGGACCATGGGATCAACTGGGACAGTTGATATGCTGATAACGGGTAGATTTCCTACATCAATGCAATAGCCTAGCATTCATCTAACTCAGTTAATTCAATGTTCAGTAACAATTATATTTATTTTCTTCGGATCTCCACCATTTAATTCATCTCAATACATCCACCCCATCAGTTCAATTCAACCATTACGCCATCTTTCATCAGATCTCAACTAAGCTGTCACAGCAATAACCATCATCCTTCTTCTACTGGCTATAACCCAAACCCTCATTTTAATCATGTCCACTCAGTACCAACACCTACAATCCAGCTCACTGCTGCTGAAAACCCAACTACAACTCAACTTCTTTTGATTGTTGTTATATCTTCAACTCATACACAACTGAAGCCTAGTTTAAACACTTTTAACTTCAACTATATAGCTATTTAAACCAGCAACAGCTACAGAACCACCTTTATGAGACTCAACTCCATATACTACAATGATTTAGCTCTAATTCTACATCTGCAATTCACCTCAACACAAACAACAAAGCTATATTACCACTGGCTGAAATTTCATTCATCTTCTTCACCTTCAACTATGTTTAACTCCGTGAAATCCTTGAAATCATCTAGCACCACTAGATTGTAACTGAGACTCTTTGGATCCATCAAATTCTACCACCATTCACAGCTTCATCACCCCTTCTTCCATTCACCAAACTCTCTCAATAACAAAACCCTAATATCTCTGAATTTTCAAAACCCCAAGTTGTAGAAATCAAATCCCACAAATCCCTTCAATTGAAATCTCCAAACCCATCTCTAATTACTCAATTTCCTAATCGATTGAAAATAAATCAATCATAAATTTACAAAAAGCCTATACTAAACTCTCTGAATTACCTGATTCTTTTGAGTTTGATTCAATCAATCGAATCAACACCTCCTTCATCAGCTACTCCTTGATATTTTGCTACCTCACTCGATCTCAGAATCTCAAAGTTGTTCTTTCCTAATCACACACAGGAGATGAACATGAAATATGAGAATAAAAAGAAAATGAAAGCGAGAAAATCGAAAGAAAACCAAGCACGTCTCACAGAATCATGTAACTTTACAAGAAGAAAACAATTTCTAGGGTTTGGGTAATTGAAAGATTGGGTTAGATTTCTGAAATATGGGTTTTGATTCATGTGATTAGGGTTTAGGAGAAATGGGTTTGAATATCTGAAAACTTTGGATTGATTTCGGAGATCAAGGTTTAAGGTTAGGAGAGAAGGAAAAATGAGAGGATACCTCGATACGAATTTTGGGAGACAGAAAGAAAATGGAAATGGAAAAGAGATAAGAGATAAGAGGACAATAAGGTTTACAATAGACATTTAAACCCTCATTATATCAATAAAGGCTAGCGTGTCCTAGGTTTTTTTAATTTTTCGGTAATTAGGATTTAGAGCAATGTATTACGCATTTTGCGCAACGTATAATCGTCTGCAACACATACATCCGTTTCAAAACTGAAATAAAAAACGTTGCAAAAACCTGAATATGGTGAAGCTGGTAGTCATTGGAACCATAATCAACCTTTTGAAGGTTGTGATCAGTATTTTATAGATCCCAATGACCATGCACATATTATCATCCACCACGGTGGGAATTTGAACAATTTTGTACTTCCTCGATCTCTTATAGGCAATCTGTGAAAGAAAATCTCATACACATCAAACAAAATAATGCTAGGTTTAAATTGAATTCATTTCATAACAAACCATATAGCATTACTTCTGAATTCCTTTCTATAATGACCTTATGCGCAACCATGTAATGAATACCCATATGCTATGAGGATACCTACTATTGAAGACTCTCCTTCCATGGGAAAAATTAATGCATATTTATATATGATTTTACTTCATGTACAAAATGAGGGAATGGATGAATTTCATGATGAAATGTTTTTTATTCCTAATGAGGTAAATTTTAAAAATAGTGTGTTTACTCATACAACTGATATTGAATATGAACCTAATCAAAAGGTAATCGAGTCGACTAGAGATACTATATATTTGAATATGGAAGTGCATCTTTGTTACGATGATGATGATGATAAATATTTAATGTTGGAAGAACATGTATACTTTGAAAATGTTCTTACGAAATCCCATGTTTCTGAGACATTAGATTCTATTAATGCTTCTTCTAATTTTCTTATTCGTAATACTGAATTTTTGGTGATATGGTTACTCATCTTGAGCCTGTGCAACTGTCCAGTGAAAAAATGCATGACACATATCTTGTGTCTGACTTAGGTAAGGTTGAATCTTCTAGTGACACTAATGTTCCTATGCATGAAAATATAAGGGATGTGTTTGATTCCATGCCTAGGTCCCAACATGATATTTCTTCTGATTTTCCTATGCTTGAAACTAAAGTTGTGAATGAGGATGATGATAATAAATTGGGGTTTGCTGATTTGTTCAATGACTGTGAGCATGATACTGCATCACTTTTTTCTGATTGGAAATATACTAGGCTGCGTACTGAAACTTTGGAGCGCAATAATGAATATAACTTAGCCAAGTCAAGCTCTCTGCTCATGTCACAAACTGGTAATCTTGCACCAAACCTAGATTTGGTTCTTAAAGATATTATTAAACCTACTTTTCTACCTAATCTAGGATTGGAACCATGTGCTTCTCAAAATTTTTTGGACTATTTTGCAGCTAAATATAATACCTTTGATAAGCCACAGTTGGAGTTTACTCATGTATCTTCATCCATCCCTGAACATGTCCACTTTGAATTAGACCTTGTGCATGATGCAACCTTGAAATTTAGAATTTTTTTCCTAAATGTATATCCGTTGAAAAATATAGGTTTAGGGGTAGCTCAGTTATATCAAAAGTATTGCTTACCCTCTCATGTTATTTATGTTTGAGATTGTTGATATTTCTGCATTCTGTCTTCTGGGTTGATCCTCAACTCTTTAGGCTGTTGGTTTATGGTGAATCATCATTGTATAATCCAGTAGGTAATTATATTTTCTAACTTTCTCTTGTATATATATATATATATGTTTGCTAATCCAATGTGGCGTCTGTTGATTTCCTGTCGAATTCAACTTGAATATTACAGTTCTAATCTTTCTCTCGCCAGTATCTGGTAATCTCTTTCCTTTAAAATTTACTCTTCACTGTTCTCCTGGTATGTGGTCGTAATTCTGCTTATCTTTTGAAACATTGAGGAAAATGTTATATTTAGGTTTGGGGGGGTATTTTACATATAGAGTTTTTAGCCTTTTGCTTTAAAAAAAATCAAAAAAAATCAAAATTTGCATAAAACCTTTAACTTTTAGAGATTTTAGAGTCACTAGCATGCTTCTAGCTATGTTTATATAGAGAGTCTTACCGAAATAACTGAACTTAGAAGTACTGGAGAACACAATCGGGTTTCTTAGTTGTTAGAGCGTTAAAGTTGGATTTAACCATACCTGTGGGAAAATTAGGTGCTGCAAAGATATTTGGTAGTAGAATTGTGATCACCCTTAGTGGATACTACCTATTTTTACATCAAGAGAGGCACCGACCTTCAATTTTTGTGACTATATAAAAAGTACTTTTAGAGTGTATGTCACCGTACGTAAATTCCGGGTAGGAATGGTGAGCTACCCAACTTCGCACCACTTTCAGCACTATTTTTGATCTCTTGAGTGGTAATTCTGTCAATCATGAGGATGATGTGTAAAGATGAAAACTCCTTCTTGTAGTTTGATTTGCAGTTAGCACATTATCTCTCTCAACAACATCAACAGATCCATAGAAACACATCATCATCAACGAGCAAATCAACGTCAGATTCTATGAAGAAAGATGAAATAGTCCAAGGTTTACATGCAACAATACATGGAAAAGTAAAATTCTTATTCAAAGTGAAGATACTGTACAAAAAGAAGAATTTTATAAACATTTGAAGAGATATTTCACAAAAGCAAAGAAAATAAAAAGATGAGAAGTAGTAAAGTTTATAAAATCAAGACAATACAGGTTGTGAAGAATTAAGGGATAACGTCCTTCATTCATGACTTTAGTAGTTTCATTATTTATTTTATTATTTTCAGTTTGTTAAATAAATAAATAAGTGTTACAGGGCCTACGGCCCATGGATGTGCGGTCCATGGGTTATCTATTTATATGTATAAAATGTAACATATGTAATAGACTTACTAATCTTCCTAATAAGATTCTTATTCTTCTTCCTCTCATCTCTCCATGTTTCAGCACTAATTATCCTTAAACACGTTATCACCACGATGCTATACCGCGGAGCTATATCGGGTTGATTGATTTTTTTTCGACATGGATGATAACTCATGTCGTCAAGCTAATTTGAAATCGCTGGAATCAAATAAGATAAGTTGGATCTACTCTTTTTCCAATATATTTTTTTTTCTTCTTTTCATTGTTTTTGATTTTGGCATATACAATATTGGGTATATTAAATCTGCGGTGAAAATTAATTTAATCATAAATTAGAGATTATTTTGATTTATTTTTGGTACTTTTCATGCCTTTGATTATTTTGGTACTAATCATAATCATAATCTTAATCATCGTATTTTGTAATTGGGGATTTTGGGATATGATTTTTCGATCCTAGTTAGTGGTCGTGGAAGAAAATCAATAAAAATCTGATGCCTTAGGCTTGGGTGCTCTTGTTCGCCGTGGAAGAAAATGTGACCCCGTCTGTTGGCATTCCGGGGAGAAGAAAATCCGTATGTATATGTCTGTGGTGGATCGTATAATGGGTTTTTACAATAGTTTTACGGCTGATGCGTATATGCAATTGGGTATGTTAAAATAACAAAGGAGGTATACCGAAAGTTTCCTTTTATGTCTTCGTTTTGATTTTCCTTTTAATATTATCAGATCCAATATATATACATATAATAGCGGAAATCTATTAAATCTATGAATTGTGATTTGATTTGATTTAAACTATATTTCTGGCCCTGTTCATGTATTTGGTGGGAATTCCATTCATGTTTGGTGGAAATCCGAGGAGACATCGCTCACCTCCCTGAAAAATAGTAACATGTTCATCCGTGAAAAATAGAAGAAGGGAAGGACCCGTTTGTCCAAACCTGGACCCGTATACCTGTTCCGGATCCCTCCGTCCGATCTTATTCCAGATGGGTCTGCCCGATCCAATTCCAGATGGGTCTGCCTGATCCAGTTCCAGATGGATCTGCCCGATCCAGTTTCTCAAATCCAGTTCAGTTATGTTCCGTTACAGTTTGGGGTTGTGCATAACCAAGCATATTCTGGGTTGGTGTACATATAATGGGAACTAAAGCCCAAGGTATGTAACTAATGTGGGCTTTTACATTGAATAATAGTTTCTAGGCTTATTTGTTTGTTTTTAGAACATGCCTAGTTTTGTTTATTTTTGTCTTAAAATAAGCCAACAGCATATAAACGGTCAACTTAAATTATTTTTATTGATCTCAATCATTAAGAATTTTGGCCTTAATGCTATTTGTTATCTTGAATATGATATTGGCTATAGTTGAATGGTGTAATTTGTTTAATTGGTTGTACCAACTCGATTCAAATATATTTATTTGGGGTTTAAAAGTACTTGAGCACCATTATTGTGTATTTGATATTTTCTGCCCGGATTTGAATGTTCTGTGGGATGTAATCTACTTGCTCGACTATTAAAGAGTCGGTAGTTTCAAAAGATACATTCAAATAAAATCACATGTATTCCAATTTTTTGTGGAAGAACTCACAAAAGACTATATGAGTCAGAAAATTTCCATTTATCGAACCAGTACATGTTGAAGTATGACAACAAGAGAACTATCTTTAGTTATATATTCAACCTAAATAAGTGGTTGACATGTGTAGTGAGATTCTCTTGGCCTATTGAGATAAAGAAATTTCTCAAATTAATCTAAATGTACCAAAATTAAAAATGGAAAGAACCTCGAAGTAACGAGGGTTAGACGTACCGACTCATATAAATCATTTGAAAAGGGACATATGTATCATGAGAGAAAGATGTGCTTTTGCCTTCGATAGTAATAACACTAATACACAAGTATCAACCGAGTATGGGATCAGCTAAAATGTAATTGTAGATCCCATCATAAATGAAAGAGTTGGAAATGCACCTGGTCATAGGTATTGGTATATACAATGTAATGTGTGTATCATAGTAACAACCAAATTTCACATCAACTTTAATGGCAGCAAGAACTTTGCCTGGCCAATTGACTATCTTATCGAGCGCAGCACTACTCATTTTTTTTCAAGATAGAACAAAGACGTCGTAAAATCTCTAGATGTACCAAGAGATAATCACACCTTGTTAAATTCCTAAGTAACCCGTGAAAATGGATATCATGTGGAACATCAAAATGATGAGAATGTAATTGATTGCATCTTTTATAGTCACTAAAGTATTTAGAAGGAAACATACTTTAGAGAGACTAATGAGTCAATTTAGTAAAATGTAAGTCAATATAGTATTAATTTGGATTATTGAATCCATATTGATTCCAACGATGAAATGTTGGAAATTGACTCACATAGGCTTTGGGCATAACCATAAAGCAACTTTGGTTGTGACATGATGATCGTTTTGAAAGGACTCATGCGAACATCACTTTATTTGAGTGAACAAAAATGGGAACAATATAGACAGAATGTGAAGTAATGACATCTCTCAATAAGTGTTTTCTAAAGTACTAGATGCACAACGCCCTCCTCCCTCACATTATGCTTATAAGTAAGAGAGCATATGACTCATTTTTACAAAGTCTCCAGTAAAACAGGATCGAGACCATCATAAGATGCAAATGGTAAAAATTCCATATTACAAAGAAAACAAGGTGAAATTTAGAAAAATATTCATGCAGAATGCAGACCATTGATGTGACTGATGGATCTGGTGAATGTTTTGACATTTTGGACTAATTATATAGTTCCAAATAAATTTGCGTTTGGAAAAATACTAGCATATATTTTACATGTACGGGCTCACCACCCTTTGTAAATGCTAGAGAGTGTACATCAAAAGGACTTGATGGTTATTGCATGTTTAATAGGATCAAATGCAGAGTATCCTATACCCCAAGGTCTTGCAAAGGCTATCATCAAAGGTTATAGATGGTGCCTAAGGCATGGTTATGCGTACAAACCTACCTTTAACTGCTTGGGGAATATGCAATATTGACGCATCTTTACTTAATTCGTTTTAGAACCCAATATTAGTCAACCTTTTATGCGTACCAGTTGGTAACTGGATTTAAGCCTGACATTCGTGTTCTTACGTATTGTTGGTTACACTATATATGTGCCATTATGACTCCACATCGTACTATGATGGGTCTTCAAAACTGTTAAGTAGTTATGTTGGAAATGAGTTCCCAACAGTTATCCGCATTTTTGAAACCTTTGGCTGGAGATATCTTACCGCTAGATTTGTGATTTATCACTTTAGTGAGATAGTCTTCCCGTCGTTAAGGGGACATAAGGAAAATTATTTTCTAAGGGAACGACATGAATTGTCGTGGTGTGTTCCCACTGTGTCACATATTGATTCTTGTACTCCACAAATGTAAATGTGAAGTAACAAAGAATAATTGATTTTCAGAATGTATACTGATGTCGTTAAATGGATGAGATCACACATACCAGCTGCAAACCTACCTACAAGGTTAAAAATCCTCAAGAAGGGACATACACCATAGACTAAGGTGTTACAACTACACTTAGTGTAAGTGTGGTTTAGGCCATGGATTCATAAAGGAAGTTGGAGATACCGCTTGGCTCGATCAATGCTCACCTATAAAGGAATTAGATGAGTAAGGCACAACTTATTTATATCATCAGAAATCATCTCATAATATTGTATGTGAATATGTCCATGAATCAAATGGGAGGACGCTCCGAAGTTTTAAATGATTCTAGAGAACAATGAAATCCTGACGGATTATGAGAATGCACATGAGTCAATGGAAGGATCATGTGTGCACAGTGATGATATTATCTATAAATAGTTTCTCCAGAAGTAGAGCACAATGAGATCGAACCATGCTTTATTATGATTAATTTCAAATAAATAGCATATTTGGCCTACACAATCCAGGTAGAACTTAGTTCTTTGGAAAATATATGGGTATTTGGTGTGGTAGTGCTAACCAACCAAGTGTAAAGACTATTGGACATACATAATTAATTTTTCATAAAGCTTAATGAGAAGAAAGTAGTCTTAAAGTACAAAGACTCTCCTTGTGGCGCGAGGTTTCTCACAAAGCCCTGAAATTGTTCTCTTGTAATAAACGTTATAGAGTTCCGCTACTTAGTTAGCTTGGTAATTTCAAAAGGACTTGAAATGTAGCATATGTATGTGGCTGTTACGTATCTCTGAAATAATCAAGAGATAGAAGATATTTACAAAAGTACTTGATGGACTTTTGTTTCCCAAATCAAATGACTCTAAACCACAGAGTGCGTTTACAGTTAGATAGAACGCTCACTTATAGATTCAAGCAATCAGGCGGATGTGGTATACCCATCTAAGTGGATACTTTATTTGGAGGGGATAGATAAATAAGTTATTTTTCTTGCGTATTCACAAGAAAGTTCCTAATTTGGAATTGTAGCTATTTATGTCGACGGTACAGACATGATGGGCACTTTTGGTGTAATAAGAGACCTTAAAAGCTATTTAAATTCTGAATTTGAGATGAAAAATCTAGGGAAAGCTCGACCGAGTACTGAGCTTGTGGGATATTATTCCACCAGTTTGCATATGTCTAAAGTTGTCAGGAAATTTAACAAAGACATGCATCCTGATAGCACTCCCATGATTAGTCGAGGTTCAAATGTAAGTAAGTGACAATTTTGTCTAAAGGAAGATGACGAATATTTGTTGGGAGATGAAATTCCCATATCTAAGTACAATAGACGCATTTTTGTACTTAGTATAATAATATACTCGATTAAATTTTACATCCTTAGGAAACTTGTTAGCTAGATATAGCTCCGCGCCAACGCAGCGTCATTGGAATGGTATAGTGAATATAATCATGTACTTAAAAGTAACCATTGACATAAATTTATTTTATCCCTACAAAGACATTAAAAGGAATGCTAATGAAAGTGCAATCCAAAAGTTGTTGATTAAGTAGGAACAATAATCTCTTCTCCAATGAAAGTAAATAGAGGGAGATATGGTAGATTATTTTCTAAGTCATTACCAATATTCAGTTTCGAAAAATACATGACTAAAGGAACTGTCTGGAACAACTCTGAAAGTAATCAGGGGGAGGATCCAAGGATATGATGTCGACATATTTTACTCCGAAATTGAAGCTGTGTTGTACTCTTTTTCCCTTTGATTGAGAATAGTTTTTCCTAAAGGGTTTTGTTACTCGACAAGGTTTTTAGCGAGGCAACACTAAAAACATCAAGTATGTTGAACATTGAAGACATAAAGATCGTGTCGATATTACTAAAAATATCTAAATCGAAGGAATGAAATGCGATAGTTTGTTAAACAACGTAACTTCTAGAATCAACAACAGGGTTTTATAAACGTTCAAGTCACCAAAGTAAAGTGTGATAAACTCCTTTTGACTGCATTAGACTAACGAAAATTATCCGACATCAGGGGGAGCATCTAATGGTGTGTTGAACTATTTTCCTTCATCGAGGTTACTTTTTCCCATAGAGGTTTTTTACTCGGTAAGGTTTTTAATGAGACAACAACAAACACCGGGAATGTAATTTCCCAGCTAAGGCTATTGTCTTTTCCACGAGGATTTTCTGCCTTAAGAGTTGTGAAGCAACTAGTCAACTTCAACAGAGCAAAGTGATCATCTGCAACGGATCACCTTTACCTGCATCTGTCATGTTGTACTCTTTTCTCTTCGTCAAGGTTTTATCCCACTGGGTTTTCCTTGTCAAGGTTTTAATGAGGCAACACATTCGAGTTTGACTATGTTCTGAGTTTGCTTATTATTGTACTCTTTTTCTTTAGTTCAGGTTTTGTCCCTTGGGGTTTTCCTGACGAAGTTTTAACGAGGCAATTAACTTAGACTCATAGATCTTTGAAGATCATATTGCATGTGATGAACTACATGTAAAGTACAAGACAACATGTGAAGTACTACATTTGAAGAACTGTACCAAGGTTTTGTCCCACTGGGTTTTTCCTTGTCAAAGTTTTAACGAGGCAATTTATTTCGGCACAAGCCATCAAGAAGAGGACGTCATTTGAAGAAATACATTCAAAGCACTATATGTGAAGCACTATGTATAAAGTTTTGTTATTGAACCGCACAAGGGGGAGTGTTACAGGGCCTATGTCCCATGGATGTGCGGTCCATGGGTTATCTATTTATAAGTATAGAATGTAACATATGTAATAGACTTACTAATCTTCCTAATAAGATTTTTCTTCTTCTTCCTCTCATCTCTCCATGTTTCACCACTAATTCTCCTTAAACAATAAGTACTACAGTTTGTTTTTAGTTTGTTAATAAACACCATGGTAAATAAGAAGAATTCAAGAGGAAAATTCAAGCAACAAGAAAATTGAAGAGAAAAATCAGAAATTATCAAGGTTCTACGAAGTTCAAAAATTCATCATCAATAGTTGAAGATTGAAGACATTTTTATGGATGTTGTGAGAGCCTAGTTAGCAATTCGGGATACAGAGGGGAGTTCGGGATGGCATATGTACGGGAATTATACGGATTCAGGGATATCGTATTCGGTCAAAAATCCGGTTAATGGTTCATTGTTCGGAATGGCATATGTATATGTATAATCATTTTTGAGATATGAGTTCGGCAATGAAAATTCGACATACATTAAATTAATAGAAAGTAGACTTTCAAGATTTTAATGAAGGAGAAACATGATTTTCATCAAGTTTTGTGTGTTATATAGATAATACATTGAAAATGTACAACAACAAGTAACATATCTCAATGGTTGGAGACTTACTAAGAAAACTAATGGTCATGGGTTCAATTCTCACGGCCAACATCTTTTTTGTTAGTCATCAAAACAGAAGGAAATGTTCTTGGATCCCGACTCAATGACCCAACATAGTTCGAATCACTGAGTCATGGCGAGTCAATACCTAGTCACTGTTCGAATTATCTAGACGAATTATACGCGAGTCCGAATTATTCGCGAATAATTCAAAATACCCATATAGTGCGCGAACCAGGTATGGTGTTTCAATAATTCATCTGTATGATTCGAATTCAGTTGATTCACCGAATTACTAACTAGGTGTGAGAGTGGTATTGATTGCCGATCAAATATGAAGGTAAGTGAGTACTCTCATCCTCCTATAATGATTGATTTCCTTTCTAAGAGATCATCAGAAAAAGATTCTTTTTCCCACAACTTTGTGGAGTCTCCAGAAATTATTTCGGAAGGTTTTCCTTCCCACCATTCAACGTGTGCAGGATTTCTCTCTCTATTCCTGTCTGCACACATGAGAGACTAGAAAAGCGGTCTTTTTGAGTGCAATTATCATAAAACCCTATTGATGAGGCAGAATTCGAGGCTTGTGATCACTCTCGAACCCGAATTCTTTCATATGGTACGGTTATTTCTCGCTCAACTCTTAAGGATGAGAATGCGTCCTTTGGCAGTTCTAACTTATTATTACTAGCATGCATAAACTCTATGTCCTCATAGCACCTTGGATGCTTGGGACACTATTACGCTCTGAAGTTGAACAAGGTTTTGTGGGTAGGTACACCTCTGTTAAACCCTCACGAGACTACAACTCGTCCACTAGGGACACCTAGGGGTTAAAAGGCATAGTGCATACGCTAAATGCATTCAATAGACCAACGACAGTGGTAGAGTTAGGATTTCTTAATTTTTGTTTCGCTTGAGGACAAGTAAAATTCAGGTTTGGGGGTATTTTATGAGTGCCAAATATTGCATATTTTTATACCTTTTTCTTGGAAATTAACTCATCTTATGCGCTTTAAAATCATATATTATCCCAAATTCTATATTTTATTCGTTTTTAAGAATAAATACTTTTACTAATTAATTTTGTGTTTTTAGGAACTAAATAAAGCTTGGATGAATTGAAAATCCAAAGATAAAAGGATTGGTGACAACATAAGACAGGCAAAAAGTGAAGAATATTGTTTGCACCTCATCCGCAAGTGAAGAATGTTGTTTGCAAGACTCAAAACTAGGTATAGGCTTGAGATATTAACTTTGAACAAGACATGGGCTTAGAAGAAATAAAAACCAAGACCCAAACCCATTTATAATATGAGCCGTCAGATTCAATCTAGCTGATGAACATCCAACATCATATCCACACAGTACATCAACAGTTGATACTCTCGCCTCACACCCGAGCACCTTATATCCTTCCCCTATTCGAGAAGAACCAAACACACCTTCACTTCGTGTTCTTCTTTCCTACAAGCTCTATAAAAACACCATTTCTCCTCCATCAATCACCTACACTCCCGACCAATTTTGAGCACTGCCACCTTCTCAAGAGCCATCAATCAATCTCCTAGTTTCTATCTCTCTCCATCTTATCTTCTCCATTATAAAAAATAGTAACCCTATAATCTATGATTGAGAGAGATAAGACTAGGGTTTCTTCACAGCTAAAGAAAACATCAAATCAAGGAGCTGTAACATTGAATTGCATAAGGGGTTTGTCAGAAAACATGTTATTGGTGAGTGGGTGTTCTCTAAATTGTCAAATTCTAAGTGATTGAGTGAAAATTGTTTATAAATAAAGAAGGCAGTGTGATGTAAAATTCATGCCCGGATTAGACGGTGCACCAAGAAGTGGTTCATGTTTGATTTTATTATCTTCATGATGTTCTAATTTCATAGTTAGGGTTCAGATAAAACCTTTAATCTATTGCTAAATTTGGATCATGTATTGATATTGTTCTTGTTGTGCTATAATATTTTGGATAAATATAATCTGAGCCATCAGCATTTTTCTTTCACAATGTATGCCATGTATCCATTGTAGTTATAATAACACTATATTGATTGTGCTAAAACTCGTGCTTAATTGATTGTTGTTCGATCTTTTGACTAGTTGTGCCCTGAGAAGACAGTTAGCACTTTGGAGGGATACCTTAGTTACGATTAGAATATCCATATCAGGTTTGTTTAATTATCTAAGTGATTGATCTTTGGTTAGTTTGTTTTGTGAGAGGGAAGCTAATACTAAGATTAGGAATCATCTTAGTGACACTAAACCATCCTCCTGAAACTTCCCTGGATAGGCGGAAGACCACCGGTGTCTATTATAAGGGACAAGATTAGTATTGATACTGAATTGACTTAGTGTAGGTTAAGTGGTGGATTCGACTGCCCCTAGCACCTCATTTATATGCTTGTAAATTATTGTTTGCTTTCATTTTTGTTGTTTCAGTCACTACCATCATCTAGTCGTTTCGGCAACAAAACCCCATTTTGTGTTACTCTCTTGTTTGAATCAGTATAGTAAGACCATAAATTCAAATCTATACCCACCTTGTCCCTGTGGATTGACATGTGCTTTCCCTATGTTTCATATCGACACTGTACAGTTTCAGTTATTATTGTAGGTACTCTTTATAAGCCTCCCATCAGCTAACTGATCTTTAGTTGAAATGAACTGCACTCGAATTTGCTTGTTTGATTCTCGTTCATGCACAAAGTGGTAGTCTATTTCTATGTGTTTCATGCGAGAATAAAATACTTAGAAATGCGTTATGTAGATCCTAAGTTGTCACACTATCATGATGGGATTTTAACTGTGATTCCTAGCTCCTTTACCAATGACTGAAGCCATATTCATTCAGAAGTTGCAATGGCTATACCTCGATATTCATCCTCTCTACTTGACTTATATTTTGTCTTCTATTTTTGTGCGCTCCAAGGGATAAGATTTCCTCCAAATTAGATGCAACAGCCACTGGTGGATCGTCGATCATCCAAGCTACCAGCCCAATCAGAATATGAATAGGCATGGAGTATAGTGTCTAATATTTTTATAAATATAAACCATGATGAAATGCGTACTTTAGATATCTTAGAATTCGCTTGACTAACTCTTAATGTCCAATGTAAGGATCTTGCATCTACTGAAAGACTTTGTTTACGGCTACTCATGACGAATTAGATACACGTAATGTAATACTCCACATATAGTGTAATAAAGTGTTGGATCTTCAAACTTTTGTATACCTACTTTACTTATCTTTACATTCACATCAAGAGGGGTGGACACTGGTTTTACACCATCCATCTTCGCGCGTTTGAGAGATCAAAAATATATTGCTGACTTAAGACTATTGACTCATCTTGCTTAATAACCTTTATGCCCAAGAATTAGCTCAGGTCACCCAAATATTTTATTGCAAATACCGAATGCAAAGCACTGATGAGGTTTATAATGAGTGAAGAGTTAGATCATGTGATGATAATGCCAACAACATAGATCAGTACATAAACAACCCCATATGGATTTTGCCGGATAAACAAGTACCTATCAGCTATACAACCCTTGAACCCCAATTCAGTAAGATATGTGCTTAATCTTGAAAACCATGTTCGTGGAGCTTTCTTCAGACCGTAAATCGATTTATTTATCTTTCAAACATGAGTTGGATAGTCTGGGTCAACGTAACTAGTATACTATTGCATATAAACATTTTCAGTCAATACACCATGTAAGAAAGCATTTTGAACATCCAATTGTCGCATGGACCAATTATTTGCAAACACAATCGATAAAACAAGTCTGGTAGTGCTAGGTTTTATCACAAGAATGAATGTTTCATCGTAGTCAAAACCTTACCGTTGATTAAATCCTTTTGACACCAATCGTTCTTTGTGTCTGTCTATTTTAGCATCTGACTTTTGTTTTAACCAATCAAATTCATCCAGGATTTATATGGTAATAAGCTCCAAGTGTCATTGGGAATGTGTGCATTTATATCATCATCCATTGGAGGCCTCCACTGTGGATCTTTTGATGCTTTTGTATAGAAAGTAGGAGAAATAAATTATGTCTCTCTTAGTGGATACTTTGGTACAGTAAGACAAAGCTTTTTAACATGTTTTTTGATGACATCCATAGCTCTAGTAACCATTGGGGTGTTGCTGAGGTGGTGGTTGTGCTTAGTAATTTTTACTACTGGTTATGAAGAAGTATTCACTACTGTATCATTATGTTGTGCAGTGATGACTTGTGACAACACATCATCCAAGTTAGGTGACAGAGGTGGGGTGTTTGTAGATTGAGAAATAAAAGGTGAAAATGATTCAAACAATAGTATTGTCAGATGGTGGAACATAAAAAGAGGAAGATGTCAAGATTTTTATAGTAGGTGCTGAATTGTGTTGAGTACGTATAGGAGAACGTACATGTTGCTTAGAAGCAAATAAGAAACTTATTTCCACAAATTTGACATCTCGAGAGATATACTACCTTTCTGCGGGCACATGTAAACATAAATATCCCTTGTTCGCACCACTTTATCCTATGAACACACACACCATAACCGTGGTTTTAGCTTGTTAGATACATAGGGACGAAGACATGGGTATAAAGACGTCTGAAAACCTTTATAAATGAACAATCAGAGGTTTTGTTATAGAGTAGCTCTAAAGGCGACTTTGATTCATTTTGACATATAGAGAGTCTATTGATAAGGTAACATGCAGTTGTAAAATCCTCCACCTAGTAGGATTTTGGCATTAAAGTATGAAAAGGGAGAACTAGGCCTGACTTTGTAATGCGTCTGATGTGCCTTTCAACAATACCATTTTTTCCATAGGTGTGAGGACAAGAGAACCTATGTAGAACCGCTAAACTATTAAGAAAGGCAGTGAAAATTTTAAATTCTCCACCGTTATTTGATTGAAAAACTTTCATTTTATGATTTGTTTGATTTTATATTAACTTCTTGAACTGGATAAAAATATGTAGAGCATTTTAATTTCTAACAAGAGGATAAATCCATGTATAGAGGGAGTAAACACCTAGGAGAAGCAGATAATAATGATAACCAATCTTCGAAACATGTGGTGAAACCCACAAATCAGACACAACTAAGTTCAAAGTCTTGTCAAAAGTAGTACTGCTAATATGAAAAGGAAGTTTATGACTCTTTCTTATATGACAAGAATGACAGAAATCAAACTTCTTATTTAAAACAATAAGGAAAATATTTTTGATAACACGAAAAACAGTGTGTAGCATTGTATGACCCAATCGTTGATGCCACAATGGTACTGTAATTAGCATTAGATCAGCTGGTGTTGTACGTTTAATCTCCCGGACATCATCAAACACATAGATGACATTCCTAATTTTGTCTTGCAACAGAGTTCTCCCTTTGTATATTTCCTTCAGAACAAAATAGGTTGAATGAAATTCAAAGAATACGTTATTAACTTCACATAATTTAGATACTAAAAGTAAATTAGTCTGTATTCTTGGAACATGATGGATATTAGTAAGTTGAAAAGACTGGTTATTATGAATGAAAGAGGCATTTCCGATGTCTTCAATGTGCAGTGCCTCACCATTACCTACACGCACTTATTTTATGCCATCATATTCATGCCGAATACTGATATTTTTCAAATTGGAAGTCAAGTGATGAGTTGCACCTGTGTCAATCAAAGTTTTTATTCAACAGGACCACCAGGTAAGGAAATATATGCAGTTGGTTATCTTCTTTGTGATTATCTTCCTTGTTAGAAAACCAGCAGTATCATGCATCATGGGTTTTGCGCTTGCAAATATTACAAGGACCTTCACCCTGTTGGTTGTTTCTAGGATGACGATTGTTCTGGTTTTGCTGACGATTAATTTGGTTTCTTCTATGATCTTGCCTTTGAAATGGCCTTGCACTCGATGAAGTAATAAAATTATCCAATAGTTGTTGAAGCACAACCAACTGTCGTAAGTCACATACCATAGAAACAATTTAAGAGAACTGAGTCGACTCCTATAACTACCGGTCCCAAGTAAGGAGATGTGCTTGGAAAGTATCCATATCTATCTCTTCGACAGTTCTTAGAGATTTGATAATGGAATCATAATCATGATCCAAACCAGCTAGAATTCCAGTGCATCAAACAATTGCTTAGTTATCAAAAAATAATCTTGCATTAAATTGTTACCTTTGCGAAGACTGTGTAGTTGTATTTTTAGATTCATTTGATGAGCCTTGGTTTTTGGTGCATATCTCTTTTTAAGAAATTCTCATACTTCTTATGATGTAGATAGGCCTGATACACGACCTAATGCACCTTAAAATAAAGAGGAAGGAATCCATCCTAAGAGTATTTGGTCTTGTTCCTCATATTTTACATATGCAGGTCGAGATGGTGAAATTTGGATAAGGGGAAAAAGTGTCCTTTAAACCCTATAAACAGAATTCAACTCTCATGGGAGAGATTAATCCATTGTCCCTCAAGGAATCTTTAGCCACGATTTCTAGTATACATCCATGCAAGACACTGCTAATCATGATGTTGTGATTCCTAGCGCACATCCTCAACGAGATACTGATGGTTACGTAGGTTCTGTAAAGCGCGAAACATCCCCGACAGACTTATGAACCAGAATAGCCACAATTCCAGTATGTCTTTGCGAGACTTAGCTGATTGTGATGCCATGATTCCTAGTATATGTCCTCAATAAGATATTGCTAGTCATGTAGGCTTTGTAGATGCGTAAATACGACCTCAAAGGACTAATGACCCAGAGAGGAGATATACATATCTTCTATAAGAACGACTCACCCTATTTGAGATCAATGACTGATTCTTAGTACATCATCGCGAGATACACTGGTCATGTCTACTCTAGGATCCGACTTGACTTACTAAGGTTTCCGGATAACTCCTAGGACATCCCCGCAAGATAAGTTGGTTATTCTACCTCCGAGCCTTTTCGACATACTCCTAGAACATCCTTTCGATATATACTAGTTTTGTTGGATCATCATATGGACACACAGTTGATTCCTAGCACATCTCTGCAAGATACGCTGGTCAAATACAAGTGAGCCAAAGTCTTACAAAGACATTAATCGGGCCTATGAAGCCTTTTGTCTCTCCCCATGCCGAGTCCCATCTGACCGCAGAGAGATACGGATCCGTTAAGAAAATATTTTGAGATATTTTGATTCGTACGCAAAAATCTCTCTGCAAAAATAAAGAAGAGATTATTGAGTCGTCCACAAAAATCTCGGAGAGATTCAAATATCTCTGCAAAAATCATGGAGATAACTTTGAGCCGTTTGCAAAATTCTGGGAGAGATTCAAATATTTCTACAAAAATCGCGGAGATTTTTTTGAGCCGTCCGCAAAAATTTCGAAGAGATTCAAATCTCCCTACAAAAATCATGGAGACATTTTGAGTCGTCTGCTAAATCTCAAAGATATTCAAATCTCTTCACAAAATCTCGGAGAGATTCAAATCTTTCCTCAAAATCTTGGATAGATTCACATGATAGACAGACGCCTTACCTAGTGCTCAAGCCTATTTATCACCCCCTCAAATACACTCACGGCTAGTAAATTGATCCTGAACTATACATGGCTAACCAAAAATGTGGATAAGATCTCTTGAGCACCGCAGGCTCAACAAATGGACCCATAAAAAATAATACGGTTTTCACATGACACATGTGATCGGCCATGGAGAGAGGGAGATCAGCCTCAGCTCCTCTCACACTTTGCACACGATTTCTATGGAATTTCATACCTTTTCACGTGACTCATCCTAGTCATTCTAAGAAATAAGAGAATATCTCTCTATCTAGTCCAACTCGGCTAAATAGAATATTTTTCTCTCAAAACATCATCACAAAGGCTGACTCAGCTTCATACAAATGGGGTGGGGTGTGTGTGTGGGGGGGAGGGGGGGGGTGTATATCAATTAAGGTTTTGGTCTGGTGGTCAACGACACGTGTGAAGAATACCCTGCTTATTTCTCACCGCAGAAGAGAGTAAAGGCGGTAGAATAATGAGATAAACTCAACCTAGTTTATACCTATTCATGAAGAGATAGGAGAATTGCTCTGTGATAGATACATTTTTATGTCTGAATTGTCCTCAATGTTTCTATTGTTAGTGCTTTATTTTTGTACTTATTTTGGTGTTTTTATGTTTGTGTAGGTGTTTTTGGAAAAATACACTTGTGTGGAAAAAGTTTCTCAAAAAGTACTTTTTGGACCCCCCCAGAGAAAAGTGATAAAGGCACCCTCATGTTGGTTAAGGGGCACCTCAGGCACCCCAGCTGTTAAAGGAGCCCGTGTTTTGGATCAGGGCACTTCATCCTCTACATTTTGAATTTCACTTTTGGCGGGAAATATGGATATTCACGGAACAAAATTAGGGCTTTAATTTTGGTCATGTTCTAGAGAGATTCAAGGACCGAAACTCATTGGGTTTGTTTCTTTTGCCTCAACAGGGATGGTAATGGTCATCGTTTGGAACAGAATTGGCTAGATTGGTGGATTCGAACATTGAACAATTCTCGGGTTTATCTTCCTGCGAGATGTTCTGTTAGATTTTTGGAGGAGTCTCAGTGAGACTCAACGGCTCATATTGATCGGGTTTATTACTCTGGTGTTAACAGGCATGCTATGCCAGTCGGATTCGTCTAAATTTGGCTACAGTCTCATGTGGAAGAAAACATAGGTGGTTATTATTCTCGGGTATTTTCCTTGTTATTATGGGAAGTTTTACGTGGGTAGCATCGTGTTTTATGTTATCTGGGAAGAGTAAGGAACATGTAGAAGCATGCTTGCCAGAGAAAACAACGTGGAGGACATAAAAAAGGAAAGAAATTCCCGTATCTTGCATGAGGATATTACCGAGTTATGGCGAAATTATATGGAGTTATGAGGGCTTATTCTCGGTCCAAATGGGTATTGAATGGCTTATGGAGTCTCAGATAGGGTACGGAGAGAATTGAGAGAGTTTAGAGCATCACAGAGGCGTAAAATCAATAACCAAGAAAATTGTTTCTGCCGGTGTAGTGGAGAACATTATACACATTAAGAATGTCGTTCATGATACAATGTTAGCGATAGTTTATATATAATGTTTTCTGTAACAGCTCGGTTTGTAACAAATATAACTGTTACAAACCCGGTTTTATCATTCTTTCTCCCATTTCATCATTTGTAAACATTTTGAGCAATAAAAAAATGAATTTTGAGTGTGTTTCCAACATGATGATGAGCTAATTCTCCCACAACCAAGGAAATGCGGAAGCTATTTACGCATGAATAATTGGTAATTATTTATTTTCTCTAATTTATAATTGATAATTCACTCAATCACTGCTTTTGCAGAGTTTTTAATTGTTTGCATAATTTCCTTCATTAGTTGTGATTCAATTAGATAGGTTATACTTTGTATTAAGATAATCTATGCTTAGGGGATACAATTAATTTTTGAGAATTTGCCTGATTATATGTGAATTAAGAAATAAGGGACTTAAAAGATAATTAGAGTTTTGGCTTATTTACCATAATTTATTCATGTGTAATAGTGGAATCAGTGTCTTGGTTATTCCTAATATTTGCGTTTTCTTTATTTTTAAGTTATATTAAGTCTAAAATCTATTGCTTTCACAAGTTTCAACGAACCTATTTACTACAACATTATCGAGATCACATCACTCTGCACGGCACGGAAAACAATTCTTATCTTCATCGACCTGAGACTAGAGAATTCAGTTATAAATAGGTCATCTATTTTCCAAGATGCAATGATCTTTCTCATAACCTCTCAGAGCAATTAATTGTTCTCTGATCTCTCTATCTTCATCTGCTTCCCTCCATAAGACCATCCCTAATCCTTCTTCCATGTGACTGAAGCATCATTTGGACGATCACTGTGCATGGTTTAGGCGAAGAATGTTCGTGCTTAACCTCCCGTAACTCACTTTTATAAACCCTATAATCCCACTTCTAACCTCTCTCCGATTTTAGGTAACTACATTTTGGCGACCACAGTGGGAGGTTGTTCACTCAGTTACAGATATCAATCAATGTCTCTTAGGAAGGAAGACGATTCCAACAATCCAAAAACAAAAACTTTCCATTGATTCAGTCTCTATAAATCCATTACAGACTCAGCCGAGAGGGTAATCCCTACCAGTACTTTCTCTCTCTTTCGAGTTTGACCTTAGTGAATAGGTTAGTGCATTCCGGATCACATGGATATATTCCTGCATAACAAAATGCACTAATAACCTATTTTCATAAAAAATCTACTTCTAATCCTTGAAAACGTTGGATAAGGACCAAGGAGAACTCCCGAAGACTCAACAAAATCTTCCAAAATCTCAGATCGACATCCAGAATTATCTGAAAAATGCCTTTAGAGTTACCAGTAGGGATATATCCAACAAATATAGATCAAGTACATGTTTCCTAAAGAAGGAGTACTAAAACTATTATGAATAGCACTGACGGGATCTTGCCTACAATCGACCTCACCAAAGAATATAAAGCTCATTACGAATGCGACAGATCAAAGGAGCAACCATCCAGCCGAGCTTATCACTCTTAAGAACCTAAATGACCAGATGGCGTTCTTACTGGAGATTCTGATGAATATTTTCTCCAAAATTCTCTTAGGTCAGGGGCCCTCAACCTGATCACATGGGACTCGGGAAGTTTACTTCACTTTACTATTTTACTTATAACTTTTTTTATTTTATATCCGATTGACCTAGTTATTTTTCCGACGTATTTGTCTTTCGTCGTCTACAGGAAAAACTTAGCGAAAACTTTGAAAGGATTCAAAAAATTCGTGACCTGGTCATAAGAATTGCAGAGCCACATGGGGTCATAAACCTCCAACAAAGATACATCTTGTCGCCCTTCCTACTTCAGATAATCGTGACAAGAACGTGACAAAGTATGAAATGAAAGTATATCCCAAGACGAGTCTCAACCGAAACTCATCCTTATCCAAAGATACAAAGGTGCTAGTCGATGTGCTACCTTAACACCCGTTTTGTCAGAAAGTGAAGGAACTAGACCTAGGAGTTGATTCCAAGCCTCGATGATCCTCAAGTTCATATCATTTTCCGATGAACCTAAGTTCATCCAAGATGGATAAGGATAATATCTTTGCAGACGAATTTATCAAGCGAAAAGAAATCCAAAGCGATACTCATGAGGCCAAAAATTCAGATAAAACTTCATTACTCGACATACAATCGCAACCACCTATTGTCACTGAAGTAAACAAGGAAAGGATCCGAGACCATTGTTCCAGGACACACTCCACTCATCCAAATTCCTACTAGCGGTCCCCTCAGTCAAAGCCCCTTTTATCGAAAAACCGGATCAACAAATTGCCCCATGTCGGACGTGATGATTGAAGGACAAGATACATATCCCCCAGTCCCAGAAGGTGTCTACTACTCTCAAGTCCGGTTAACCATCTCCTAGGAGAATAGATCTCAGCATAAAATTTTCAATGGATGTTCGCATGAGTCCCTATCAAGACATCTAGCAGAGACTAAATAACGACTTTGTCTCATCCCTGAAGACTCAATATCGAGAAACATAGAATTCTTGCCCGGAAAACAACCATATCCAGTAAATGAGAATCCATATTCATGTAAGAAAGTGGGGACTGACGAAGAACCGTGCACCATGCATCTCTGTGACTAACATGAGGAGGCTCAAACATCCAACTTCTAGATGAAAAAATCTTACACCATTAACCTAGATATTCCAAGTATAAAACAAATTGGTAGGATTCAAAACGTTTCAAGTTAGAGACTTCCCACTAGAGGTGTACGAACGAGAATTAGATATATTGTCCGAGCCTCAGCTCCCACGGCCAACCCTCATGCACAAGCGCTTCACTTGACATCAAACAAAGAATTGCGGGATGCTATCCCATCGAAATGAACTCAATCCTATGACAGAAATGTCGAAATACTTCTACAAATAAAAAATGCATTCAGAGACGGATTCGCCCATCTAGGGTTTCCATCATGATCAACAAGTTATGATCAAAATACTGGAAATCCTATATTTTTGAGTTCAAATTCACACGAACTTATCACCGGAAAAAAATGATCTCCAAATCCTAATTTTATATAATAGATGAAAGGCGGGTCTTTTGTGTTCGAAACTTGGGGTCAACCACTAAAATCGGATGTCAAACGAAGTTTCTAGATCCTTTAGAGTAAATATCGTACAAGGAAGGACTTTCTATTACGAATTTTACTCGGGGTTTTCATATATTCGCATACGCAACAAAGCCAGTTAGAGTTTGCACAAATTAAGAACTCTTGAGGGTCCCCTTCATTTACGAGATGCAGAAAATATCCATAGGGGGTAAATGTCAACCCTGAAGAGTGGAGGTCCTTAAATAAAATCTCTTACTTCATGTTCAGTTGTTTTACTTTGGCCCCCGCATCTCGATTCGCATGCTTATCATGATCCATCTCTACGACTACCATGCGCCCCTCCAGAGTTTACAAGATTATCAGAAGCAAGATCATTCAGATTTATCATTCTTATGATATTAAATCCATCATCAAGTTTCTCATCTGAAGTCAAGAAATAGGTCTCGTGAAATCACCCCTATGCTGGTCAGTTGTCCTGTACCCCAAATCTCTTTCTGAAATCCTTCTAAAATTTTCGAATCTCGCCTCATCTCTATACTACCAAGGGAGAACTCATTCTCACCATGAAGAGTACTCTACAAACAAAGATAAGATTAGATAAGGCTGCAAAATTCAAATTACATGAGTTAAAATCAAGGCAGAAACAATGCACGACTAGGGTTTGCTTTAGTCCAATCCCTTAAAGTTTTCTCTCATCCAATCCCTTTAAGCCTAATCCCTCCAAGCCTAACCGCATGCCTAGAGTCTCATCCTTATCAAGGAATCCATCTCACATCGCATGGGATGCTCACATATTTGTTTGGGTACACACTTTCCATGAAGAATCAAGAAAAGACATGTATTTTCGTAACTAAGGATAAAAACGTATAAGCTCGTCACAAATGCGTTTTGGCTCAAGGGAATCGAATTCACGACCTACATCTCATGGGATGCTCACATATTTGTTTGGGTACACACTTTCCATGAAGAATCAAAAGAAGACATGTTTTTTCGTACCTAAGGATAAAAACGTATAAGCACGCCACAAATATGTTTTGGCTCAAAGTAATCGAATTCACGACCTACCATAAGCTAATGAAGGTTAATTATGTCATAAAACTCTAATAGGTCATTTCCTAAGAGTCTCGATATATCAAGAGTTCAAACGCAACCAGGGCTCATTTCGAATCGACCGGTATAGTTCGGCATACTTAGTAGCAACACCGAATCCTCCTACAAGTATTTCGTTTGAATCCAGGATTGCATTAGGACCGACGAAATCAAGAACTATAGTAGGATAGTCAATAATATTCAATGGTTGTGCTCCGTGTTTTCGGGCTTCTTCAACGTGAGAATTACTGAAAGCTGGGGACTGATGGGCGGCAAAAGCATCGTCAAGAGAGGATACTTCTATTTTATTTCCAACAGATACATATTGAGTAATTCCCATGTCGCGAGTCTACAAAAGAAGATGGAATCAAACAAGGTATATCGAGATATGAAAGTGTAAGAGGCAAATTAAAGTTTAGCGACTGAATTTCTTTCACAGGTGGGATTAGGATTCACAGATACCAAAGCGACGTCTTATACTAACATAAGGAAAGTTAAAGTCATAATATCCTAAGAATCACACTCAAGACGTCATACCATGCAAGGGTCCAAGGAATACATGAATCCTCTTACAATTAGGATTGATGTGCACTGTCGTGGGAAAACTCGCCAACTGACGAAAATTCGTAAGGAATTTTTGACTAATATCCTGAGCAAATATGTTTCTTTATGTCTCTTCTACAACATATCCAAAGGGCTCCTCAAACGAACAAGCTATCTAAGAGATGTGGTCCCAATATCGAAGTAAGTGCAATCTGAAAACTCCTGAAATTTTATACGGGATCACTGAAGTCAAAAGTATACAAAAATTTGATTGTCCAAACAAACTCGTAATCGAGTCATTCTTTTTTACGTTAGAAAGCATATCCTATTTTCTTTCAAATTTGGGGATGCTTACTTAAATTGGAGTCCATATCAAGATTTTACATTCATTCTCCTTGAGTGTCTCATATCTGAAGAATTATGATGAACATCTAATTTTATTGATTATATGGTCAAAGAAGTACGCATAAGAGATGACTGAGACCTACTTCTATTGATTATATGGTCGAATAAGTACGCATAAGAGACGATTGAAGAGAGATGATCAAGTTCTTTGATAAGCATGTAAATGCTACATTTTATACCCATATTTATATTAGCTAGGATACAATATTTTAGTTACTAATACTATTTTAGTGCTTTTGTAGAAAATACAAGTGAATTCGATCATCCAACGAATAAACAACAAAATATGAGACTTATTGGTGTTTGCGACGAGAATGGAAAAATGTGGTTGGCCTGGTATCTCCATGTATCAGCAACCATAATGATCAAATATGCTGGCCTGGTATTTCTATATATCAGCAGTACTTATTATGCTGGCCTGGTATTTCTATATATCAGCAACACTTATTATGCTGGCCTGGTATATCTATATATCAGCAGGACTTATTATGCTGGCCTGGTTTTTCTATATATCAGCAACACTTATTATGATGTCCTGGTATTTCTATATATCAACATCACAATGATAAATGGGGTTGGCCTGGTACTTCCATGTATCAGCAACCACAATGATGAAATGAGGTTGGCCTGGTATTTTCATATATCAGCAACCACTCGAGTTATTCATGACACCAAAGGTAGCCGCATTAATTTTTGAAGCACCTGCTACACTTCCAAATTCAATATCCAAGATTGTTTCCTTAGTGACACACCTCCATCGGGTAATGACATGCAGAAGAAAAATATACGGGGATAATTAATCGGTGTTAATTTATTAATGAGAGAATATTGTGATTGTCAAGAGGGAATCAATATTCAACGTGAAAAGATTTTGCAAGCTGGTGTATGTCATGACAATATATTCATTAAGTATTATGGGATCCACATGCATGCAACTCTCACTCGGAAAAGGAAAGTAAATAAAGAAATGAAGAGGTATTATGGAAAATGGAAGAAAATAAAGTAATGAAGTAATATTATTTTACTTACCATTATTAGCGGGAGTGAATTATATCAAACGTGGGCATGAGATTGTGAACATGCATTTTGGTTGGTGGTCAAAGATACATGCAAGGGAGATTAATTGTGATTGGAGAAAGAATTATACTTCTTACTTTAATTATTCACATGCAAAAATTTGATAAAGAAAGAATATATTATTCTCATGTACACTTTAATATGTGTGAAGTGGAGGGACCATAAAAAGGGTGGAGTGACGTTTGTGTTGAGGGAGGCGGATACACATCCGTGAAGAGGAGAAAACAAGGGTTTGCCGATTGATTTTATTTTTCTCCATGGTTTTATAAATCGTTTGTTAGGGTTTAGATTGAAACCAATTTATTTATATAGACTCTACGATGATATTTCTAATAATGATTCATTGTTAGTGATTTCTCTTCATATAGATTGGTGTTTTATCGTTCATGTGATTTTATTGATTATTTATGCTTTTGAATTGATATTTCGTGCTTCGGTTAAATCCCTAGACGTGGTATGCAAAGATAGATAGGTATTGCTTTAGGATCGCTACATACGAAGCGAAGGAAGCTACATCGGAGAAACTATATTTTAGAATTTAATATAACATCTTCCTGGACATGAGATTGATTTCGATATTTGTCTTGAGTAATAAATAGAAATTAGTAGAGTTTTATATGATTGAATTTGTAGAAATCGAAAACCTTAATAAACCATTACCTATTTTTTTACGATTATTTATTATTTCATTTTGTTCCGAAATATGAAAAATTGTTAACCATCATCTTATTTGATTACTTTGTTTTTGGTATTAGTTAGTAGGGTATTTCACACTCCTCGTGGGAACGACCCGCATTTGCCATCGATACTATAATTGACCCTGCACTTGCGGATATAACTAGGTTTTATTTAATCGTTAATTTGGTCATATAAATTCTACATCAAGTTTTTGGCGCCGCTGCCGGGGAGTGGTTGCATAATACACTCTGGATGATATCAATTTTTGTATATAGCTTATTTTTATTTTATTTTGTATATAATTTATTTTTCTCTTTCTTTTAGTTCTTTTAACCTATTTTGTTTGAATATTTTCCAGGTATCGTAGTCTGAAGTGCTATAGGCGAAAATATGCACTCGCAAAGCTTTTGCAAGGACCATTTGGAAGATCCACTAGAGGTTTTCTTAGCACATTTTAGGTATGATTTTGATGAAGATAGTGTTATTTGTGAAGTCAATGCCTTATTAAACTCCACGCTACTGCTAGACACTAACAAATGGAAGCCCAAACTAGAACCTCTAGTTATGTCTGAGTTTCGACTAGTTCCATCAGTCGAGAATGGTCCGACCTTGGCCCATAATCCATTAAGTTTTGATTTTTTTTTTGTCTTGATGATATTGATAATGAAACCGTTTTACATAATAATGGGTCTATGAGTCGTGATACTATTGCTCCAATGAGGCCTTGTTCGGCAAGTGAATTTGAACCAACATATGTTTGTGTGCTCGACTTAGCTGAAGTTGAACCAATATCAGTCGTGGAAGTTATTTCCGCTGACTTGGAACCTAATTTAGGGAGTACAAAAACTGTTCAATTCTTTAAACAATCTTTACTAATTATCTTCGAACCTGATTTACTTCATATTCAAGGTTCGAATTATGTTTTAAATAAGATTGAATTCAGTTTTATCTCTCTAGGTACTAATATTTCTTACTGCAAGTTCATGTTTATGATTAATCATATTAGTTGGGTTGATCCCCAACTCTTCAAGCTTTATATATATGACTCACAACTTACCTTGGGGTACCAACCCCACATTGTTTGAGAACGTGTTACTGGAAAGTAGGGAAACAGATAACTTTCGCTTCATGGGAGTCAACCCATCAGATTTGTTCCCTCTACTCTATCTCTTATTTTTTTTTGTTTATTTTTTTTATTTTCCCATCTTAATTTCTAGGTTGGATGACTCAATTACATTGAGGACAATGTAATGTTTAATTGTGGGGGAGTGGGTAATTTTCCATATTTTTGCATATTTTCACTTTTCTTAGGAATATATACAAAAAAAAATCAATTGCATAATATCTCTGTTTTGCTTGAGGACTAGCAAAATATAAATGTGGGGGTGTTGATAAGCATGTAAATGCTATATTTTATACCCATATTTATATTAGCTAGGATACAATATTTTAGTTACTAATACTATTTTAGTGCTTTTGTAGAAAGTACAACTGAATTCGATCATCCAACGAATAAACAACAAAATGTGAGACTTATTGGTGTTTGCGACGAGAATGGAAAAATGTGGTTGGCATGGTATCTCCATATATCAGCAACCACAATGATCAAATATGCTGGCCTAGTATTTCTATATATCAACAACACTTATTGTGCTGGCCTGGTATTTCTATATATCAACAACACTTATTATGCTGGCATGGTATTTCTATATATCAGCAACACTTATTATGCTGTCATGGTATTTCTATATATCAGCGGCACAATGATAAATGGGGTTGGACTGATACTTACATGTATCAGCAACCACAATGATGAAATGGGGTTGGCCTGGTATTTTCATATATCAGCAACCACTCGAGTTATTCATGACACCAAAGGTAGCCGCATTAATTCTTGAAGCACCTGCTACACTTCCAAATTCAATATCCAAGATTGTTTCCTTAGTGGCACACCTCCATAGGGTAATGGCATGCAGAAGAAAAATATATGGGGATAATTAATTGGTGTTAATTTATTAATGAGAGAATATTGTGATTGTCAAGAGGGAATCAATATTCAATGTGAAAAGATTTTGTAAGCTGGTGTATGGCATGACAATATATTCATTAAGTATTATGGGATCCACATACATGCAACTCTCACTCGGAAAAGGAAAGAAAATATAGAAATGAAGTGGTATTATGGAAAATAGAAGAAAATAAAGTAATGAAGTAATATTATTCTACTTACCATTATTAGTGGGAGTGAATTATATCAAACGTGGGCATGAGATTGTGAACATGCATTTTGGTTGGTGGTCAAAGGTACATGCAAGGGAGATTAATTGTGATTGGAGAAAGAATTATACTTCTTACTTTAATTATTCACATGCAAAAATTTGATAAGGAAAGAATATATTATTCACATGTACACTTTAATATGTGTAAAGTAGAGGAACCATAAAAAGGGTGGAGTGACGTTTGTGTTGGGGGAGGCGGATACATAGCCGTGAAGAGGAGAAAATAAGGGTTTGCCGATTGATTTTATTTTTCTCCATGGTTTTCTAAATCGTTTGTTAGGGTTTAGATTGAAACCAATTTATTTATATAGACTCTACGATGATATTTCTAATAATGATTCATTGATTAGTGATTTCTCTTCATATAGATTGGTGTTTTATCGTTCATGTGATTTTATTGATTATTTATGCTTTTGAATTGATATTTCGTGCTTCGGTTAAATCCCTAGACGTGGTATGCAAGGATAGATAGGTAATTCTTTAGGATCACTACATACGAAGCGAAGTAAGCTACATCGGACAAACTATATTTTAGAATTTAATATAACATCTTCCGGGACATGAGATTGATTTTGATATTTGTCTTGAGTAATAAATAGAAATTAGTAGAGTTTTATATGATTGAATTGGTGGAAATCGAAAACCTTAATAACCCATTACCTATTTTGTTACGATTATTTATTATTTAATTTTGTTCCGAAATCTGAAAAATTGTTGAGCATCATCTTATTTGATAACTTTGATTTTGGTATTAGTTAGTAGGGTATTTCACACTCCTCGTGGGAACGACCCGCATTTTCCATCGATACTACAATTGACCCGTGCACTTGAGGATATAACTAGGTTTAATTTAATCGTTAATTTGGTCATATAAAATCTACATCATTCTTATTCACTCATGTCATCATACCCATACACATGGTTTTTCAACTAGAGTTCAAGTAGAGCAAAGAAAAAAGTTTCACGAAAAGGCGGATGAGATCGGTTCTTAAATGGAATCACAGTGCAAATAGGATTTGTCATAAGAATGAACCGATATATCCATACCTAGTACACGCCCAAAAGAGGTGGAAAACATTTATTTTTTTATTCCTATGTCGAAAGGGAATCTCTCAAGAAAAAGGAAAAGGAATTAGAGCAAAAAGAGGAAATTAAGGAAATTTGGCTCAGATAAGGAAACCTAGGCTTTTCTTCCTTCAAAAAATTCCTCCAAGCCGTGGCCAAGAATTTACCTACTTGTGTAATACTCTCCAAGATCAATGTGACATCATCCATTCCCTATGAATTTTGAAAAGAGAATTACGGTTTTGACAAAATAATAGCCCTAATTTCAATAATTGGACAAAGAAAAGGTTTTTCTCCAAAAAGGAAAAGAGCCAAGACCCTCACATGAGCAAGAATATTGTATAGATTATTGGGACATCGCATATTCTTTCGGAATTTTTTGGACGAGAAAATTTGAAAAAGAATTAGGGTTTTGAGGAAAATAGCCCTAATTTGGCTCAAATAAGGAAACCAACGTCTTTTCTTCTTCTAAAAATTCCCCCAAACCATGGCCAAGCAATTTTCATGCATGAGTATGCTCTCCTAGGCTAGTGGGATGTGATTTATTCTGTTTATATTTTTTCAAAGGGATCAAAGTCGAAGAGGATTAGGGTTTTGACTAAAAGCCATAATTTCAAGAATTTTGTAAAAAAAAGGATTTATTCTAAAAGAGAGGAGACCGAGCCTCTCTCATTCTCTTATAAGGTTCTCTAAGCCTCTCTCAATCCCTTTTATCTTATTACTCTTAAAAAAAAACGAGCTCATAAGGGATTTTGACCAAAATACCTTTATATTACGATTTTGAGTATTTTCAAAGAAGAAAGCCTTAATACGGCTAGGGACCGACCAAGCTCTCATATACTCATTCCAAAGGCCTCATGTACGTTTGAGTTCTATAAGTGTCCTAAGAAGAACGGGACTGAAACGGAATCCAGAAAAGCAGAATTTCAGGGAAAATAAAGGGAATCTGGCTCAAAACAGGGAATTCGGGTTCATGATTTCCAAAAGCAGAACCAGAAGCGCCAAACTCTCTTTCAAGACACGAGTATTCCTAGGGAAGTTATGTGCCTCTCTCATGCTAAAGAAAAATCAAGCTCACTGTTTTTGACGAAAATACCCTTAATTTCAAAAGTATGTATTTTCTCTAATAAAAAGGAGCCTATTTGGTACAAGGAATTAAACAAGCTCTCATCACGCAAGGTCCCGACCCCACAAGATAGATGCATACCTTCCAAGACTCGTCAACCCTATACAAAGTGTCTGAAGGAGACAGACGTGAAGAAAAGAGAAATTAGGGTTTAGGTATAGTACAAGCCTGAGATCAGAATTTACATGGGATATGGACTCGGACCTCGGTAACTTCAAAAAGTAAGTACCTATATTTTATCAAGGCCCTTCACCAACATCAAGGCCATCCAGGAACCGTTCAAGAAATTTTCTTTTCCCTACATGCTCGCCTATTCAGAAAACTTAAGGATACACAAAGAGAGAAAATTAGGGTTTTGGCTGAGTAAACCCTACTTAATAAATTCCATGCGTTCAATATGGATTTTTTTTTCTCATCAATACTTCATTATCATGTTATTAACGTCCAACACAAAGTCCCAGGCAAGGTAGTCAATATCGGTTGTACATGACGATATTACAGGTTTTTATCGGATATCGGAAAATACCTATACGATATCGAAAAATATCGGCGATATAAAGAAGATATTATGTTATCGGTTGTACAAGCCGGTACAGACCGATATATCGGTTTTACTTGTACACCGATAATATCGGTTTCGTGAATAAATTTTTCATCAACATGCATATAGTCTTTACAGACAAATACAATGTCAATTGGAGAAGGTAAAAAGCTCTAATATATTTATAATATATAAAATCAATGAATATATGGTAGGATATAAGATGTAAACCATATTTCGATTGCAAGCAAAAGAAATATAAAATATAAATATGAAGGATAACAAAAAATATTTACTGGCATATTGGGACAACAATCACAACGTTGGCTAAGATCTTATCCAATGGCATGTGTGTGGAGATAAATGTCAAAATACACCTAGGATACACATCCATTTTTTTCTAAAATCATTCTCCAACCCTAATGTCTTAAACCAATGTATATATGATTTTGGGTAGACATTGTCAAGGTGAATGTCTACTTTTAGACATTCCCCTTGACATTATCTACCATTCTAGTCAGATTTTACTTAATTGAATTGACTTTAATATATTAATTAACTATTTTAGTTCTAATAAAATCTTAATTATGGAAAATAAAATTTATACCAATTAAAAGAAGATGTTACATGCAATACTGTTGGAAATAGATTTTTTTCTCTCCTTAATTTTAAGGAAAAATAGATTGAGGATGTCTTATTTGTGTTTCCACATAGTAAACACACACAATGACCATTGGAGAAGCTCTAATAATCCACTTTGTATTTTGGAAATTTGAGATATATGTATGATTCTTATTATTTTTTACAATGGTTTTATAATTATTTGAAATTCTATATTTAATGATGTATCGCCTATAAAAATAGATATTATCATTTGTATAGGTGTATAGGACCCGACCGATACGATACATATAAACTACCTTGGTCCCAGGAAATTCCAAGGTCCAGAATCGATTCCAAGATCAGAGTCATAACAATCGAAGGCTAAACATTAATTCGGGGATTCTGCAAATCTAAAAGGACAAACAAATTGTAATTGCGTACGAATGGTTTGTTACCATCTATATACTCATCATAGAACAATCAAGGTTCTACTCTGAGTAGGGGACTTAATGTACATGGTGAAATTTGGATAAGGGGAAAAAGTGTCATTTCAACCCTATAGACAGAATTCAACTCTCACGGGAGAGATTAAGCCCTTGGACATCAAGGAATCCTTGGCCACGATTTCTAGTATATGTCTCCGCGAGACACTGCTGGTCGTAATGTCGTGATTCCTAGCGCACATCCTCGACGATATATTGCTGGTCAAGTAGGTTATGTAGAGCGTAAAACGTCCCCGGCAGACTTATGTACCAGAACATCCACAATTCCAGCATGTCTTTGCGAGACACAACTGATTGTGATTCCATGATTCCTAGTATACGTCCTCAACGAGATGCTGCTGGTCATATAGGCTCTGTAGATGTGTAAATATGTCCCCAACAGACTTATGACCCAGAGCGAATATATACATATCTCTTGTAAGCACGACTCACCCTATTTGAGATCAAGGACTGATTCCTAGTACATCATCACAAATACAATGGTCATGTATGCTCTAGGCTCTGACTCGACTTACTGAGGTTTCCAGATAACTCCTAGGACATCCCCGCGAGATACGCTGGTTATTCTACCTCTGAACCTTTTTGTCAGACTCCTAGAACATCCTTTCTAGATACACTGATCTTGTTGGCTCATCGAATGGACACACAGTTGATTCCTAGCACATCTCTGCAAGATACGATGGGCAAAGAAAAGTGAGCCAAAGTCTCGTAGAGACATTAATCGGATGTACGAAGCCTTTTCTCTCTCTTCAGGCCAAGTCCCAGCTGACCGCAGAGAGATACAGATCCGTTAATAAAATCTTCGGAGATATTTTGATTCTTCCGCAAAAATCTCGGAGAGATTCAAATCTATCTGCAAAAATCACGGAGATATTTTTGAGCCGTCCGCAAAAATCTCGAAGAGATTCAAATCTCTCTGCGAAAATCACGGAGATATTTTGAGCCGTCCACAAAATCTCGGAGAGATTCAAATCTCTTCACAAAATCTCGGAGATATTCAAATCTCTCCTCAAAATCTTGAATATATTCACATGATAGGCACACGCCTTACCTAGTGCTCAAGCCTATTTATCAGCCTCTCAAATACGCTCAAGGCTAGTAAATTGAGCCTGAACTATACATGGGTATCCAAAAACGTGGATAAGCTCTCTTGAGCACCGCATGCTCAACAAAGGGACCCACAAACAATAATACGGTTTTCACATGACACATGTGACCAGCCTTGGAGAGATGGAGATCAGCCTCAGCTCCTCTCACACTCTGCACATGATTCCTAAGGAATTCCATGCCTTTTCATGTGACTCATCCTAGTCATTCTCACAAATCAGAGAATATCTCTCTGTCTTGGCCAACTAGGCTAAAGACAATATTTCTCTCTCAACACATCATCACAAAGGCTGACTCAACTTCACACAAATGGGGAATATCAATTAGGGTTTTGGTCTGGCGGTCTACGACACGTGTGAGGAATATCCGTCTTATTTTTCACCGCAAAACAGAGTAAAGCCGGTGGAATAATGGGATAAATTCAACCTAGTTTATCCATATTCCTGAAGAGACAGGAGAATTTCTCTGCACGACACGAAAAGTAATCTTTATCTTCACCGACCTGAGATTAGAGAATTCAGCTATAAATAGGTAATCTATTTTCCAAGCTACAATGATCTTTCTCATAACCTCTCAGAGCAACAACTTGTTCTCTGATCTCTCTCTTCATCTGCTTCCCTCCCTAAGACCAGCCCTAATCCTTCTTCCCCGTGACTGAAGCAGCATTTGAACGACCACTGTGCGTGGTTTAGGTTTTGAATGTTCGTGCTCAATCTCCCGTAACTAACTTTCAGAAACCCTAAAATCCCACTTCTAAGCTCTGTCAGATTTTAGGTAACTATAGCAGGGTTACCAATTAGAGACACACCTGCTTGAGTATTGATAAACACACAAGTGTGGCATGTTTATACCCATTTTTATATTAGGTAGGTCTCAATATTTGGCTAATAAATATATTTTAGTGCTTTTACAGAAATTACAAGTAAAATCCGCTTACCCGAGAAACTAATGGCTTAGAAGCTAAATTGACGCTTACAGCTTGCGTGCCCAAGGAGTCGATGCTTTTGTAGATCTTGTGGGCTAGCAAGCCAACAACTTATGGTCGCACCCACCTTGGCATTTCATGGCCAGCGATAGAGGACGTGGCTTCATTACATTAGTGGATTGTTCAGGCATCTCAGCATATTCTATTCTTTTCTTTACCACTTTCATACAAGCACTTGCAAACAATTAGGTTAGGAAAGAATAGGGGCATCAGTTCTGGGTTTCTTCGTTGGATTCAGGAATGGGCAGAGCTTATATGCGAATGAAGATCAGAATGGGGTTTCGATTTGGTCTTGAATTGGAGTTTCTCGACTGAGAAGCAACAAGAGGTTACAGGTGCATCTGTTGAATGGGTTCTGTTTGCAATGGTCTTGATTTAATGGGAAGAACAATTGCAGGAAGTGGTGATGGTTTGACTGCAACATCAATGGGTCTCTGCAGTTCGTGATTCCACAGGAATTTGGGGAGATGGTTCTGTGATTGGTTGTGGATTGATTGCAGGTGGTGTTCAATGATTCGAGTTAGGGTTGCTGTCGTCGATTCGTGAGATGGACGATACGCTGTATTCAGGGAAGAAAATTAGCTATTTTGCTTTCTGCTATTCATATGTTTAACTTGTTATTATATCGATATAATATTTTGATGGGTGAAGGATGAACTTGTAGCTCATATTGCTTATGTTCATAAACAAGGGTTTTCATCAACTTTTGAGCTTAATGTCATTTGTTTGAGTTTCTCTTTAATGGTTTATTCTCTATACAATTTCTCATATTCTATGCCATGTATAATCTATTGTTAGGTTGGTAGAAATTCTCATTTAACCTTGTTACCAAATACCAATTGATTGATGAATATTCTTAGACTAGTTATGCCTTGCATGATTAGTTCTTAGGATTTATACTTTAGGTTGAGAACAAACATAACTTGTGATACGACTTGTCGATGAATCTTAAACATCATATCTTCCATGTATCAATAGCTAGGTTTGCTATTGTGCGTGAGTAAAATTAGAGACCTTTGTGAGAGACATAAGTGAAACTTAGCCTACAATGGATTCTGTAGCCCTAATACTTCCATATCCTTGACTACAATCTTAATTAATTTGCTTTGATTCAATTTGTTAGCTTATAAGAATTCTGAAATCTTCGCTTTGAAATATTCTTGACTTGAAAGTTACTAGTATTGATTGGAAATAGTGTTTGACACTCCTTGTGGGAACGATCCTTATTTATCACTACTCTCATATAGTGCACCGTATACTTGCGGTTAATCAAAGTCGTTTTACGACTCATCAAGTACTGGGTATAGATTATGGTAGTTTTTCTAACGTACCATCAACATAACCTTGTCGTTTGTACCCTTTGAGAAGGGGTTTAAACTGGGTTGTCCATATAAGATATAGATAGTTTGTGTCATTAAGTTTAACACTAATCGGATGGTTTTTATGGATTTGATGAAGGGTTGAAGTTTCAGCCATGGTGAAAAGGTAGAAGAAAAGAGAGAAGCGTGGATTGCGAATCTTCTGACTCGATACCAAGAAAAAGCTAGAAGATTTGGTGAAATGTTCCACACTTCATTTGGTGGAAGATAAGCTCTTTATATACAGATTACAGTACCAACAACAATTAGCCATCCTTGATGACAAGTTTTATGATAATATGCTCTTCCTTGCATCTCAGGTATAGACTTAATGCAATTTCTATTATTGGATTCACAAGAATTATAAAAATTCCCTACCTTCTCCATGTGGGAAAACAAGCTAAGGTGGACATTGCCGTTCACTTCTCTCATCCGACCCTTTGCCGATACCAATGTTGTATATGTACGTTCTTGAATAGGAAGCCTAGTTCCAACTTCCAAATTCAGCGTCACTGGTTTTGATTAGGAAATGACTCTTGATTTTGCATAGAATTAGAAGTCCGTTTCAGAAACCGAAATCCGGAAAGACGTGTTCCGTTCAAATAAGGAAAGTGTGTAGCCTATATAAAGCCGTCTGAGGTGTGGTTTTGTTTATTATCTTCTCATTCAATCACAGATTCTTTTGTTCGCTCTAAAGCTGCAGAGAAAAAAGTTAGGGCAAAAGTTTTGTTTCGCGATGGAAAACAAATTCGAAGGTGTAAATTCTGATTCAACTTCTTCTTCTTCGTCATCGAATTGTGGGTTCAAGATTAAAAGAAGTATGGGTAATGAAGAAGATGAAGTTAGTTCTAAGAAGGCCAAATTTGTATTGCCTGAAGGGTTTCTTGAACCACTTGATGATCAGGAAATCTTAGCATCAATTCCATTATCTGTCAGGATGCCGGATTCCGGCAAAACTACTCAATTCTCAGCTCCGCCAGTTCCATACAGTAAGCAGTTTTGGAAAGCAGGGGATTACGAAGATATTGCATCCACCCGCAGAGGCGGTGGCGACACCACTTTAATTGACGGCATGGATCATGTCAGAGTGCATCCAAGGTTTCTGCATTCGAATGCGACAAGTCATAAGTGGGTTCTTGGAGCTGTCGCGGAGCTGCTCGATAATTCAATTGACGAGGTAAGCAATGGCGCTACGTATTGCAATATTGATGTGCGTTTGAATAAGAAATATGGTTCTAGGATGTTGGTGGTGGAAGATAATGGTGGTGGCATGTCTCCAGAAAGAATGCGACACTGTATGTCTCTTGGGTATTCTGCGAAAAGTAAATTGGCGAATACTATCGGTCAATATGGTAATGGTTTTAAGACTAGTACAATGAGGTGTGGTGCTGATGTTATTGTGTTTTCGCGATGTCCTGGAAAAGATGGAAGAAGTTCCACTCAAAGCATTGGACTACTGTCTTACACGTTCCTGACTAGCGCTGGAAAGGAGGATATTGTAGTTCCCATGCTTGATTATGAGAAGAAAGGGAATCAATGGAGCAGGATATCCTCGCCTTCAGTCGATTCGAAGAAGAATGTAGAAACAATAGTGCAGTGGTCTCCTTATCTAAGCGAAGCAGATCTGTTACAACAGTTCAATTTTATCAAAGATCAGGGTACTCGGATAATCATATACAATCTTTGGCAAGATGAGGCGGGTGATCTCGAGCTTGATTTCGATTCTGATGTCCACGACATTCAGATTAGAGGCGTCGACAGAGACGAAAAGAAGATTCAAATGGCAAAGGATTATCCTAATTCAAGGATCTTTCTGACTTACACACACTCGTTAAGGAGTTACTCTTCCATTCTGTATCTCAGGCGTCCACCAGGCTTTCGGATCATTTTGCGCGGTAAGGATGTCGTGCACCACAACCTTGTGGATGATATGATAAAGCAAGAAAATATCAGTTACAAGCCTACTGGTGTTGATACTGCTGAGGTGACTGCAAATAAGGGCGTGCTAGGAAAAATGGGGTTCCATAGGGATGCGAAAGCGCATCTTGACATCCAGGGGTTCAATGTGTATCACAGGAACAGACTAATCAAGGCATTCTGGAGAGTCTGGAACGCTGCATCAAGTGGAGGCCGTGGGGTTATAGGTCAGTTGGAAGCTAACTTTGTCAAACCAGCACATGACAAGCAAGATTTTGAGCGAACTGTCGTGCTTTCGAGACTCGAGAAGAAATTAAATGAAATGCAGAAGAAATACTGGAATAAGTACAAACGTGATATTGGTTATGTTGACATGAAAGTAGACGATGATACGCCGGTAAAAGGGAAATCACAATCACCTAGTGATAAAGCTCGGCCTGACTTGTCGAATTCCAACTCTCTGGCCAAGCAGATTCCAAGTCCAGTTATGGAGAAGTGCAACTCCCAGGCTAAAAGAGAGGCCACCCCGAGATCTGCTCAAACAGGTGAAGGCAAGCTTGGGAATGCGTCTATGAATAATAATTATAGTGCAAGAACAAGCGTCGAGAATGGAAAAGAATCAGGTGTCTGTCAGAAGGAGAAGCCAGTTGAGCAAAACTTAGCTTCAAAAAGAAATGAAGAATCAGTTGATTCGGTAACTGAGAATCGCAAAAGGAAGAACAGAGAAGAGCTTACAAGTGAAGTCTCACCGAGCAATAAACGAGATTGTGCAAGTGTGCAGGAAGATCAAATAAAAGTGGTTCCCCGGGCAGATGCAGCTCTTGTACATGACTTGCAAGCAGAAAATCGCGAATTAAAAGACAGGATCAAAGAACTCGAGGAAAAGCAGCGATCCTTGGAAGCTCAACTGACAGAATCAAAGGAGAACTACGAGGAACTGAAGAAAGAGCAAGACGCATTTATTGAAATATTTGCAGAGGAAAGGACTGGACGAGATGCTGCAGAAGAAAACTTCAAGAACAAACTGAAGGATGCATCCAAAACTATACATGAGCTGCAGGACAAGCTTTCCAGTTTTCAGAAGAATCACTGATCCCACACCTCCCTCTTCCACGACTTGGAAATGTCATAAATCGAAATTTTAATTGTTTGCTGAATTTGTTGATATTGTTATGGATGATTTTTTTATTAGCACATCTTATGTTTTTAATAAAACAATCAATTGTTTGAAAAGTTAACAAAGTAAAACTGAAATATTTCCATTGTGGTATGTAAACCATGTACCACAACTCAAAAAGCAAACTAACTGAGAACAAAATACATCCCTTAGGTCCTGCACCACTAACAGCACCTGTTGAAGGACCATCCTCACCCATGCCACCAGGTTCAGCACCACCATCTTGCCAATAATTGGGTTGCAAAGACTCTCCAGCTCTTTCACCTTATCATCAAATTCCTCCGCCTCTGCAAGCTGGTTGGTGGTATCAAAGCCACTGGATACCAGCTTCAACTGCATCCTCAATCTTCTTCTGGTCAGCTGGTGCCACTTTTCCCCAGCAATCTTCTCATCCTTGATGGTACCCCACATATTGAAGCATAGTTCTCCAAAGCATTCTTTGACTCGACTTTTGCTTGTGTTGCTCAGCCCCTGTCTTGTACTTCTCTCTGCCTCTTGCACCATCTTCTCAATCTCCTCCTTCGACAACCTTCCATTGTCATCAGTGATTGTGATTTTGTTCTTCGGCAGAAACATTTGGAATACCATTTGCATCAATGTCAAAGCAAACAGTGATCTGAGGGACATCAAGAGGTGCAACTGGAATTCCAGACAACTCGAAATCACCAAGCAAGTTGTTATCCTTGGTTCTTGCCCTCTCGCCTTCGTACACGAGTTAACATTCCAGGTGGGTTGTCTGAGTAGATTGAGAAACCTTGTTCCTTCTTGGTGGGAATAGTGGTGTTTCTTGGAATCAATGTAGTCATTACCCCTCCAGCTGTCTTGAGCCCAAGGGGAGAGGAGTAACATCCAACAGCAACAATTGATCCAGGTTCTGATTACCTTCACTACTTCATCGCAGCCTGCACAGCCACTCCATAAGCCAGAGCTTCATCGGGATCTTGCAGAGTTCTTTCCCGTTAGAGAAATCATGAACACTGTTCTTGTCCATCTTAGCATCCCTCGAACACTTCTCAACAGGCACCATACACTTCTCAAAAAGATCCTTGTTCATCTCTTCGAATCTAGCACGAGTAATGGATGTGTAGAAATCAACACCTTCATATACAGAATCAATTTGAATTGCAGTCTGGGCAGTGGCGATCGAGTCTTGTTTTCCCTCTCACAGGCTGTCCTCACCACCACCAAGATCAAAAATAAGAACATTTTTTCCCCCAAAACTCGACGCCTTCTTATCAAGACCATAAGTAATTGCAGCTGCAGTCGGCTCATTGATAGTCCGCGTCACATTTGGACCACCAATTGCAACAGCATCCTCTGTAGCTTGACGCTGTGAATCTTTGAAGTATGCAAGGACAATAACAACAGCAGAAGACCCCAGATAGGCTTCCGCAATGTCGTGCATTCTGATAAGAAGATATTTCTTCAGCTGAAAACTGCTTCTCTTCGCCTTTGTATGTGACGATAATCATGGGGTTTTCACCTAGTCCAGCTATAACCCTGAAAGGCCATAGCTTCATATCAGCTTGAACTGATGGATCCGAAACCCTTATCCCAATCAAACGCTTTGCATCTACACATGTCAGAAACAAGAAAAATTCAGTACAAACACTCACAATAATACATAAACAAGAGTAATTCAGTACAAAAACAAGAAAACCATGGGAAAACGAGGGGTTTTGTTTGATTCTGGAAATGAGTAAAGCAGGAATTTGAAAACGGAAGGAGCACCTTTACAATTAGCTTGTCTAAACGGGTCAGACTTGGTTCGTTACCCGTTGACCGGGCCCAAACCAGCCCGTGAGTAGAACCCTGAAAAACCAATTCCAATTCTAGTCGATTTCCATTTGATGGTCGATGAATTTGGAGGTGCGCTGTTTATATAGTAATAAATACACACCTATACTGCTGCACCACCATCAACTTCATACTCGTTGATCTCTTCTCATAGCGCAGCTTTCATGGAAGACAAGCAGTTGGCATTCGCAACAAAGGCATCCGATGTGCGGAGTGAAAGACAGCGCCCGCCGATTCCAAAGGCAGCACCTTGGCTTGTTTTCCCACATGGAAAAGGTAGGAAATTTCAGAGTTTTTATAATCCTTGTGAACCCAATAACAGAAATTGTATTAAGTCTATTCCAGAGATGCGTGGAAAAGCATATTATCATAAAACTTGTCATCAAGGATGGCTAATTGTTATTGGTAATGTTATGGATAATGCTGAGTATTCTGTAGCTGAATCAAACCTAGATGATTGTTTCTTGTGGAACCCTGTGACATTGGAAACCATTCAGTTACCTAAGCTCGATCGTCCGTCAATTACCGCCGGAACCAAATTACCATCCAAGGATTTTTATTTATTCGACTTGGTGCTATCCTCATCACCTACGAGTACTAATAGTTTTACCGCTTCTAATCCTGACAACGATGAAGGCTGCATGGTATTTCTACATTTTAAACGTGTAGACCACATAGGAGATGATGAGCCCTGCAACATACTAGTTTTTTGTCGACCCGGAGACAAACAATGGAGAACAAAGGCATTGGATGTAAATTATTATAGCAACAATGATGATGATGCGTCTGTTTTAGAATGCATCCAGTCCCTGCTTTGTTTTAAAGGTAATTTATATGCATTTTGTTGGAACAACTGGGTCATAGAAATCGAAATCCGAAAACTATGGCAGAATGTTGTTGTTGATAAGAAAACCAAATATATTAGATCATTCAAGGTACAGGACGCCGATTTTCCAGTAGTAATAAGAGATGGTGATAAGAACGGCGAGTGCATAGAATGTTGGGTTGAATCTGGTAACGAAATATTTAAAATTCACTTTAAGTGCAGTTCAAGAAGTTATAGAAGAGTTACCTCGACACATATCCTCAAATTGGATTTCTCATCAATGACTTGGGTTCTGTTAAACTCTTTGGATGATCATGTTCTCTTTTTGTGCATATGCATGGAAAATGGACTCTCCAGAAAGTGTTATTCCACTTCCACAGCATCTTGCTCAGCGGCGGACATGGGTCTTGAAAGGGCTGTTTATTTTACACACTAGTGGAAGATCAAACCTTGCACATATTCGAACTAGAAGATAATGGTACTACAGCTATCTTGCCGTGTTTGAAGCTCCCAACACCATGGTTTCTACCTACTTGGATAATGATGCCCGCAACAGTAGTCAGGCAGGTTGATAAAACGAAGAGAAGAATAAACGATTATATATTAAGCCAAAGTGCAGCTGATGATCTGGAGGAGAATTGGAGTAGGATAAATTGTAGCCGAGGGGAACTAGAAGACCGGGGTTTTCCTCATAATTATGGCAGCATAGAGGCAGTAGCTAAATTTCTACATCCAGTGGATTACAATAAACAATGTTCTATGTTACTCCCCGTGTTGAACCGAAAGTCGGCTTCTACAAGAACAGCAGTAACTACATATTTATCTCCATGGCTGATTTCTATCACTGGTGAACATTCCATCTGCAGTGCCATAGACCCGATGCATAATAACGACAAGTACTTCATGAGAAATTCTGATGAATTACTTGCAGGTGCTACGATTCGATATTCAAAAGATGGATGGCTTGTACTGTCTATCAGTAAAGTAACTGTATTATGCTACAATCCCTTGACAAGAGCAACGATCCGTCTTCCAGATTTACCTGATGATTATGTACTTGGTGGAATGTCATTCTCCTCCACACCGTCTTCGCACGACTGTGTAGTAATTGCCATGTCCAATTGGCGCCCATGGGCATCTAAATCTGGTTATGCTCAGGTTTCTTTCCTGATCTGTGATCTAAGAGGTTGGTCAACTCATTTATGCGAATATAAATATGATCATATCCACGGCCACTTTATGCCATGTATTAGCAATCCGGTTTTCTATAATGGCGCTTTCTACTGCTTAGATTATAATGGACTTTTAGGGGTTCTCAGTATGAAAGGTGGTCTTAGTTGGAAGGTTCTTCCGAAGTCCTTGGGACAATTCAATGGTATCTATCCAAGTTTTTTGGTGGAGTGTGATGAAAAGCGTTTACTAGTGAATGTAGGACAGAGTGGAAAATTGATGGACATTTATAGATTGGATGATTCAAAGATGGTCTGGGTGAAACTGAACAGTTTGGGAAAGCATGCGTTGTTCATCAGCTACACATCCAGTTTCTCAGTAGTCGCTCCAAGTAGTTGCATGGAGAACAAAATCTACTTCTCGAGATTATACGGTGAAAGGATTGTATACTATTCTCTTGATACATGCAGGTATCATTGTGTTGGGAGTAATCGGTATTCTTCCCAAGGAAATATCAAACTGCACTTGGATTGAACCTAACTGGTCTCAGGCAAGACTTTGCCCCGAGCATGATGATTAGCTTCCTATTCAATGGCCGCTACTAGTCGCTTCTTGTTAACTTATGTATGCTTTCCTTTCATGCAAGCGCACATGATTTTTATGAGCAATAATATTTTGACCAGTGTGATCGACAAACTGTGGTTCAAAGAATTCCCATCCCTGGTTCTGTGTAATTTTGGCCCAAGTTAAAGTAGAATCAAAACAATCAAACCACAGGGTAACTTATGCAAGCTCTAGTTTACTAAAGAAGCTACTAAATTTATCTCTACATAGGAGGACGATAATCAGTTTAGTTTCAGAAGTGTTCTCTGTTTCTTTTGCTTGCATGAGTTTCGTAAATAAATCTGGTGCACCTTGGCACGATTGGCACAAGTCTTCAGTAAAAAAAAAAAGAATTGCCAATAAAAAAACAGAAAAAGTGAGACGATGTTTGGCCGACGGCCAGTTGCCTGATGCATGCTCGGGTCGCTCGGCATTCCCGCAAGGAGCGAACTACGCAATGAAACTATCGATCCTATACGCTTCATCAGATGCCAGTAAGAACGAGCCAGGGCAATATAAATGAAAGGCAAATGACTATTGTATGCTATGTGGGACTAAACTATTATAGCTAAATAAAATACCAACACAGGGACGAGTGAAATTTTGTAGTCCTAAAATGATTCTCAAATTAGGATTTTGCTTTTATGATTTCTCTCTTTCACACAGATTTGGAAGAAAGGAAAATGATCGACTGGATGGGGGGTTCATTCTACATCTATCAGTGTGTTTTTTGATTGATTTTGGAGACATCTTAGCAGTTATGGCAGCTGATATTGTTCCTATCGCACGCTGATTACACACAGCTAATATCAAAAACCCACTTCTAAAACTCTCCTTGCTTCAAAATATACTACAATTTTCATCATTGGATTCAAAGAGAGAAAAAAATAGAGTTCTGAAATATGTCAGTTCCGGCTTTGTGCATTTGCCTGCTTTCTCTTCCTTTTTCACTGTTTTCTTTTATATCTTTTTTTTCTCCATCGAGCGTCTTGGAGTTTTTAGTACCGCATCAGCTGATGATGGATTGTGAGTCTGCATACAAAAGGAACCATGAGTAAACGATAAACACCTCGTTAATCTGCATCACTTAAAAGAAAAAACAGGAGCAAAAAAGCCCAACCTCTGCAGAATGAGCCAACTCTGTAGCCTCGAGACTCCTCAACCTTGCTTCAAGCTACTCGAAGAACATTCTAAACCCCCCAACGTTTAGCAATGGTGTCAAGATCATCCAATAAACCAATAGCCTTGAGGATCATGGTATCAAAAGATGATATAAGGTAATTTCAAATTCTTGTAGTATAATCGAACCTTTTGAATCTGGAAAGATCCCAAGGGTGATTGATTAAAACAAGATGGAAGCGAATTTTCCTGCAATATGACTCAATTCATTAAGAGCATGTCTTTAGAGAGATCAACTTCTCCACTAACCAATTTGCTTCTTCAAGTATCTACGAACCAAGTAACTAAGCATATTAACAAACAGAAAGACTACATTGGACCCAATCTAACTGCAAAGAAAGTCTTATAGAGCCATATAAAGCTCAAGCCAAAAACCCAAACCCTTTAACCTTGAGCAATTTTCAATTACTGTAACAAAAGCTTAAGAAAAACAAAAATCAAAGTTACCCCATTGATGAGAAACTGTATAACAAGGAGATTTTTAAGAGACAGGAAGAAAATTTATATGATCTCCAAACTCTTTTCTTTGTGATAAAAGAGTACTAGGAGTAAGTAAATGGAAAACTTATAATTGTTTTTTTTTTTTTTTGACTTAAAAGGTTAAAAATTTATTATATGGAAAACTTATAATTGTTTAATCTAACAACATATGCAGGAATTACTAGAAATTGAAATTCATTAAAAAGTTTAATTGTTTGAACTTTACTAGGTTTAGTTGTAAGTTTAAACTCTACCTGTGTCTCTTTAATGCATTTGAAGTTTCGAGCTAGAGGAGAAGAAGTGTGAGCTAGATGTGGCTAGCTTAAAAATGAAGGGTTAGAGAAATGAGACATGTGAGTCAGATATTAGAAAAACTGAAAAACAAATGATCTGACATGTGAGTCAGACCAAAACAAATAAACAAATGTGACTCTCGATACATTTTATTTTGAACGTCGGTTGTTGCCTTTTCTACACATCAAGGCATAACTTTTCCTTCTTGTTACTCTTTGGCACAGTTCTATTGCTCGAGTAGAATCAACCCTGGTGACAGTCTTTGCATTTGCCACAAATGTTCAATAAACAAAACAATTACTATTTCTGCCGCACATTAGCTGACATCAAATAAATATACTCCTTTCCGATATGTAGCCGTCATGTACTACACTCAATATTTTAGATTAAAATATGCAAAGAGTCATTTATTGTAAACTGTACACAAAATTAGAATGCTAGCACTAGCAGTTAGCAAATAGATGGATCGTATACTAGGGTCAAACACCCACTATAAAAGTACCAGCATGCATATGCTGCATTCTGCACAAAGAACAAGCTTGATCGATCACTCTATAAAGTTCCCTAATCAATAAATTGATCAAAATATTCTTGCAGACTTCTTTCCCATTGTAGAATTCCTGCAACAAATGCTGCAATATGGGTATCCTAGTTGACCCACCGACTAGAACAACATCATGTCCATCTTAGCATCCCTCAAACACTTATCAACAGGCATACACTCCCTAAAAATATCAAGTGAAGAATCGTGAATTAAAAGACACTCAATTTTAAGCTGAACATAATAAACTTGGCACTCGAAACCAGCACGAACCAAATACTAAACGGAATTGAACATAAGAAATGAAGATTTTGCAGTAAACATAAAATGAATAAACTGGTCGAAATTTGGTTCATTCATATAATTTGGGTTCTTTCGGTGATCGAAATTACAGAAAGAGTACATTTTTTAAGTAATCAAATTGGACACTTAATCTAAATTGTCTCAAAACTTGAAAATAAAAGAGAACAAGAAACACAAATGTGTCGTTTCTCTACGTTTCTTGAAATGATGAACAAGAAAGTTGAAGAAAACAACAAGAAGAAAGATCCTAATGACAGAAAACAAAAATGAGAAACAAAAGAATTAACCTTTTAATTCTTCAGTAACAAAGATATCACCATTAGAGTCACCAGCAGGACGTTGATTCATCAGATCGGATTTGCCATGCATCTTCTTTAACTCACTAGGTATTAGAATCATCATTTATCATCACCGGGTTCTTCATCCAAGTTGATCACAACCTTATTCTTTTCATTATTGCTAACTTTTTCAGGGTCTTCTTTATTCATCATTAGTTTCTCCAGTTCTTGCTGAGCAATATGATAAAGAACAGGATGACGTTTACGACTTGCTCTTTCAGTAATACCTAATTCTTGGTGATGATGATGATGAGTTTCTTGATCTTGAAGTTTGCTGCTTGTTGCTTGAGTTGCTTTGCCAGCAGAATCATCAACAGATAACTTTGCTTTAAGAACTTCTAATTCCTCAAACAAAGAATCATTTTCCTCAGACTTATCATATACTAAATTTACAAGTCGTTTCCTTTCAGCTTCAGGGTTCATCATACTCACATTACCAGGTGCACTTTTCTTCAACATTTCACTGAAAGTTTTCAACTCCGCTGCATACTTTTTCAACTCTTCCTTACCTTTCTTCAACTCTGTTGCTTTTGAACGAATCATTGCCTCCAGTTCTTGCCTATCGTTCTTTCTTCCTGATTGTGCTTCTGGTTGATTTTCTTGATGAGAACGACTACTACTTGCTCTTCCAGTAATACCTTGATGATGATGAGTTTCTTGATCTTGAAGTTTGCGGCTTGTTGCTTGAGTTGTTTTGTCAGTACCAGCATCACTACCTAACCCTCCGTGATCTATTCTAGCTTTCTTCATTGAGATGTTTGAAACTGTAAATCTTTCAAAGATTCTTGAATCTCTGGGAACAAAGAATATTTTTGTTGTTTAAGATGGGTTTCTGCAGAGAAAGGGTTTCAGAAAGAGATGAAGAGAATAATCACAATGTTAGTCGATACCTTCATCTCTTTATATAGCCAACTGTTGGATATTTCGAATGTGTGATATTGGCGCCCTAGATAGAGGACAGCCTCCAAGACAATTTTGGATGGATAACATGCATGTTATTTTTATTTTTTCCCTCGGCCATAGCATGCATGTTATTGCTCCTACCCTAAATCAGGACGTACTTTAAAATTAGCCTGGTCGAAAATTTCTGTGGGGAAAATCTACCCTAAATCAGGCGTCTGGTTGAATATTTTTGAAGGCCTAATGGGAAGCGCAGTTTTCAAAGGTGTACCTGCCATCCTAATTTGCTAGAGGTATTCTTGAGACAGTACAGTCATTCTTTAAATGCCCATCCTTAGAAGCTAAATTGCAAGAGGCATTTATCGAAATATTTTCAGAGGAGATAACTCAACCAAAGCGCATTCTTATTTTTCTAGTTGTATAATTACTAGCGAACTACAGTTTCTTCAAGACTTTGAGATTCTTCTATTTTCTTTTAGTAAACGACATAGAGCTAGAGTTCCCGGCCACCGCATACCCCCCAGGCAGATGCGCAGCTCTTTTACATGAGGTGCAAGCAGATAATCGCGAATTAAAAGACAGAATATATAATACAACTACTCGAGGAAAATCACTTGCACGGCTTAGAATAATAAGAAGAGAAATTTCGAACCTTAGAAGCTAAATTGCAAGAGGAATTTATCGAAATATTTTCGGAAGAAAGGACTCCACTAAATGCAGCAGAAGAAAAAAAAAAAAAAAAAAAAAAAGGGGAACAAAATCAAGGATGCATCCAATACTATACACGACCTGCAAACTTACTCACATTTAAGTAATGACTTCACGGGTGAACTTATTGAGATCTCTTCTGAAATGCTTGGACGTTCTTCTTCAAGAGAGAGTAAGGTTAGATATGTTTCTTGGAAGACTAGTGACAAACTTATCAATCTAAATTTCCATTTTAAACTTGGAATGGTTAGCTCGGGATTCGAACCTGCAACCTAAGAGAGACTGTAGACACATGAGTGAGTACAGGATCTGTACTTACGTCTGGAAGTAGAAGGTACGTGAGTGAAACCTTTGCTTTTGTGGTTGGTTGCACATGCCTTCTATTTTCTATTCTATTACCTCTCTAGTCTCTACGTAGTCTCTTTTGACAAGGCGCTAATAATATGTTTGGATGTCATAAGTTAGTTTGGTTGTATTATTTTAGAATAACTTTTAGAAGCAAAGTATTTTGTTTCTGATTTTTGCTTCTGGTATCCGAACAAACCAATAGTATTTCTGTTTTTTAATATCCCAATAAGTGACTAACGTACTATGGAGGTAGGGGTTTGAACCCCTTAATTACTAAACCAACTCTAATTTGAAGGAGTTTAGATTTAATTTAGGCACCATTGTACTAAGTACTAACCTATCAAAAAGAAAAAATGACTAACGTGGTTGGACGACGGCCAAAAAGTCCCGATTTAATAAATTGATCGAAAATTGGAACTATAATTGATAGGGGCTTAGTCCACGAGTGAGTTGAGGGGAGTTTTAACATATTTTGAATCTTAGGGATTTTGAGGGAGTGGAAGAGAGTATATGGAGTTTGAGAGAGTTTGGTGTTTTGAGTGAGGGAGTTCGAGAGACTCCCAAAATCTCTACTATTTTGAGAGATTTGTAGTGAGGCAAAAATACATTGTAAACTCCCAAAAACTCCCTAGAAATCCCAATAACAAACCAACTCCTTAGCATTCTAATTTTTACCACTAACAGAGAGTTTAAGAGTTTATTTCAAACTCCCCCACGACTAACAGAGTTTTCTAGGGAGTTTGGGAGACTTTTCTAAACTCTCTCACGACTAACAGGGATTTTGAGAGACTCCTTCGAATTCCTCCACGACTAACAGGTAAAAACTGAACTACACTCAACTCCCCCGAGGATTAACCCCCCTGTGAGTTTCCCTCAATGATCAAAATAACACAAATAATACATATTTCACCAACATGTTATGCAAACCTAACGTTTTCTCGTGGTGTGTAATTATAGATGCTCTGTGTAAAGCAGGTTTGGTTATCTTCTATAAAATATATTTCTTATAGCCGGTTTGGTCACACATCCGGAAGTAACTTTTGAACTTTTAGAAGTTAAAAATGAAGAAATGGTTTGGGTGTAAAATTTCAAAACGACTTTTAAAGTAAATAAAAAATCGACTTTTTGTGGACTAAATTAATTTTCTATGGCTTAATGGCTCTCCTTGTGCTGAATTCAATCCTTCAATGGCTCAAGGGCATGCGGATAATAAAATAGCTATTTCACTTACTTTAGTTGGAAAGTCAAAAATTAATTTGATAACTAAATTTCAAAATAAATCAAAGTATAAACGTGCTACTGGCTAAAACGACCGACGTAGATCGTGAAACGACTCTTCTAATTACCAGTAGGTGAGGATTTCCATACTTTTTACTAGTGCTCCCAAGTATTTCACTTTCATCTTCGCCTGACAGTGACACCATCAAATACTTAACCACACACACTGCTTTCAAATAATGTGGTAATTATTGAATGAGACGTGGAGAAACAACAATGACCACATTACTACTACTAGTGCTAGCCCACCACCATGTGCGGTGGCGCCTTTCTAGTCGGCACCCATTTTCCACGTGAAATTTTCGAAATCACCGACATATTGTGCAGACCTGATGTTTTTTCATACCGTGGGATTAAAATAATGATTAGTAACCTGGATCAACTGATTTCTTCTCTAACTAGAGGTTGATTCGGTTTTGATTGGCAAAATTTTTAGTGCTGAAGAAATTTGAATTCAGATCGCTATTAATATCATATCATCCAACCAGTTCACTATTATTGACATCGGCTTTCAAAATAATTTTGAGAAACAAAAATGTTGTAAATCAAAATACAAACGTGCTACAGGAGAAAACGACCAATTCGTACCATTCATCGTAAAACGACTCTTCTGGTTACCAGTAGGTGAGTGAGAATTTGAATTTCATACGTATTTCACTTTCTTCTTCGTTTGACAGTGACGCCATTAAATAATTAACCCCGTTACTTTCATATAATTTGGTAATTAATTATTGTATAGGACGTGGTGAAACAACAATGACCACATTTCTAGTGCTAGCCCACCGAGTTTGGGTTTCTTTCACATGATCTTGATACCATGTGCGGTGGCGCCTTTCTAGTCGAGAGTGTGCATTTTCTTCCTCTATGGTAATGTGCATATTTATTATTGATTTTGTAATTGTAATGCGACACGGGTGATATTGTGTGCAAAGGAAATGAATGTCCAAAAGCTGAGGTGAAAGTTGGAGTGGAATCGATAAAGTCACGCTGATATTGCGGTTAAAAGGAAGGTCCTGCTAAGTCGAAGCGGAAATTAGAACCAACAAAAGCTTTGATGCCTTAGTAATTCAAGACTTTGGGTATGAAAAGCTTGCATTTGATGAACAAGATGTTAGCCCCTATTTTCCTCGTAACGACTTCACCAAATTCTTTGTAAGATTAAACCAAAAAAGAATTGCGAGTCCAATTTTTTTAAAATAATTTGTGTGTGTGTGCAGATGCCATCTGTAGGTTTGCTTAAGATGAATATGCTTGTGATATTCACCAGATACAAAACATCTTTTTCAGTGTTGATTTCTCACGAATAGTAGCAAAATTTCATGAGTATTCGACGCCGCACATTTGAAATATCCTTGGTGCATTTTTAATTTTTTTGTCTATATAAAGAAAACTAAAACTGCAATCACCAACACAGACCATTACTACAAAAGCTATCATTCCATAAAACACCAACCTAGCTGAAGAAGCAATCATGGCTGCTAAAATTTCCAACGGAAGAAACTATGCTGCTGCCACAAACTCATCCTCAATGTTCGTCAGAATCCGCCTCGGCAACATTTCGGACGTTCCTCATATACACAAGTTAATTTACCAAATGGCTGTTTTTGAACGTTTCCCACACTTATTCGAAGCAACGGAGGAATCACTAGCAGCCACCCTCTTCAATTCTCCACCGTTTCAGTCCGTTACTTGTTTCATGCTCGAAGTTTCTCAGCACCCGTTTCCACAAGACAAACATTCTTTGAACCCGAATTACCAACCCATCACTAAGACACTAGATCTCGAGGAACCGATCAACGATCCGGATTCAAAGGTTTTTAAGACGGTTGGCTCGAATAGTGATTTTGATGGCCATGATATTGTTGTGGCTGGTTGGGTCATATTTTTCCCAAACTACCCAACTTTTTTAGCGAAACAAGGTTTCTATGTAGAGGATTTATTTGTGAGAGAATTTTATAGAGGGAAGGGATTTGGAAAGATGTTGTTGTCGGCGGTAGCCACTCAGGCGGTGAAGATGGGATTCTGTCGTGTCGATTGGATTTGTTTGAAGTGGAACCAGAAGGCTATCAAATTTTATGAGGATGTTATTGGTGCTGAGGTTATGAAGGAATGGGGTGTTTGTAGGTTGGCTGGTAAAGCCCTTGAAGCTTATGGAGAAAAATAAAGCTGCAGTTTGAATAACTTTACTTCCTAATAATTTTGATCGAATTGTACTTTTGCTTTTCTTGGTGGAATTGTACTTTTGCTGCTGCTACATGCATTTCTTGTATGCTAAGTTTACCCGTTTGATTTTGATCGTCCAGGGAAACTATCTCTGGGACTAATAAAATTAAGAGTAATTCTTAACAGACCGAGAATTGGAACCACGTGAAAACCGAATTCTCTTTATGTCTCACAGATTTTTCTGATGGGTCCCTATGGGCCCCGCGGAGGACAGCAGGGGTCCCGCTTAGGGTTTGGGTCTGTGTCTGTCGGTTTTTTTTCTTAGTTTTTTTCTCGGTCCATTCATACTTTTAGTAAAATTAAAGTGTCAAATTCGGATAAATTTCACATTTTTCTTTCTCCCCATTTAGTTAGTAATTTGTTTTTCACCTCAATGCCTCATAGTTTATCTTGTTTGAAGTGTGGACTGGCCTCGTAATTATGGTTGTTTTAGAGGAACAAATGTCTTTAATTACCACCACACATAAAGATTCAATTACTATGTGCATTTCTTCTGTTAAAGATTCAATTACTATGTCGTGTGTCAGTGAGTCGACCAAAATGCAGATAAATATTCGTGACGCGTATACGGACTTACTCCACCTCATGGGACTTGGTTAACTATCACCCGAAATCTAAAATGATTCTACAGGAAACATTGTTTCTCCAATTCTTGTGGAGCAAAATTTAATCTACAAGTTTGTGATGGTCCACAAAATATGAAAAAAAAAATGCTACAATGAAAGAAAAACACTCCGTAGATTAACAAGGTCTAATAGGTACTCCACAGATTTGAAGAGGATAATGTGGAGTATCCATCTGGACATTGAATGACCGAAAAGAAAAACACTCCACAAATCTAGTAGCTACTCCACAGATTTGAAGAGGACAATATGGAGTATTCATCTAGACATTGAATGACCGGATATGATTCAGTGTTTCATAAGCTCACTCAATGACCAAATGGCTATTTTTTTTGTTTCTTTTTCTCCATCCGGTCACTCAATGACAGGACGTAACAACTTTTTATTTTTATTTTTTAATATATAAAAAAAAAAGGTTACTTTCTGCTCGAATGATAACCATTTTTACTTTTTTTAAAATATTAAAAGATATTGTGGGTCCAGATTTGTGGATACCTATCTAGATTTTCCATAGTGGAAAAAATATATACAAGTTTCTAATCTTCCCTATTTATAAGGATTATCCTTGAGATGTGGCGGATGTTTATCCATCTATACCATAGGAGTTTCCCTTAATTGATACTAATGTAATGCTGGTGTCATCTCACATTGTCGGTGTCTTTGCTTCAAGTTATTCTTTTTATTTGACTCGTAAAAAGCTGTTGCAAGTAATAGTTGCATGGAAATCAACCTTTCTTAACCAAAATCATTCTCTTCTCTCAACCAGGGGAATTATATTAAAATTTTGGGCTACAAGGTAAATTTCATAGTTTTAACTTCTCGTTTTTCTCGAACTTTTTTATTTAACTTGAGTGAGAACAGTCTCATCGGCTCAATCGCCACTTCTATAACCTGTTTGACTAGTCTGGACACCACTTACCTATATGATTACCTTTTCTTTGGCGAGGACTTTGTGATATATTTTACCAATTTTTTCTTACATATAAAATGAAGAAGAAAAATTGTTCTTAAATGTTTAATATATCCACAAATAGTTTTACTGGTTTAATTCATATAGTAGGTAATTTAATACATTCAATCCATTTTTTTACGTAAATGATTTGACTAGTTCATTGCCGGTAGGCATTAACAATATAAAACGGTCAATAGATTTTCTAAAAATGTTTAGTTGATCTGACTTATCAGGGGAGGAAGATGATATTTATTCACAAAATTCTTGAAACAACTGCTAGTGTTGTAATATGTACAAACTTATCAAGTATCACTTTGGTGAAATTAGAGAGAAAAAATTTGAAGAGAAGGAAATAGTTTCTGATACGAAGATGGAAGAAAAATGGAATTAGAGAGAAAAACCATAGAGAAGCCATGACCTAGAAAATTAACATCACCACTTTCATACTTTTAGATTTTTATTGTCACATAATTTCATATAAATAGCCAAAATCATAACTTCCCGCCCAAACCACGTATACATATCATGTCGGTACTGATAGATTTAGTATGCTAGCCATGTATTCTGATATTAATGATTATGGTTATCAAATATCGTTATGATGAAAGAATATGGTGGTAAGGGATACTCTCTAAAGATATATATCATGTTCTCCCTTTGAGGATGGTTTTCAACATGTCTTGCATAATTCTAGAAAGAAAAAGGCTCATACGAAACAAGGGATCTATTTGAAACATCCTGAACCTAGTCGTCGAGCTACGTACAATGTGTCCCCTTGAAGATTATTCTTTATATTTTAGTTTATTTTTTCCTTTAATTTAATTTAATTTAATTTTCTTGTCTCTTTCTATTTTCGTGGGATTTTGGTTTAATGCCTTCTTATGTTTCAGTTTTACTTTTTTCTCTTATTAATACGGTATTTTTGTGAATTTTACCTAAAAAACAATAGTTGAAATTTTTTGTATGCTTTTGAGAACAAGCTTTCTAGTTATTTACCTCAAAATGTATATGTCAAAACGGAACACTCAAACAATTAGTATCAAGTAATAACCACTTCAAGGGTCATATTCCAAGAATCCTTTAGTACCATCCTTTTAAATCTAAGGCTTACGGATAATAATTTAGTTGATAATATAACAATATGGGACATATATCGTCATTGTTGATGATTCACAACGGAAGGGGTCACTTAGTCTCATGATAACATAATAGAATTCTCTATAATCTGAATATGTTATTGAATCTTCCATATTAGACCACTCAAACTTATTACAAAATAATACTAAGTATTTATAGTTCAGATAACAAAGAGATTAAAAAACTTAACGATTTAAATATAACACCACTAATTACTGACATACATGCCATTAGAAAACTTACCGACTTAAAATCACTAATTACCGACACACGTGCCAAGCATACATAGAAGGTAAACAAAAAGTACGACCAACAAAATGCGTTATTACTTGTGATGTTTCTATCGATGAATAATCAATATCACTCGCACTGCACCGAGGATTTTAACATTTCCGTTCAGAATTTCTTATGTGCACCAATATTGTGTTCATCTAGGTGGTCTAAAAACTGGTAAATGTTAGAAAACAAAAAAAGGAAGAAAAAAAAGTTTTTGCATGACTACTCAAGGCCATACGGTATTGTGCAATCAAAGTTATTATTTTTTATATTCAAACTATTTTATATACCATTTCATTTATTTTATCAATAATAAAAATCAAATCAAATATTTTTTAACTTTTTAATTTTTTGTTTGAAATTTAAAAAGTGGTTAAGTAAAATAAGTCTTTTTAGCAATCATATTAATGGTGACAATTAGTAATTCAATATTATATATATATTTATATTTGATAGTAAACAAATTAAGTTTTTTTAAACCCAATAAAATTGAATAAAACTATTTTCAAAGATGTGTTTGTTTTTGTCATTTGCTACAACAACAATGATTGAATTTGATATTTTACCAAACACATTTTGATTATTTTTTTAATCAGCTTTAACTTTAATTGATATTTTACCAAACGTCTAACTATTTTTTTTCTCACAGCACAACACAGCAACGCACATCAGAAAAGTATTTTTATGAAAGTCTCAGACGTCTAACTTCTTTTTAATCTTTGACGTTACTGAGATCTCATAAATGTCCCCAAAATCTGTGTCCCACACCTCTTATCATTTTCTCTCCAGAACTCGATAAGCATATCAGAAACCTTGTTTCTAACCATTACTACATTTTCTCTATTCTCAGACTGCACAATTGACCTTTGTTTATCCATATCCTACAAAACATGACGATATAAAGATTATCATACCTAATTTGACAAGTTATACTAATATCTGAAGTAACTGTAGTAACTGAAGTAAATCAAATCAATTATGTTAAATTTCGTTGAATCTTTACTTATATTATTACAAAGTGAATCTGCCGCTATCTTAATAACTGAAGTAACAACACAAAAACAGGAAGAAGAAAAACATAATTAGAATCGCTTTGAGCAGATTTCAAGTAATCTATCAAACGTACAAAATGATCTGCTTTATATTATTTCAAACTGATTTCGTGGAACAAAGCTTCAAAACACTTAAACAAAAACAATCGATCTACTCGTTTATGAATGATTCTCATATGAATCGGTGATTACAATACAATTTTGCTCGGTTTCATAATCTTAGAATTTAGATTCTTCTGATTTCATTTTATCACTTTCATCTTCGAATCAAAGTACTCAAACTAGACCGCAAGTCTTTTATTGTATTAAAAAAGAAGATGGAGTTCAAAAATAAATTGAAAAATCAAAAAAATTAGATTAAAAAAACTACATCTACAAATATACCGTAATTGAATCTGAAGAAAAAAATTTCTTGGATTTGGGTAGGGGCCTGGGTGACAAGAGATAACAAGAGATATTACAAATTGAATCTCAAGAATACCATACCAAATCAGAGATAACAAGAGAGGTTCTAAAATTTACCTGATGAATTGTGATGAGTAGATTAGGCAGCAGTAGTAGACAATCCTTTTAAATATCAACAATGACAATAAGATCAATTCAAATTAAAATTCAAACAAAAAAACAAAAAAAAATAAAAGTAGAGAGGAAAAATATATTACTAGATCTATAATACTCTCTATCTACTTTCTCCACCGTTATGATTATCTACTCCCTCAATGTTGATATTTATAGAGAATATAATCGGTGGAATTTACTTAGCATGAAATGCCCTCCAAATCCTGAAATTAGGGCTATCAACGGGTCCGGGTCCTCCCGGGTAGTACATGGCCCAGAACCGGACCCGGCATATCAGCATCGGTTCCGGGTCCGGTTCCATAATGTGTTGGCCCAGAACCGGACCCGTTTAAAGTCCCGGATACCCGTCGGGTCTGGGTACCGTTGGGTATTAAAAAAACTATTAAAATCTTAATTTCTTTCTCTTTTTAACTTGAATATAAATTATTTTTATAAAAATTTATTATTATTTCTTTATTAATGTACTAAATAAATGTTAAATGTAAGAAAAAAATCAAAAATCAAAAAAATTCAAAGCCGAAACTAGCAAAAATACCTATAATTTTGCTAAAATTTTTATCAAAAGGTTAAATAAACGGGTACCCGTTACCCGCGGGTACCCGACGAGTATTACCCGTTTGGACCCGTTAACATTCGGGTCCAATCAGGTAATTACCCGTCGGGTCCTAAGTTGCTAATGGGTCCAACTTTAGGACCCAGAACCAGACCCGATTTAGCGGGTCCGGTTCCGGGTAGCGGGTAACGGGTACCCATTGACAGCCCTACCTGAAATCTTGGGGGGGAAAGTTGTCAAAAAGTTTTGAAATTCAAATACAAATTTTAGAAAAATTTATGGTGTTTGTGAGGTTAATGTATAATGGTCCAACCCTAGTGTTCTCAACAAACGACACATCATAAATAACTCATTTTTATCTAAGATTATATGTTTTCTTCAACTTGTTAATATAGTAGGTGTCTTTTCTATTAAAAAAAAAACTTATCTAAGATTCTAGATAATTCCCCAAGATAACCATAGAGAATATCAAATAAAAGGATGACTTATCAGAAATAACACATAAATACAATTACAATTATGAGTAAGTAAGAACGGGTGCCGATAATAAATAATTAACTAACGGTGAAAATGAATAAACGGTTCAAAAAAATAATAATTATGCGTATGTGACAATAAATTTAAAAAAAGAAAGAAAAAGAAGCTCTTTAATAGACATATGGACTTTGGAGTCAATTCACAGGTTGGGACAACTGCCCTGATTTTCACATATCTGGTTTTACCCAGTTCTGAATAAAGTTAACTCGTTCGATTTAGTACAGAGAAGGGCTCATAATTATTTTATTTTGTTGGTTAGAATATTATTGATAGGAGAGTGGAGGTTGCAATTTTTTTTTTATGAATCGTATAATAATTAGTGTTAGGGCATTGCTCGGTTGAACCCACCAAGTGTTGGTATGTTAAGCTATGTTGTCATATATTAATATCAAAACTGAATTAGAGTGGATTGATTAAAACTACTAGAGTCAACTTTGTTTAGGTTAGACTAGAAAGTCTAGGAATGTTGATACATACAAGTATTACTCTGAAAGCCTGAAGAACGTTAATACATAACGACTATAACGAAGACATCATCCTTCCACTTGAGGTTAGTAATACTGTCTTGACTTGTTTTCATTCTTATCGTTTCTTTCAAGTCTTTTAAGATTGAAAACATAACATGCAAGGTTACATATGATACTCTAGTATTAGACTTGGTCATATTAGTATGATCAAAGTGTCAAGGAAGTACATTGAATTATGAAGTATAACATTTATATTTTGAACTTCGGAAATGCGACGTCGACATGATCTATGTAACTTGTTACTTGATTGTGTATTGGATATAGGTGTGATTTCATCTTAGGATACTATGTTTTATTACATTAATATAGCACCACCTCATGGAACTTGGTTAACCATCACTTGGAAACTAAAATGATTCTCCTAATAATTTTCAAAATGATTTTACCGATGAACATTGTCTCTGCTACTAAATGCTTGTTTCATCTTACAGTATTGGAGTCTTTGCTTCAAGTTCTTCTTTTTCTTTGACTCATAAAAACAGTTGCAATTAAAGTTGAAGAAAAAGTAGATGCTCTTTTATGATGGAAATCAACTATTCTTAACCAAAATCATTTTCTTCTTTCTTTGTGGAAAATGAATTTTACCATGAATACTGTAGATGCATTTTATTGCAAACTACATCCAAAGGATAGAGAACTTCTACTAATGAAAGTGAACATAAGAAACAAACATTAGACACAAGGATATACGTGTTTCGGTATGATTACCTACGTCCACGGGGGTGAAAGGTTGTATCTTATTACTTCAAGGTGTTACAATGGTGTTTCTCTTCCAAATGAACTCACTTGAAAGATGATCTCGCTCTCTTCTTCCTTCTTTTTCGTGATTACAAGCCTCTCTCTCTCCAAAAATACAACCTACCTCTATTGGATATAAGTTCCTCTAATTATAGGAAGGGTTACATACAACCATACTAGGGTATTGGTCACATTACATCTAATCTGAAGTTCTTTGGTCGGGCTAGCTTATGTCGTCCCTTCTTCTGTGCATGTGGTCGATGTATTTTAATTCCTTCGACTGTCTCTCGTCCGAGCCGATTCCTTCGGGTGTTCTCATGGCACGATGTCGCCCTTCTCGTCTATCGCCCTTACAGTTGGCCGATGTGACGCGTGTCTTCTTATCCATTTGACTATTACTCCTCGTTTGACCCACCTTGTCTTGTCTTATCAGCTCTATTAGAATCCTGGAGTCGGGTCTTGTTCTACAGCCGCATAGCAATCATGCCCGATCCATGTGGCTTCTTAAATCTCGCGCCTGGAAATCTTTATCCTATGCTTCTCGTCTCTTCATTCTTGGGTGCATCATAGCTTAAGATGTTGCCACCTAGCCCTGTGGATAATTTACACCTACATTTATGCCCCATCTTTCGCTCGTGTGGCAGACACGAGTGGAAGAAAGTCGTCCCAGCTTCCCACGTCCTCGTCCATGCCGCAAATTCCGTCACGCAGTACCCCATTAATTCCACTTTATTACCTGTAACCGTCGGCGTCGGTTACAACCTCTCCACTTTAAATAGCCCGCTTCCTTCTCTCTTTCTTCTTCTTTGCCATTTATTTTCTAGTTCCCCGCCGCTGCAACCTTATCTTCGAGATTTCTTCGCCACTTTCTTCTTCTAAAAGTCCTCGTTTTCTTAATTTTCTTCTTTCATTTTCTCCTCATCGATTGTCATAGTAGCTGTGGTTACATTCTTGTCATACCATCCTTCTTCATCGATTTCTCAGTTCTGCACTGTTTGCGTCCATGGCTTCTTCTCCCTCCATGACTGAAAAAAGGTATGTCGACGATGTTTTTTCCGAGTTTGATGCTTTTTCCCTTGCTTCCCTGTTTTCGTTTGATAGTCCCTTTAAGTACGATGATCGCGCCATGAGATCTATCTTTCCTGATGATTCTCCTTCTATTTCGTGCAGGTCCGAGAAAAGGGTGAAAGATCTCTCTGACGAAGAGTTCATTGAGCAGCTGAAATAGAAGTACGATATTCAGAATTACGAAGTTACCCTGATCTCGGGCCAAAACATCATTTTGAAGAAGTCCGACGTGGGGAAGCACGAACATTCGGCTAACTGCGTGGTTATTACTCAAGGCCAACTGGAGCTAGGTCTTCGTCTTCCTTTGTATCACCCCGATAACCCTTTATACTATGAGGTTCTTTCTCAGCTCAAGCCTTATCGCGCTCTTTTTCAATGGACTGGCAATACTTTTTGAATTATGGATGAATGGAGAGCTCGCCGGGATGGTCATGGCTCCACCGCCGAGTGGTCAACCTACAAGCCCGAGGACGTTCCGGGGTATACCGTTGCCAATTTCCTTGCCAACTACCGAGCTGGTACTTCAACCTTGGGTGATCTTGCCGGTTTTGCTGCTAGTCCCCATCGTCACAGGACTATGTCTAAAAATGTTGAAAGGATGATGTTGGATGCCGATCCCCTCGGCCAAGGCTCTAACAGGCGACCCCGTCATACCAATGACCCAATTTATCCCCGAGTTCCACTCCTTGTCCGAGGTCCCATTTTACATGGTAGCTTTCCGTCGCCTCCTTTTCCCGCCGAGCCCTATCCTTTCTGGGTTGTTAATGATGATAAGGCTGATAAGGTATGTGTCTCCTTCCTCTTTTCTCGATTTCTATTCTGTTACCTTTGACGCCAATTGGCTGTTTGTTGTTATTAAACCTCAGGGAGATTCTACCAAGACTGCCGGATCGTCGAGGAAAAGAGGTGCTAGCACAAGGGTTGAGGAAGACCAGGAGAAGGTAACAAACATAGTGATTTTTTTATAAGTACATGTACTTGCCCCTGTTTTTTGCCTTCACATGTTCTGACGAGGAGCCTTGTGCAGAAGTTTCCTAGGCACGATGATGATGAGGCCGATGTAGATGAGGTTGATCCTCAACCCCTTAGGCGTAATCCTCTTAGGGGAAAGCAGGTTGCTAAGCCACAGCAAAGGCCGAAACCAATCTACGATATCCCTGATGAAGATGACCTATTCGGCGATGATCTCTCGTGTGACAAGGGCGAGGGGAATGAGATGGGCGAAACCGTTGGTCCTGAGGTGGTCGACAAACAAGAACCCTTGAAGGCGCCCGAGCTAGGAGATACTGTTAATGCTTAATTGGAAGTATTTCATCGTCTTCCCCAGATTACTGGTGGGTCCACGTCTGGTGTTAAAACCTCCTTTACTGTCTCGGGTCCTATAATGAATTCTCTCGGAACGCTGACTTCCCCCGACTTTGGTGCGTATACTGATGAGCAAATTCTTGCTTTCGTGCCCCTGTATGGAGATATATCTCAGACTCTTGATACAGTGTGAGTGACTCTGCTTTTTTAGGGGATGCCTTGCCCTTGGCTTATTCCTTGTCGTCGCACTTGTATTATATTCTTAATCGGGTACGGTTGGATGCCGCCAATCGTCTTAGGGAAAGGCAGATGGTGGAATCTCTCCAGCTTCAATTGCAGAACGAAAAAATTCGCGCGCGCGAGCTGGAAATCAAACTTGCCGATGCCCAAGCTATGTTACAATTCTATAGACCTTATGTTGATTGAGTTTATCGTGCCAGTATCCTGAGTCGGGTATCCTTCTGTTAGCCGAGATAGCTAGTATAGGTTTAGACGCTTCGTCGGAGTTTAGGATCATGAAGAAGAAGTGGGATATCGAGAAGTATTTGGTGGAGAATCTTTATCGGCGGATTGCAAACAAGGACGAGAAAATAGATCGCCAAGCTGGTGAGATCGAAGAGCTTCAAGGAGAATTAGACCGGTATCGACAATTTGAGTATGCCCCTAAAGAAATAGACAACTTGCGAGCTCATTTGGGTGCTTCTCAATGCCTTGCTGCTGAGAAAACTGCGTTGGCCACAGACTTAGGGCAGCGGGTAGACGCTTTACAGTTGCAGAATCGAGACCTCCACGAGGATCGCCGATGAATTTTGAGGGACAAATATGTAGTAGAGTGAGCAAACAGGGATTTGTTAGGAAAAGTGGGTGAATTTGACAAAGTGGTGGGAGAACTTGAATGGAGTAGGTCGCAGCTTTAAGTGCTTCAGGTGTCGCGCAATCGCTTACTGGCCGAATGGGGTGAACATAAGAAGTACTTCCCTGGAAACGAATTCAACGAGCAGCACTATAACGAGTTAACCATGAAGTTGTCCAAGACCGAGGATGAGTTGTCCAAGTCGATAAAGTCACTTTAGTCAGTGTTACCCGCCTTCTCAGGTCTCTTATATGATGTGTTGAGGCCGTTCCTTAGATTTAGATTACGTTCTATTCTTGCAAAATTGTTAAGTCATGTTCAGTGAATAATGTTCTGTCTTTGTGATCCTGTATCCGAGCAGAAACGTTCTCAGGAGATGGTTCTAGAGGTCCGACGATTGAAGCAGGTCGAGGCCGATTTGGGTTCCAAGCTAGTCAATGCCGAGGAAACCGCTTCTCAGATTACCCAGAAGATCGAGGAGGAACGCGTTGCTCATGCAGAGGAGGTGGACGAGAAGGTTCGGACGGGCATTGAGGAATGGGTCGAGAACAAGCGGCGCGAGGTCGCGTAGAAGAGGGCTGGCGCGATTCCTCTCAAGGCTTTATTTCTATTTTTGTAGTGTTGCGTCACTAGTTCGCCCTTTGTTCTGGGTTGTAAATCGCTTTGAACACCTCTCCCCTTTTTTACTTCGGATATACTGCTTGTTTGTTTATGTGGGGTGATGCGTCGCCGGTGTTGTTCATTTTACTTTCGTTACAATTTCCGTTTCGTATGGTCGCTTTGACACTTTCTGTGCTTTGTTAATGGACGTATGACGCTATCGAATTATCTTTTGTTCCTTATGTTATTCCTACGATTGTTGATTGACGCATGACGCTATCGATTTATCTTTTGTTCCTCATGTTATTCCTGTAATTGTTGATTGACGCATGACGCTATCGATTTAGCTTTTGTTCCCCATGTTATTCCTGTAATTGTTGATTGATGCATGTTAGTGATTTAACCTTTTCTGTCGAACATACCCAACAAGGAGGGTCATCGGGCCCAATGCCGTGTCCTGATTGGGGTATCTCATCACTATCTCTTGGATTCAGTGGAAGGGTACCAGTCAACCTAGTTCTAGGCTCGATTTCCCCGAGCGCTTATCGATCAACCAATCTCGGGAAAGTGGTCACAGCCACCTGCGATGGGGGCGGCCTTTCAAATGTTAGTAGGCCACCTAGCTGAGGAAACCTCGCGTCTCAACAACCTTTGGAACTAGTTTCCAACCACCAGAACCCTTAGGCTACCTCGGCACTTGCACACTTCCACTGACCCGAGTACGAATAGCCATGCGACTGTAAGGCACCTCGGCACTTCCACACTGGCGTTGCCCCGAGTACGAATGAACATTCGAGTGTAAGCCATCTCGGCACTTCCACACTGGCTTTGCCCCGAGTACGAATGACCATTCGAGTGTAAGTCACCTCGGCACTTCCACACTGGCTTTGCCCCGAGTACGAATGACCATTAGTCGCTCATGCCTTATCTCATACCCCTCACAGTTTCAAAGAGATAGAAGGAAAGTATGCTTACCTTTTCTTCGTATCGCCCTTCAGGGGTGGTATAGTTTCAGATAATTGACGTTCCAAGGTTTGGACTCTTTTGTTCCATCGAGTCTCAATAACCGATACGATCCCTCGCCCGTTTTAGACGCAATTACATATGGCCTACCCCACTTTGGTGCTAGTTTTCCGCCTTTTTTGTCTCGCTCCCATTCGGCCAGAAATTTTAACACTTGTTTTCCCGGCTGAAATTCCCTTGGGCGAACGCGTTTGTTGTATTCTCGTTGTAGCCTCCTTTGATAGTTTTCCATCTTTTTTAACGCTATCTCCCTTGTTTCTTCCAAATCGTCGAGTTTTGCCAAAATTAGGTCGGACGAAACATTTCACCTCCATGCTTCTGTTCTAGTGGTAGGGATCATTCCTTCTATTGGTAGAATGGCCTCCATTCTGTAAGCAAGCATAAATGGCGAGAACCCTGTAGCTTCCTTCTGTGTGGTTCTGTATGCCCACAATACGTTGTACAGCTCCTCGCACTAATCACCATATGCTCCATCTAATTTTTTCTTCATGTTGTCGGCGATCGTCTTGTTAGTGATCTTGGATTTCCCATTACTCTGGGGGTAAATTGGTTTAGCTTTTCTCTTCCTAATGTTATACGTGTTAAATAAAAGATCGATGTTTTCCCCTTGGAGTTGTTTGCCATTATCAGAGACGATAGCTGCTGGGACCCCAAATCGGCAAATGATATGTTCCCAAATTAACTTGAAGACATCTTTGTCTCGGATGTGCCTTAGCGGTGCGGCCTCTACCTATTTGGTAAAGTAATCCGTGGCCACGATCAAGTACTTCCTCTGCCCCGTTCTTACATGTAATGGTCCGACAATGTCTATCCCCTATTTTGCAAAGGGCCATGGGCTTAAAATAGAGTTTAAAGGTACACCTGGCGCCTGGATTTTCTTGCCGTACCGTTGACATTCTTCGCAAGCCTTCGCCATCGCTTTTGCATCTTCGTTCATATACATCCAAAAGTAGCCCATTGTCTTTGCCTTGGCCGATAAGCTTCTCCCCGAGTTGTGGTTGCTCGCGGCTCCATAGTGTAATTCATGCAGGATTATGTGGCCTTCTTCCCTGCTTAGGCACCGTAAGAGCGGCCCTAAGTAGGATTTTCTATATAAAATCCCTTCCCTTAGTTCGTAGGCGCCCGACTTACTTTTGACTTTATTTATTTCAGGCCGACCCTTGGGTAGTTCGCCCGATTCCAAGTACTAGTGTATCGGCTTTCTCCAATCGCCCTCTTTGTATCGTTCGGCCGTGTTAATAGCCACATCAACCCGTACGTCCGGTGTTTCTGGGATTGATGGAGTGATGAGCCTCATAATACGAATACCCTCTATGATCGGGTCCACCAGCTGTGAGGCGATGTAGGATAGGGCGTCCGAGTGCCTGTTGTCTTTTCTACAAATGTGACGGAATTTAATGCTTGGTATTTGGATGATGTAATGTTGGGAGAGCTCCCAATACTTTTGCAAAACGGGGTCGTGTGTTGCGTATTTGCCGGTAATCTGCCGAATCACCAACTGTGAATCACTAGTTAAACGAACCTCCTGTAGTCCCATTTCTACAATTATCCGCAGGGCGTGGATTACCGCTTCGTAATCGGTGACATTGTTTGTTGCTTTGAATTCTAATCTGAACGAGTGCACCATCTTTCTTCCTTTCAGTGTGGTGAATACCAACCCAAGACCTGATCCTTCTCTATTCGACGCCCCATCGACGAAAACTTCCCATTGTGTAGGACTACTAGCTGCTAATAGGTCAGCAGGTTCTTCTCTTTCTTCCGTCATCCCAGGTACATCTTCAACATCGTCTTCATCGCTTAGTGGGAAATCTGCTAGGAAGTCGGCCACTACTTGTACTTTGATCACCGTCCTTGTCTCATACACCACATCATATTGTTTGATTAAGGCTCCCCATTTAGAGATTCTTCCTGATCGCCCTGCATTATCCAAGACTTCTTCAATGGGCGATTTGGTGAGCATCCGTATGCGATGAGCTTGAAAATATGTTCGGAGTTTAGAAGCGGCAAAGGCTAGTGCCAGAACCATCTGCTTCATCCTAGTATAGTTTTTCTCGGCCGGTCTTAGTGTTTTGCTAGTGAAATATACCGGATTCTCCACATTTCCCTCCGTCCTAACCAACACCACACTAATGGAATATGGTGTCGCCCCTAAATATAGGGTGAGGATTTCAGTCGTCTCGGGCCTTTGCAAAACCGGGAGGCTGGCTAAGTGTAGCTTGATGTTTTGAAAAGCCTCTTCGCTTGCATCCGTCCATTGAAACTGTTTTCCCTTATTCAAGATGTCATAAAAGACTTTACATTTGTCCGATGAACGTGACACGAATCGCCCCAACGCTTCTATGCAGCCATTTAGCTTTTGCACGTCTTTCACCGTTGCAGGGGAAGGAATTTCTAAGACAACCCTAACCTTCTCGGGGTCTGCCTCTATTCCTCTGGAAGTGATGATATATCCCAGGAATTTTACTGATGTAACCAAGAAGTCGCACTTAGCGGGGTTGATTTTCATCTTATGCTTCCTCATCGTCTGAAAAATCTCTCGAAGATCTCGGACATGATCCTTAGCTCGGCGGCTCTTGACTAACATATCATCTATGTAAACTTCTATGGTGTCGTGGATCTTGTTTTCGAACATGTCTCCCACTAATCTCTGGTAAGTAGCACCAGTGTTCTTAAGTCTGAAGGGAATCTTAGTATAACAATACAACCCTCTTTTTGTGAAAAAGGAGGTATGCTCCTGATCCTCGGGCGCTAATGGTATTTGGTTGTAGCCTATGTAACCGTCCATCAGTGTCATCGCCTCGTACCCGACTATGGATTCTACTAGTTGGTATATGCTTGGGAGAGAGAAGCTTTCCTTCGGGCAGGCCTTGTTCAAGTCGCTGAAATCAATACATATAATAGACTCCTCCCTTTTTCTTTGGTACCACGACCATGTTAGATATCCACTGCGGGTAATGGGATTTCCGGATTATCCCCGACTCTTGTATCTTTTTTAGCTCGGCCTCGACCGCCGCTTGTAACTCTGGTGAAATTCGCCTCATTTTCTGCCTAACCGGCCTGACACTCGGATCAATCTTCAAGTGATGGCAGCAGACCTCCGGGTTAATGCCCTCTAAATCGTGCACCTCCCATGCGAACGCGTCTATGTTTTCTTTTAGCACCGTCATGAGTTGTCTTGCTTGCTCCTTACTAACCTTGGTTCCTCGATCGTCCCCAAATTTACCTCCCGCTTCGGCTCAACTGTCGAGAAATTGGACTTAGGTTCCCCGAATGGAGCTGTTGCCTTTAATTGCTATAAGGGGTCTTGCTCCTGAGCCTCGTACGCCATGACTTCTTGTGAAATAATTTTCTCCGATTCTTCTGCCACCTTAGCTTCCTTGGCTTTGTTCTTCTCTTGCATTTGTCTAGCTCGCCGATTTTCATTTATTTCGAGATTAACCTGCATGCATTGCCGTGATGCTTGGGAGTCGCCTACAATTTCATATATTCCTTTATATGTCGGGAACCTTAACCTTTGATGATATGCTAATGCCACTCCTTTAATCCCTGCAATCCATGGGCGCCCGATAATTGCTTCGTAGGGTGAGGCGACGATGACCACACAGAAAGTTGTTAACGTATCAAGGTAGCCTCCGCCGTCCGAGACCCTCAACGTTACCTCACACTTTGGGATGGTCACTGTGCCATTAAAGCCATAGATGCGATATGTCAAAGGGACCAGGATATCGTCCGACAGCTCCATTCTCTTAAACGTGTCGTAAAACTGTACTTCGACTGAGATGCCGCTATCCATAAGGATCCTTCTTACTCCTCATTTCTCAATTAGTAACGTAATGACCAAGGGGTCACTGTGTGCCTGACCATTCACCGGGACATCCTTGGCCGAGAATGAGACAGGCTGCATCATCCAAGATTCCATGGGTAAGGTCCTGTCCATGCTAAATATTTCTTTGCCGTTACGGTCCCTCTTGTGAATCCTTGAGGTGATTGTCGGACCGAGTGTGTAGTCCTGAACAGCTGAGTGTGAAATGGTATTCACAAACTGAGTCGATCTGGCAATGCGAACTTGATGAAAAGGTGCGTCGGGTGTTCCCGTCGGCTGAGCTGGGTGTCGGACGAATTGCCTTAAGTATACATCTCGGACGAGGTGTTGGACGATGTCCTTAACTTCTCGGAAATTGTTAGTGGATTGGCCCCTATACTGATGGTAATGACAGTACTCGGGGTGATTCTTGGTCTCGTGGAACTGGACTCCCCTTGACGCTGGGTAATTGATATCGTTTCTCTTCTCGACTTCCTTGAATACTTCCTCCAAAGGAGCGTTCAAAGGAGTATACGATCGGGCTTCATGCATCGGCTTCTTCCCTTTAACCACCCACTCCTTCTTCTAGCTGCTCCTCGGTGGATGGTCCGATCTCTTCTCGGGATGCCTAGCGGGATCGTCCAAAACTGTCTTGGCCTCGGTTGTCTATGCGCTAGCTTCTTGTACCCCTCTATCTCTTGATTTGTCCTGAATTTCTTCTAGGGCGATAAAATGTTCTTGCATTCTTCGCATTTCCTTTAAGGTCTTTGGTTTTTCAGAGAACATAGCTATCCAGATAGGTTCTGATCTTCCCAATGCATTCTCGAATCCGAAGATGGCCTGATCTATTGGCATTTTTCCGATTTCAGTACATAGTTTCCTTCATCTATCGGTCAAGGTTCTCAAGGGTTCCCTGAATCTCCTGGCGAGGGTGAAAAGTTTGTTCATTCTTGGCCGAGGTCGACTATTTTGCATGTAAGTTTCCAGAAAGGTCTCGACTAGTGCATCATATCCGTCAATCGATCCAGGTGGGAGTGAATAAAACCAATCTCTCGCATCCCCTTCCAAACTGGCCGGAAATAATTTACACATGACTATCATACTACTTTTCCATTGTATCAACGACATGGTATACATTTTCAGATGCTCGACCGCATCTCTTGTTCCGTAAAATCTAGACGGAAACGTCGGTAAGGTACACTTTGGAGGGAATGGCATTTGTTCAAGCTCTTGGGAAAAAGTTGTCTTCTCCGCCTCGCTCATAATCTCTGCCAGTTTGTTCTCTTCGCTATTTCCCGATAGCTCCTTGATTTTTGCTTCCAACTCTTTGAGTTTAGCTTCCGTCGCCCCGTCCCGATGCTCGCCCCGTCCTTGCCTCTCTTCATCAGTGGACGAGTCCTCGGATGGTCTGTATCCCCTTGGGGAAGGTATGGGAGATCACCTAGACCGATTAAGGTAGCTCGGCCCCGTCAGGGGTGGTGGTTGCTCTGATCGGCCACGATTGCTCGGTATTCCTTGGCTAGACGATCCTCTTGACCTGGTTCGTTGGTTTCTTAATTGGTAATTCTCGAATTCCAAGGCGAGGTTCCGCTGCTGGAGTTATCTTAGTGCCGCTTCTTGTCTTCTTTGACTTTCTAAAATGGCCAACAACATCGGGTCTATGCTCTCATGGATAGAATGTCGACTAGGATGGGATGGTCGAGACTGTAGTGGTGCCGACGTCGGTGGTGGAGGTAGTATCGGACCAGTTATATGTCCAGTTGCATGAGAAGATACATGTCCGATGTTACTGGCTGCTCCTCGCCCCAACTGAATCTGCCGAAGACGTTCTTGTTCTCTTCCCAAGGCTTCCTGGTACTCGGTTTGTTGCCTTGCCCTTTGTCTCTAATCTTGTGCTGAAAGCGCTTCTTCGTCGTCCTCTGTGTCTGAATCTGTAAGCCATCAACTTGTTCAACTCTCCTTTGGGTCAAGATGACCTGGTCCAAGGGTAGGGTGTCGTCATCTCGCCCAAGATCCACTCCTTCATTTACAGTTGGCATGCCTCGTGCAGCTGCACGAGACTCCTCGAGTGGTGGTTGTCGGCCCCCATTTTGTCTTGGCCCTGTTACCCCTGTTTGCATGTTGGTGCTAGTAACAATGAGATTCCTTAATGTCCTTCCCGCCTCTGAGGTGCTAGCCATCGGATGTGGTGCGTGGTGAGCCGATTATCGTCCGTCCCTACGTCAGCAAATACAAAGAACACCTTACTTTGACCTAGTATTGGGAATAAACGCTTAAAAAGGGTGAGATATAACCAATTGACGCAAAAAATATGACGATATCGGAGCTTGCAGACACAAGGCCGACTCGCTTTATCGAATGGGTTCTGCCTATCTACCCTATTTTGACTCTAGTTGACTTTGTGGCAGATTTTGCGCTACGTCATTATCACTCCATACGACGTCGCCTTCAGTACTTGACTTCTGCATTTAAGCTAGTTTTTCCTTCATTTTATATGCTCCAAATCATTAAACTCATGCACATGGTGACTAAAAAGTATGACGCACAAGTCCAAATGTTAAATTAAGTTTCTACAATCGTTTTTTCCTCAAAATCTTATCATGGAAGTTCTCCCTAGATCTTCTCCAAGGAATCTCCGACGACTGGTTAACATCGTCTGGTAATGACACCTCGAGTTCGGCAGTTTGTTACGTAAAAATACACCTTAGCTTTGACCTTTTGTTACTCTCCAACACTCGAACTCTTAAACCATTGTAAGAAAACATCTTTTCTACCGTTAAAACTCGACTATCCACTGAAAATAGACAGTCATCATATCAGCAGATTTTCAACCTAGCTCCGAACATGTGTTGTTAATCGCTGGTGAGCTTATGAGGAATCACTGCTGATCAAACCGTTGGTGGGCGAAGAACGGAAACTTTACCACACCTCACGAAGACGCTGATACTGCTGTAACTATGCATGTAAACTAAACGACTCAAAATGGCAGCGATTTCGGCCATCAGAGTTCATCCTAACTTCAACTACAACACTTGGATATGTATACAGGAGCTTTGGATCGTCTCTGAAGGTCTCCTAGGTAAGGTATCCGGAGATCTTAGTCGGATCCCCTTAGTCGGCGCTAGAATGTAGATGCATTTTATTGCAAACTACATCCAAAGGATATAGAACTTCTACTAATGCAAGTGAACATAAGAACCAAACATTAGACACAAGGATATACGTGGTTCGGTATGATTACCTACGTCCACGGGGGTGAAAGGTTGTATCTTATTACTTCAAGGTGTTACAATGGTGTTTCTCTTCCAAATGAACTCACTTGAAAGATGATCTCGCTCTCTTCTTTCTTCTTTTTCGTGATTACAAGCCTCTCTCTCTCCAAAAATACAACCTACCTCTATTGGATATAAGTTCCTCTAATTATAGGAAGGGTTACATACAACCATACTAGGGTGTTGGTCACATTACATCTAATCTGAAGTTCTTTGGTCGGGCTAGCTTATGTCGTCCCTTCTTCTGTGCATGTGGTCGATGTATTTTAATTCCTTCGCCTGTATCTCGTCCGAGCCGATTCCTTCGGGTGTTCTCATGGCACGATGTCGCCCTTCTCGTCTATCGCCCTTGCAGTTGGCCGATGTGACACGTGTCTTCTTATCCATTTGACTATTACTCCTCGTTTGACCCACCTTGTCTTGTCTTATCAGCTCTGTTAGAATCCTGGAGTCGGGTCTTGTTCTACAGCCGCATAGCAATCATGCCCGATCCATGTGGCTTCTTAAATCTCGCGCCTGGCAATCTTTATCCTATGCTTCTCGTCTCTTCATTCTTGGGTGCATCATAGCTTAAGATGTTGCCACCTAGCCCTGTGGATAATTTACACCTACAAATACTATGAGTCCACGTAATTGGTATGGAGTTACTTGCAACAATGAGGGAAGTGTCGTGGAATCGAATTTAATAACTTTGGGATACAAGGTACACTTCATAGTTTTAACTTCTCATCTTTCTCGAACTTTTCTACTTAACTTGAGTGAGAACAATCCTGTTGGTTCAATTGCCACTTAGGTGACCGGTTTCACTAGTCTGGGAACTCTAGACACCACTTACCTATATGATAACCTTCTTTTTGGTGAGCACTCTGTAACCTCTTATAAAAAAATTCTTTTAATATATTTAACCACTTTTTTCTTTAGAAAAAAAAAAAAAAAAACCTTATTCTTAGATGTTTTGATATATCCACAAATAATTTTACTAGTTTAATTCATACAACAATAGGTGATTCAATAAATTTGATCCATTTTTTTATGTAAATGATTTAACTGATTTATTACTGGTAGGCATTAACAATCTAACACAGTCAATGGATTTTCTAAAGAGTTTAGTTGGTCAAACTATTTGAAGAGGAAGATAAAATTTATTCACCAAATTCTTTAAAAGAATTAGTGGATCTCCTCTGAGAATTAGCTAGGAGTTCTAGTGTTGTGATATGTGCAAACTTATTAAATAACACCTTGGTGAAATCAGGGTGAGAATTTTGAAGAGAAGGAAAGAATTTCAGATAAGAAGATGGGTCGTCAGTTTCAACCCAAATTCTACCACGATCAAGGTCATGTATCATGTCATTAGTACGAGGAATGTGCGAACCTTTAACTTTTACTTTGCCATTGCCTTTTCCTTGTGTCGGTTTTTGACTTGGCCCACCATCTTCTTCTAAAACTTGGCTTTGGGTTGCTAATTGACTTGGATCAACCTCATTAACTTCCTCATCACTTTCCTCTTCATCTTGCTTATCTTGGTCAATTTTTCCAGTAGGTTCACGCATTACGAGTTTTTTACGGTCACCACCACTCTCCCATTTTTTTTCCCTCTTGTAGAGCCTGCCCGCAAACGCTTATTGCGACCACGTTCTTTTCCTCGAGGAGGCAGAGACTCAGGAGTACCAAGATCGTTCTTCTTTCTTTTCTTAATGCCAGCATCTTTAGCTTTTGCTTTCTTAGCTTCCTTGGCTTTAGCCCTATATCAAAAGAAACACGAAATAAATATAAGACATCAGTACCGGAATTGATTCTAGAAATATCTACAATGCCGAGACCAAAAAACGTCATAGTAATTTAACAAAAACACTATGCCGGCATTACCGAATAATTATGGACAATGCAGGTATTCTTAGGAAATTCCTAAGCAGTTCCTAGATACCAAAAGAGCACTGCCGGCACAAAGGTAGAGATTCAAATCCATGCCGTAATCAAGTACCAGCATTGCATTCAACCTAAAATCAATGCCGGTACTGATAACAAATTCCTAAGGTTCTCATGTATATTAAAAGTGGGCTGCCGGCATAATCGAATAAATTTAAAACAATGCCGTAACAGACTACCGACATGGTATTCAACCTAAAATAAATGCCAAGATAGAACATTCAGTTTCAGGTGATTCTGTAACTCAATACCATCATAGTATTCATACTAAAATCAATGCGGTAACCAGGTACTGACATTGTATTCATATTATTTTCAATGTTGTAATTCAGTATCGGCATTGTATTCATACTAATTTCAATGCCGACATTGACTGTAACTCAACTGTTTGAGTTAGGGTTCACGATTCTAACCTAAACCCAATGCCTTAAATCAATTCAAACACTCATAAAACATTTGAGAATCACTTACCTTCTCATAGAAGTCATTTTTTGAGAGTTTGATTGTTCGAGTTCTCTTATTCTTCATCTTCTTGAGCAATCCGATTGATCCTTTCTTGTTGTTTTAGTTGAACAATCGATTTTGACTTCGATTGGGCATTTGATTTCTTTCGTGGAGGCTTTTTATAGATAGATTCGGGTAATCGACGAAGATATTTTTGAATCTACGATTAATCGACGATGAAGAACGATGAAGAAGATGGAAGAAAATAATAATCAAGACCTAACCCTAACTGAGTGTGCTGCCACAAATGAAAGAAATGGGGTATAACTAAATTTGGTTTTTGACTTTAAGTTTTTGATTTTTATTTTGTGGGAAAGGTAGTATAGTCTTTTGATAATAATTTTAATTAACCAAAGGGTATTTTAGTATTTTCGCACTCCAAAAACACCCCTTAGCAGACACTATTGGTTGGGGGAGGTAATTTATATCCCCCAATTAGTTCAAGTATCCCCAATGTAGTTTATCGTGAGGTCATAATAAAGCCCGTGTATAGAAACTACTACACCTTTTTTTTTCGAAGCATAAACTACATTACACGATCTATTATTATTGCAATTTGATGAATATATTTTCTTCTATTAGGATTTATTCTTCTTATTTTTTTCCAATTTCAATGTAGAACAAAAAAAATCCTAGGAATCCGTTATGTATACAAGGAATTCGCTTGAGGAAATAAGAATGTTCTTGATCCTTGCCACAGGGTACAAAGTTGATATCCTTTACGTCATAGGATTGACACAACTATAACCACTTCAATGAAAATCTTTTGAAATATTTTCCTACTGTATTCTTTCTTTTTGGGTGCATGCATACGGCCTACTGGAGATTTTACAATTATTTGGGAACATCACGGGTCAGATGGTTAATCTCCAAAAATCCAGCGTCTATTTCGGTCCAAGAATTCATCCAAGACATGGGAAAATCATAGCGAAAATATTAAAAGTCCCGCTGATGACCAAAAATGATAGATACATGGGAACCCCGTTATTCTTCGACAAAAACAGAAAAGCCAATTTCGAGCCATTACTTCAACGTTACTACTCCACTTTACAAGGCTGGAAATCGAAATTGTTATCCCAAGCATGGAGGACTATTTTGATAAAATCAGTCCTCCGATCCTATCTGACTTACCAAATGCAAGTTCTAGCTCTACCAAAGACAACACTCGATCACCTCGATCGCATTCAGAGAAACTTTTGGTGGAAAAAAGATGGTCAAAAGAGACCAGGAGGATTTATTCGGGCGTAGAAAAATATATGTAAACCCATCTCTCAACGAGGACTAGGAATTAAAAATACACATCATTTTATCCTAGCCCTGCTTACTAAACTTGCCAGTAGGCTGGTAATAGAACAAGATCAATTATGGGTTAGACTCCTAAAAGCAAAGTATTACCCAAAATCCCACCCCCTAGAAAAATACGGAACTTCGAATTGATCGTGGATTTGGACTAGCATATTAAAAGGACTAGAGTTGATAAAAGGTAATTTCATTTGGCAAGTCGGTAAGAATTTGGGAAGACAGATGGGTTCCTAATGCGGATATAATTTAAAAAAAAACCAACAATCATGGTCCGGCACCAATAAGAGTTCAAGAGCTAATCATGGATCAAAATAGATGGGATCAAGAAAAGCTAAACCATTTCTTCTACCCAGAGGACAAGGAAAAAATCCAAGCTTTAAATCCAAGGAATCACGAGCAAGACATTATTAGATGGAGACATCATCAATCCGGAAGATTTTCAGCCAAAAATGTCTATACTTTCCTGGATAATCAGAACCTCGACAATAACGAATCTCTAGAGTTCCCTTGGAAAAAGGTCCGGAAAATACAAGCAATCCCAAGAATTAGACTACTTATATGGAAAATAGCACAAAAATATCTTCCAACATCGGCTAGACTGGGGGCTCATAATTTGGAAATAGACCAGACTTGTCAACTATGCAACAACAAAGAGAGAGAAACGGAAATTCAACTTTTTTGCGAGTGTCCTTTTGCTCGAGCAGTCTGGTTTGGATTATCTCTACAAAATATAATCTCGAACAATAACCATAGCACAGCTAATGATTGGATTAAATGGTGGATTATGGAAGCTAATCTGAGCCACTTACAAGGAAAAATATCCACCATAATCTGGTCCATTTGGAAATATAGATGCTCGGTTGTATTTGAAAAAATACATCCAAACCCAATCAGTGTAATTGAACAAATAAAGAGTTTCCTAAGTTCAATACAGTTAGATACCCCTCAAAACAAAAAGCAGACTTAGGAAATAACACCAATTAATAATTATTGGTCAAACCTAAACTCTGATTGGATAATTTTCGTTGATGCTTCCTATAAGAAAGAGAGCTCTTCGATGGGATACGCTCTTATCCTTTACTCTGTTGATGAGAAGACTTTTATGCATATATCGGCGGGATCGGAGTGGGCAACGTCATCTTTCCACGCAGAAACAAAGGCCTTGCTAAAGGCGGTTACATGGTTAAATGAAAATATTTTATCAAGTGTGATCATCATTGCAAAGTGCTGGTTGATAACTTAAACAAAATTCAGACAGATTTCTCGTGGACAGCGGATAATACCTTGTAGGAAATAAGGATCAAATTGAGCGAACTACCGCAGGCTGAGGTAAAATACATAAAAAGAAACAACAACAATGCAGCAGACAATATAGCGAAGGAGGCAAGGATAGAAAAACTACAGCATACGTCGGAATAGTTATCTCACATGGTCTAAAATTCTAGCATTGAATCTAATACTTTTGATAGTAATAATCTTGTAAACTTAATGTACTACATTTGCTAGTTTTATTATATAATTTTTCCATCAAAAGAAAAAAAGTATTTTCTGGGTATTGAAATATCTTGAGGTACTGATGGTCTATTTTTATCTCAACGAAAATATACCTTAGATATACTTTCTGAGACTGAACTTCTTGGAGCCAAACCAGCTGCTTCACCTATTGATCAACATCATCGTTTGGCTCTAGATGATGGACCTTTGTATTCAGATTCATCTCAGTATCGTCGACTTATTGGACGTTTGATTTATTTGACCATTACACGTCCTGAATTGTGTTATTCGGTGCACGTATTGGCTCAATTTATGCAATCTCCTCGAGTTGCACATTGGGAAGCTGCTCTTCGAGTTGACTGGAGATGATATGAAAAGATTCACTTGAACATCCAATGCCTCCGGTTACAACAATTTTGGTGCTGAATGCCTTCTTTCCATGAGATCAGGCGGTTTGCAGGGTCACTCATAGAGGATTTGAGATCTAAGAGAGCTCTTCTTTCTTGTTCATTGCATCCATGAGTAGCTAGTGGAAATAGAGTGATGTTGATCAACAAAAACAAGATTAATAAGAAGATGATGAAATGATAGTTTTTGGCAACTCTTACTGAATGAATTCATGGCTAATTCTGCTTTACCATACCATTAAGAGCGCTGGAGATTTATAGAAGTACCAGAGACGGATCAGCAAGTACCACACGCAATAGAATATGCAGCTTCCGTTTCATTGCCTAGAAATTCAGCGCGTATATCCTCCTCTTTCTTAGGTCCATTAAGTCATTGAACTGAACATACTGTTGTTGCATGCCATTGTGGTCCACAGATGGAAGTAAAATGATATTTATTTATTTTTTATGCAAATATTTGGCCTATTCATCCTGGTACACTTTGTGCGGCAGGATGGCGGATGATGGCGGTGGCGATTGTTCAGTTAGAAGATTTAGAGGACCAGCAAGCTTGAAATTTCTGGATACTCTACAGCCAGGACAGAGATTTCAAGTTGATTCTTTGCTTAATTCGCCATTCGGAGGACAAAACTCTGACTATTTGAGTATGTACATTACCCACCTAGCTAGAGATGGCAACAAATTGCCATTGACAGTAGCACATTGGAGTAATATGCTGTTTAAATTCATTCTGAACGCTATGGCGGAAATAAAGGTAGTAGCGAATTTGTAAACCTTGCTTAGCTTTTTGAATTCTGACGGGATTATTAGTGATTCGATTGGAATGTTTTTGTGTTGTTGTCAGAGTGTATTTGATTACCCGGATGAACTGGATGATTTGATTAGAGCTAAGCTGCACGATAGGTGGAAAGTTCACAAACATTTTGCAAAAAAAGAAGGATTCTCTCAGTACACTACTCTGGAAGAACGTCTTGCTCATCGACCCAACAATGTTGTTGAGAGCCAGTGAGGGGAATTGGTTGAGTTTTGGCAAAATCCAAAGCAACAAGTAAGATTTAAATTACTTAGGCGTTCTTGAAAGCTTGTATGTCTGAATGGAAATGGTAACATATATCGTATTCATTTGTTTTAGGAAAAATGTGCTGGGTGCAAAGCAAACAGGTCTAAAGGAACAGCTCAACAAAGTACCGGTGCTAGACCACATGAGAAAAACGCAGCACAGGTCAGTTTTATGTGCAGATCAACATTTGGTAAGGTTTTCATATGTTATGTATACGACTGAAAACATGAACTCTCGTGTACAGTTAGCAGCTAAGCTTAAAAGATCCCCTACAGCTAAGGAGACGGACGATGCTACCCATAAGAAACGAAAGGTAACAAAGAACCCATGGACAATTGGGATGACCCCATTGGTGAACGATTTATTTGTGAATCTGTTTTTCTCGTTTTTCATTTTCAAATTATGAATGTTTTACACATCTCAGTTTGTGTTGGAAAATGTGGGTATAAAACGGAGGATGGAAACACTAAAAAAAATTGTTGTTGTCAAGCACAGTCCATAATTCCTTTGCAGTCGCAATACTCCGATGTGCATTGTAAACAGAAGTGTCCAGGGCATTCAAAATATGACCACGGCACATGAAATCATCTTCCTGACGCTTCTTACGTTTGTTGATCAATTCGGGAGTATCCTTGTCGATCTTTGTTAGAATCGCCTCCAAACCATCTTCAAGTATATACCACAACTTGATGGTGATCGGGAAAAACTTCACAGTCTCTTGCCAACGAGTAAAATTTTCACCATCAAAACGTTCCAGACGAGTTAAGGTTTGGTTCATCACTTGCAGGGATTGTGCAGTAGCATTCGAAGTTGAAGATTCACCCTCCATTGCCAGAAAATTATTTGTCTAAAACTGTTGGAAAAAACTTACCGGCCGCAATGGAGATGAAACACAAAAAGCAGTTGTGGTTGTACTCAAAAGCTTTCAAGGCTCGGTGATTTCTTTTAGACAAATATTTCTACCCTTCCAACGAGTTGGCAATTGCAACAGGTATGTGAAATACTGCCTCGGGATACAATTGAAAGCCCTACAACCGAAAATTGGATTCAAGGTTTGCACCCCTTGACCCAATCAAGAACACATGAAAAGAAGGTTCGATGATGCTTTAGAAGAAGAGAGAAACAGAGAAAAGAGTTTTCAAAAGATGATATCGAAATGGGTTTGGGAGATGCTACTTATAGGGGTTTTTGCATCTGTTGGGAAAAGACATGTCTTTTCACCAACAGTTTTCTCTTCTAAAGAGATGCGTCTCTTCATCAATGCATTAATCGTCTGTTGAGTTTAGAAATTTCTGGAAACGTTTTCCAACTGTCCAAAACAATTGCATATCCAAAAATTCTTCCGGGGGCGTTGCCCCCTAGACCCCCACCAGGGGCTACGCCCCCCAGGACCCCCTTCGTAGCGCGGTTGAAAATATTCCAACAGTTTGCACTTTCACTTGATTACAAAAATGATATATTTGTAGAAGCAACTGGAGGGCTTAGAAAGCAAGCCAAGCCAACATAACTCTAAAAGCTCTTCAAAAAAGATGAAGATGAGTGCAGAAGCATCTGGCTCTCGAGGAAAAAAAGCAGTTCCTAAGAATAAACCAGTGCGCCGATCAGAAAGATTGAATAAACTAGAGCACCTGCCTTTATCAAGATCTAACTCTATTCCAGCCAGTCCTGTTCCTCTGATCCAGGAATGTGTTATAGAAGATGGCGAGGATAACATGCAAGCTGAGTCAGATGAATCTATTGAAGGTTTTGTGTCTGTTGAGGAACCTGTTGAAGCTGCAAGGATGACATCCTCTGCATCCTCTGGTGAACCTATTGAAGCTGTGAAGGAAACATCCTCCATTGAACCTGTTGAAGCTGCAAGTACGACATACTCTGCTGAACCTGTTGAAGCTGTGAAGACGACATCCTCCGTGGAACTTGTTGATGGTGCAAGGTTAACATCCTCTGCATCCTTCGCTGAACCTGTTGAAGCTGCTAGGCCGACAGCCTCATCATCCTCCGCCGAACATGTTCAAGCTGCAAGGCTGACATCTATTTCCTCTCCCTAAGATACCTCCACAAGGGTTTCTGGTGGAGAGAGTGATGAAGAATTAGAGTATGTTGACAACTTCCATATCCCAAAAGGGTATACAGTTTTGTGTAAGAAAACCATCAAAGACGAGTCAGATGAATCCCTTGAAGGTTTTGGGTTTGTTGTTGGGAAACCTGTTGAACCTGCAAGGATGACATCCTCTGCATTATCTACTGAACCTGTTGAAGCTGCGAAAACAACATCCTCTGCTGAACCTGTTGAAGCTGCAAAAACAACATCCTCCGTTAAGTGTCCAACTGTTGACTCTAAACTGGTATCTACTTCTTCTGCTAAAGAAATCTCTGCTCCCTTTGTTAGGTCCACAAGTGTTTCTGTCCGAGGGAGTGATGAAGAATTTGAGTTTGTTGATAACTTCAAAATCCCAAAAGAATATGCAGTATTGTATAAGAAGATTTTTGAGAAGTATGGGCATATGGGGACAAAGAAAGTGATCAAGTCGATGACTTTGCTGGAGATGATCTCTACAATGGAAACTATGTGGGGTGCGGATTTAAGTGACTCTCTGCTGCAAACATGGGAAGGAGACATTGAAGATGTTGAGAACTTGGGATTCAATGTTAAATGGCTTAGAGAGAAGTAAGAAGTTTGATGAAGTTAAGAAAAATTGGAAGTCTTCATCTGGAATACATAAAGAAGTTGAAATCCATGAAAAAGAATTGGATGCAACACAGGTGAAATATGCGAGTCTTTTGGCAAGAAAAGGTAACTTTACCAAGAAATTTCAGAGGTTATTATTGAGATCAGGGAAGCTGAAACGAAGATTTCATCCGAGAAAAAGACTATCCAAGAAATGTTGGACAATTTCTTGGATGAACCTATTTTAGGTAAGCTGCTCAGTTGAATGCAACTGATTCGGACTGTTATTGGTGTGAATGAGTAGCTTCTGTAGTGCAAGGGTGTCTTGTAACAGTCTAATTACTTTTGGTATCTCTAAGTTCACTGTATTAACAGGAAATGGTCCTGTAGGTTTGTATATAATGTCCTAAACGGATTTTGAACCAGAAAGGTCTTATTAATCTTTTGAAGTCACTCTTAGTGTTAGATTTTGCATCATTTAAACATGCTGCAGGGAGGAATATTGGAATGGCAGTGGAGTCTTGCGTTCTCCTTCACGTTATATACCGGCTATTTTGTCAATTTAGTTACCAGAGAGAACTTCCCATAAAAAACTTGCAAAATAAATCTAAAAGTGCTACTACAAACTAATATGTAATTCAGCATTCACATTATTTTACTGTTTTTTTTTAAATAATTATTTAAATATTATTACATGAAACTAGTTGGAAGTCTAACAAGCTAGGCTCCAACGACATACTACTACATTAATTGGACAGGTTGCTGTGCTAGCCTACCAGCGAGCCTCATGGGTAACCTTGACAAGGGGAGCCGAAGCGGGAGGGGGGGCGAGATTGTGTCACAAGGGGGGCAAACTAACACTAGCTTCCATGTTAATTCCTTTCCTGCAATATTACGCCATTGGGGACTTGAACCTGGGACCTTTAATTCCTCTCCTGCAATATTACGCCATTGGGGACTTGAACCTGGGACCTCCTGGAACGCATGAAACTTCGGGGAACGGGGATGACCAGCTGAGCTAGGGCCCGTTATTATTATTATTATTTTCTTTTTGACGATGAAAGGGCAATTTTAATTAAAAAACAAAGATGTCACCAAGAGTGACACCAAAGTTAGAAAAAAGAAAAAAGAAAAACAACAAGCTCACGAAGGAGCAAACACAACACAACCCGAAAGAAAAACTTCAAACCTAAGCTCCAAAAGAAAAAACTTAGGATCTTTGACAAACCAGAAACCCAAGAGAAGGGTGTTGAAAACTAATCAATCTTCAAGATCCTCATTTTCATCTTGAAACGAGCATTTGACCGCATCAATTTGCTCATCATTCTCGGTGTCAATTTGCTCATCATTCTCAACATTCAGCATTCACATTATTGTCACTATCTCTAGCTTAAAGTTTGTGTAATGTGATTTGAGCTCCATGTTGCGGTGCAAGATTCGAAACCACGCAAGGAGCATGAGTATATGAAGGCGAGAGCTGGAAAGAGAAGTGCTGCAGGATCATAGTCAAAGCGCTTCAATGAAAGCAAAGTTTTGGCCTATACAGACCTTAGGGCCCCTTGAGAAAGGAAAGTTCGCGAATTTATCTTGTAGGAATTACTGGCTAGTCCACTTTTTCATGACCCAGTTAATGGCTAGTCCACCCATGAAAAACATTTACTCTCTAGTCCAAAAACTTCGTGGAGATTATAAAGTGTATTTTCGAAATGCCTAAAACACCCTTCTAGGTATAATTAGTATCACCACATGTAAATGTTACTAGTAGTATGTTACGAAATACTAGTAATATCAATATGGTGATACTACATATTAATATGTACTATACTAGTTGTAACAACTAGTAGTAACTAGTATATTATACTAGTTATACTAGTATACTAGTAGTAACTAGTACTAGTAGTAACATATGTAGTATCAATACATAACAATTTTTTGATATGTAGTATCAATACATAACATACTACATATCAATATGTAGTATCAATATATAATGTACTACATATCAATATATAACGTACTACATATCAATATTAATATGTATTATACTAGTTGTAACTACTAGTAGTAACTAGTATATAACTAGTTATACTAGTTGTTATAGTTATACTAATAGTAACTAGTATATTAGTAGTAACATATGTAGTATCAATACATAACAATTTTTTGATATGTAGTATCAATACATAACATACTACATATTAATATGTAGTATCAATATATAATGTACTACATATCAAACATACTACATATCAATATATAACGTACTACATATCAATATGTACTGTCAATATATAACATACTACATATCAATATGTAGTGTCAATATATAACGTACTACATATCAATATATAAAGTACTACATATCAATATGTAGTGTCAATATATAAAGTACTACATATCAATATGTAGTACATATCAATATGTAGTGTCAATATATAACGTACTACATATCAATATGTAGTAGTATCAATACATAACATACTACATATCAATATGTAGTGTCAATATATAACGTACTACATATCAATATGTAGTAGTATCAATACATAACATATTACTATTATTACTAGTTACTACTAGTATACTACATACTACATATGTTATTACTACATACTAGTATACTACATACTACTATTATACTAGTTACTACTAGTATACTTATTAGTTACTACTTGAATTTAAATGTAAAAAACGAACTTATAATGTTCGGGGGTATATAGGTAAATCTACTTGAATTTAAACTTTTTTGGACTAACGATTAAGAAGAAGTTTTGGCTGGACTAGCCACTAAACCGGGTCGGGTTTAGTGGACTAAACAGGAAATCCCTCGCGATCATGGTAAATGTTAGTAAGGACCTAGTTGTTTCTTGACCAGCTACGTAGAACACCTTAGACTCCTCGATAACTTCTTCAATTGTCAATCTATTACTACTTTCTGAATTATTAGATTGCAGTAGCAAATCTAGCAAGTCATTGCTACTTGACGGATCGGTTTTCATCATTTGCTAATAAATCCTCTTAAAATGCCGTATGAATCTACACAAGTGAAAAAATTTAAGCTCGTTAGGAAATGTTGTAAATTGGACTAGTTTTGAGGGGATATGGTGAAAAATGAGACTACACCTGAAACCTGGGATGTATATGCTTCAATGACTAGTGCGATTTGTTCATTTTGAAGCTCGAAGAGTCTCTTTCCTTGATCATAGTTGCTTCCAAATGCGGTTCGAGAAATTATATCAGAAGTTAGCGTCTCCATCTCAGGCCATATGTCCAATTCACAGGAACCTGCCAATTTCTTCCAACGTGCGATCAACTCACTACAACTTGTTGTAAATGCTGGCATCATACCCTGAAATAGGGTAATGCCCATCGTTTAGAACTAAGAAAATAAAGAACATAGCAGGATTAATCAGAAAACCTTCAATTTCTCTATGTGAAAAGCAGGATTGATGATTCTTCTATGTTTGAACCATTTCTCTCCTTCCTGGCTTGTGATTCCCTTTTGTAAATCCCTAATAAGAGGGTTATAGCTATCCACCGGTGGTTTCTGAATGTGACCATTCTTCTCAGTCATTACATCCTTCATCATCTCTGGATCCACTATGATCAACCTAGGTGTAGTTCCATTCCAATGAAACGATACTTTCCCTGTAATTTTCCATATTCATATCAATAATTCACTGATTTCTCAACAAATTATGATGCATGACTACACAATTTCACTACCTATGGGAACAAAAGGCTTGGTGAGGGGGGCAATTGCCCCGTACTCCCATAGCTTAGCTGAATCTATCTCAATAATCAATGAAAATGAAAAATTACAAAATTGCTTACGTACCATAGGTTTGTACAGTCTTCCAAGTAAAAGGGATGGCACGTGGCGCTATCTGGTGATTTAGATTCATGGGTTTGGATAACGCTTCCATGGTCGCCTGCATACGGCTGTCAATATACGCTAAAAATTCAAATATCTCCGTTACTTTAAAATGCTAAGTCATATGAGCTCTCACATCGCACGGTGAATGTGACATCCCCTCTGTTGAGATTATTAGTCCCACATTGTCTGGGCATCTAAGATCCTGCAGTTTATAATCTCTTAGGGCCTCTCCACTCATTGCCAATTGGTTTTGAGTTGGATGCCCGTATTCTAACATGGTATCGGGCGAGTTATTTGCGACGAGTCATTTGACCGCGCCTTTACTCCGCGTCACCCGATTTAATTGTCCACGTGTTAGACCCAACGAGGCTGCACGTGAGGGGGCGTGTTGAGATTATTAGTCCCACATTGTCTGGGCATCTAAGATCCTGCAGTTTATAATCTCTTAGGGCCTCTCCACTCATTGCCAATTGGTTTTGAGTTGGATGCCCGTATTCTAACACCCTCAAATTAAATTAGATAAAAGCTTTGGGCAATAGTAATTCTGGAGAGGACACTTGGTGGGACTTTATTAGTCGGAGCATTAAAATTTGAATTACACTCCATTTACACCATGTATTTAACTGGCCGTTAGTAACACCGTCAACATAAATGTGGGTAGACAATACTTTTGACAGAGTTTACGCCCAAATAATTCATTACACTTCGTTTACACCTAATACTTAACTGGACGTTAAGTTACGCGGTTGGTGTGAACAATACTTACGTCAACTCTAAATCTAAATAATGAAACCTAAACCTAAAAAGAACCGAGCTTCAGTTTCTTCCCGTTTACATCTTCGGTTGTTTGCTTCTCTGCCGTTTTTGTTCCTTCAGCCGGGCCTCTTTTCAACTCCATCTTAGTATTTTCTCTTCTAACAGGTAAGATTGAGATGTTGTTTACATTATTGAATCCATCTCTTCTTTTCTGGATCTGTGGATGCGCGGAAAAATGCACTTCATATAAGCTTGAAAGTGGCGGAGGAGGAAATGCTTTTGATCCAAAGGGAAAAGTGATAACGAGGTATTAATAGTATATCTTATATTATCTTAATTTTTAATCTTAGATTTTTTTTTTTCATGTCTGTTTAAATTTGTATAGTCCACCTGCTGATAAATTTTACAGCGACGTCAAAAGCTGCTAGCAAACAAGAATTGATGATTCGGTCATATTTAATTATGTATACGCAACTAAGTTTGGAAAGAATTAAATTATGATGAGTTTGTGAGGATTCCTAACGTTTGGAAACCGGGTGAGAAAGGAATTTCATGTCGCTCGAAACAGTGGGATGTGCTCCATATATGGATGTCTCAGCTTCTGCTGTTGGTTGATTTGTTGTGCGGTTTCCCATTTAGGTGTTTGGACTTATGATGGCATTGATGTTACATTATGAAACTCAATCATTCCGCGAAGACCAAACCATTTTGAAGTGTCAGGATTTACATATATCGAACTCTTTAACCTTCTTTCCATGAATTCCGACGCAATCAAAACCATTTTATGTGTGTTAGTGTGCTTTTCTGTCGAATTTTTTCATGTCGTTGCCATAGCAAACGACAGGGCGGGGCGAAGCCAAGCCACACCAAATAAAAAATCCTAAGCGATGGGGCGAGGCAAAGCCGAGCCACACCAAATAAAAAATCTTTAGCATGTATCGGGACGGGGCGAGGCGAAGCCGAGCTACACCAAGTCAAATATCCTAAGCGTGCATGAAGACGGGGCGAGGCAAAGCATTTTTCGGATCCGCCCAGTGCGCAGCACGGGCACAAAATCTAGTTTTAGATTAAGAAGGAAATGTAGTTTCCATTTCTACGAGTTTTCCAAACTAACCTTTCACGTATTCCTATTAACTACTGATTAATAAAGGGACATATGTCAAAAATAACCTTTGAATATGAACCCCGCTTCTCTAGTTTACTTAATATGCATGCCATTGTGCTCCACAGATGACACACCAAATATCTATGTTAGTATCAAAGTGAATACATGACACCCAAGGGATGACGTTATGCCCATAGCTTAGTTTGCTCTTTTTGTTTGAACGTTCTTTTGTTTTTTCAACTTTGAGACTCCATTGAATGAAATTTGATGATTTGAATGGTTAATACTTTTTTTTCCGTTGGATATGTTTAAGCCCATTCAACATTTCTTGGCCCACGATTGGCCAAACCACCTAACAGCTGGGTATCCCATCGTATCACATTCTGTTCTGTAATATTTGAGAATCGCCGTCAATACCTCGGTGTAGACCGGGAAATCAATGCAGTTCATCTTTCTAAATTAAGCCTCTGTCCCAACATTTTATGCGTACATTTTTGATTTTTTTTTTATTATTATTCTTTTTGAAGTTTAAATTTGCCAAACTACTAACGGGCTATTACACGAGGGTATAACCAAAAATTTATCAATTACAATAAGAATGGTTGGGCGTGAATCTACAGTAACGTGTTGTTGGCCCAGAATACAGTAACACTTTAATGCAGGAGACACTAGAGTAGTCACATATTGTTGTCTCAATTTTATTTGGTTTTCCTTCTTTTGTTGGTCTACCTTATTCCATGTCTTTGTTTATGCTTTTGTATTTTCAAGTTGTTTGTTCTTTTTCTAATTTAATTGATTTATCGGATTCTAACTCATTCGAATTTGTTTCATGATTAACTGTTATTAAATAGCAAAGTATAGGATACTTTTGAATCCAGTTAAATGGACGCCTGGTAAATTAAGTGAAAAATTAATTATATGAGATGAGTCAGATCTCAAACCAAACATTAGAAAAAAATTAAATAAAACCAAACGATATGACATCTAACTCGGAATAAACCAGACGCCGAGTATGATAAATTAATATCTAAATAAAATTATGAAAAATTTAGATCTAAATAAACAAGATTCTCTGTTATCAAGTTTAACCCAATACCACACTATTATGCTGCGCCTTTTGTGACATGCCATACCATGCTAGTGTCTGTGCGGTGTAATACAGTTTGGTGTTCAAATCTAGACGAGATCCCGGGGTTTTTCTGTAGGTGCGATTTTCCTCGTTGACAAAACTTTTGGTGTCTTGTGTGTTTTGCTTTTCCGCATTATATTGCTTATTTTTATAATAGGAATATCGCAAGTTGTACGTAATCAATTCTAGTAGATAAGTCCATATTAATTATGATCGATTAAGAGACTTGTTCTTGTGGAATTTGTATCATGAAAGATAGATAACAAGTTTCATACTTGGAAGAATTCAGATTCAATTATTTTGATACGACTAGATTGATCTTGGATATTGATTTTTGAGATCGTTCAAGTCTGTGATGCACGGATACTGATACGGTGATTCTTCAATTTTCATAAAATGGGGATACGAGATACGGTGGGATACGTGTATTTATTAAAAAATATATTTAATATAATAAAATAAAAAAGTACGATAGATATTATTTTGAATATTAAAGTGAGCAAACATTAAATTTTCGGCATTTTGGGTTTCAGTCTTACTTATGTTAAAAAAAAATTGCTAGAAAATTTAGTCTTACTTATGTTAATTGAATGGATAAAATCATATATACTCTGATTTCTCTCTAAATAACATGAAGAACATGACTGCCCAATAAGCCGTAAAGCTAAATTTTTCTAACACCTTTTTTTTTTTTGACGCACCATAAAAATAAATACCAAGTCTGTTATTAGGGTTAGATATAATATTCAATATGTTCATGAGTACAAATATCTATAAATATTTAGATTTTATGTATAAATTTATAAATATATAGTTTTTGTATAAAAAAAATAAATGTTAGATTATAAGAAGTATCCCTCGTAGAGTATCTGAGAGGTATCCCAGAGTATCCCCTACCCATTTTGTAATTTTAAAAAGGTGACACTCTAAATGGAGTATCTGATACGTATCCCCAGGTATCCGATACTGATACGGCGCCGATACGGATACGTCACCAATTTTGAAGTATCTGTGCTTCATAGGTTCAAGTACTCTTCTAAACAATCAGGTTCACGGATTCTATTGTCTATACTTTCTGCTTGGGAAGAGATAGAGATATAAACTCTATATATGCATTGTCAAGGATCATCAAGTTGGTCTACTTACAATTATATTAGGTTTTGTCCATACATGTTGCCGAACGAAAAGGTTGGTGGTCTAGTTGGTACCCTCTCCTTTTCAACTGGTATCAGAGCAGCAAAAAAACTTTAAACCTAATAAGCATGTGTTTGTGGCGATTCGACTCTATGGACAAGAGTACAATCTCGGATAACTTATCACCAGTTATTGAAAGAAGCTTTTTTGTGGACTCTTTATTGACATCAGAACTTCTTCCCTCTTGAGAATAGACAAACATTATGTTCCCATAAAATAATCTGGTCTTGACAATTATTATTCCTACTATCTTACTGATGAATTTGACTCAGAAATGAATGGAAGAAACCAAAGAAATTATTAAGATTCTTAAACATATAATTTTGGCTTCTGAGGTCAACATGCTAAAAAACAAAGGCAATACTCTCATTGGTAAGGTTAATGAAAAGGATTCAATAATAAGGAAGAAAAGGATGAAGTAGATATGAAAATTCTCTCACTTGAGGCATAATTAGAGAAAAACACCATGGAACTTAAACGTCAACAGAATACCCCTCAAACTCCTTGTAGTGTTTGTGAATCTAAAACATTAGTCTTATCCGATAAAATTATGGAGTTAGAAAAAGTAATCGCCGATGGTACTCATGATGACCCAACAAAATCTCCATCATAAAATCATGAACAAGGTGTCTCTACTTTGATAAGGGATAAACGGTTAGGATTGTCTGACCAACAAAAAATTGTTACCGAAGAGAAAAATTTATTCTGATAGTTCTTGTGCCAAGTCTATTCCTTTTAATCCCATCAGAATTCAGAAGCTCTACCACTTCTGTAATACAAAAGAACATGTTCGAAGGAAATGTAAGCTTAGACTGGAGAATAATCAATTTTAGTCTCTCCAAGACACCTTTAATCTCTTTCTAAAATGTGGAACTAACATCCAAATTTTCAAACCACTTAGGTTAAAAATAATGGGTATTGCTCCACATACAAAGTCGTACTCCAAAAATGCTAGCTTTTCTTGCTCAATTAATAATTGAATATAAAGCAAGAGTAGTGGCTCAAAACGCTCTAAGAAGAACTTGTTAGAACATTTCTCGGTTGAAACCGCCAATCGTTGGTATGTCAAGGTTGGTTATCATATTTTAGTTCCAAAACTCAAGGTTTCTTGATTAGATTACCAGAGTCAACTTCGTTAGGTTAGACTAGGAAGTTTAGAAATACAAGTATTACTATGAAGAAATTGAACAGGTATATCGACATAAACAAACACATCATCCTTATTTTTGAGGTTAGTAGTACAAGACTTGACTTGTTTCCATTCCTATCTACGTTATTTTCAAGTCGTTTAGATTAAAAACATGACATGCGAAATTATATATATGAAACTCTAGTATTAGAGACTTGATGATGTCATTGTGATCAAATTGCCATGCAAGAATATACAAGTTCTATCACAACTTTGTGTATATTAAATTACGAAGTATAATGTCTATCTTTTGAAACCGTAATTGCGACATATACATTATTTTTGTAACTTCTTACTAGATTATGTGATGAAATTAGGATTTATTCCACACCTATAAAACTATGTTTAACTACATGAGTTTTTTAAGGAAGTAGACTAGCGAAACTTGTTTTGTAATTGAAAAGAATCAATGAGAATGGTGGTCCAATTCCTATTACGGATCTACAACAGGACCAATTCCTATTGGAGGATCTATAGAATTACTGATCCCTTTCTTCAGGATATATAGCAGGATTGATCCCTATTGGGATCTCTTGCAGGACCGGTCCCAATAGCATTCTTGTATTTCCGGTTTTACATATACTTTAGGGCTTTGTGAATATCGAAATATGAATTTCTATTAAGAAAATTCAATATGTCAACATAATGAGTAACTTGAACACATGATACATTCTTATTCTTTCATAGTTCAAAGATATTCCTTGATACTCAAGGTGAGATCCCCCAAACCGAACTATTTGAGAATCTTATTTTAGGGTTTTTGAATTTATATGTTTTATTTTTTCAGTAAGTAAAATATATCTCTGGAAGATATATTAGTAAAGCATACTTGTATACTATCTAATATTGAGTTGTCATCCATGAGGGATTTCAGTTAATTAGTTGGATATTAGCTGGAATTAGACAAAATGAAAAAATGGAGTTTACTGCATATCTTTAGATATTTTCGGTTATGGTGTCCAAATTACCTTGGTCCATAAATAGTGAAGTTTTTGCTTCTTGCAAACTCATCCTGACATAGGCACTTCATTTTGTAGTCATTGAAGTAGCCGACTAGTAGTATATACATGCAATATTATATATATCTTTTCTATAGTCACATATTAAATCCATCAATATTCCCCAAGTTTTTGAATATCAACTTTGGTGATTTGAACAGCTAAGAACATAACTTTTATCATATATTGTTATTAAATTCCCATGAATCCTTTCTTCGTTTCTTGTTTAGGATTCAGATAGGGGGAATTAAATACAAAGATGATAAGATTTGTTTTACATTCCAAAAGCATTTTTAGAAGATCAGCTGGTGGCTGTAAATACTATTGAATTAACCACCACCACAGATCCCCTTATTGACTACTAAGCCCCTTATTGATTGTTTAGAAAATTACATCTCTACGGCAGTTAGTAGCATGTAGGTCTCATCTCAATATCTCATCATCCCTACTGGTTATTTATTTCAGCTTTGAAGTTATATACTTGAATCTAACAGAGGCAAAAAAATAAAAACATAAAAGAAAATGTGAACCCACACTACTAATTAACCGATGAGGTGAGACTCTTTGAAATACTGTAGGAATGGAAGAAGGATCACCATTGATGATCAAAATAACCAGTCTAAAGATAACTCTTAAAAAACCCTTGGAACAAAAAGTAGTTTTGAGTTGGCCCGGTAAAAGTCTGAGAAATAAAAAATTTAATCTGTAAAACTTGTGCTAGCTTTCTTATTTTTACTGTGACCTTTGTCCCTTGACTTTTACCATTTTAAGCTTCTATCCAAAACAATGAAACTGCTTTTACAGAACGTTGTACAAAACCCTTGACTCAACTGTCTACTCGCCATGGACGTACGAAATCATTTATTTCACAAGAGTTTATTTTTTCCCCTATTACTGGAAGACAGAAGAAAAACTTCTCAATCTAGATTTTTTCTAATTTCTGCATTTTCATGCCCAACACCATTAGTATCAACACATGTAAATGTTGCTAGTAGTATGTTACTACATACTAGTAATATCAATACGGTGATACTACATATTAATATGTACTATACTAGCAGTAACAAAAATATCTTATTGTTACTAGTAAATTAGGTAACTACTTTACTATACTAGTATACTAGTAGTAACATATGTAGTATCAATACATAACATTTTTTTTATATGTATTATCAATACATAACATACTACATATCAATATGTAGTATCAATATATAACATACTACATATCAATATGTAGTAGTATCAATACATAACATACTACATATCAATACATAACATACTACATATCAATATGTAGTATCAATATATAACATACTACATATCAATATGTAGTAGTATCAATACATACTAGTTATTACTAGTATACTACATACTACATATGTTATTACTACATACTACATACTAGTTACTACTAGTATACTACATACTACATATGTTATTACTACATACTAGTTACTACTAGTATATTAGTAAACTAGTTACTACTAGTATACTACATATGGAATATATGTAATATTATATATTAGGGTTAATAGAGTAATTTTACTCTTTTCAAAACTTTTTTGGACTAGCGAGTAAATGTGTTTTCCCGCTGGACTAGCCAGTAACCCGGGTCGGGTTTACTGGACTAAACAGCAAAGTTCTCTTGATTTATTAATAGATTGATTGATGTTCCCAGATTTGCGAGGTCTCTTTGGCAAACAAAATTCAAAATTTAAAGGTCATATATAATTAGAAACATGAACAAGAAATGGCGAGCTTTACAAATCAACTAGAGGGGCAACTAAATTGCCGGATTCAAAACCTCAAGTGGTGCTCATGGATTTACAACAAAAAAACTTGTAGCTCTGTATTTTCATGGGAACTATTATCTAATGATTTCTTTGAACTTTGAAGCACAAATATATAGAAAAGAGAACCCACCTTCCATACCAGAAATTCAATGAAAATCCACGGAAGTTAGCCAAGTCAAGCAATATTAAGTTTTTGGTGATTCCATCCAACTTTCAATATGTGTTGCTTTACTTTTACTGCTACCTTTGTCTCTGGAAAATTTACCATTTTAAGCGATTTTCGTTCAAATAAATACAGTGCACGTACTAGAAAACAAAATCTTAACTTTACAGTTCTACCGCCTACACGTTATAGATGATCATGTACGTACGGGACCATTTCACTAACTAGGTAATTATTTCTTTAGAGTTCCTGTTTTGCCCCTATACATCAACAAGGTGTTCCCTTTGTGTGGTCAACATGAAGAAACTATAACCCATATCTTTATGGAATGTGTTTTCACTTTAACTGTTTTCACTTTTTCTCCTCTTATGTTGACCCTCGGAATGGTGCTTTTGGGTTGTACCAAGTCTAAAACCAAGTGGATTATCCCTTCTCTCTCTAAGGGATACATGAAGTCCTCTTTATCTCTCTTTTCCTTTCCTCTTCTCTCTAAGAAAAAAAAAACCCTTTAGCCTCCATTAATCTCTTGCTCAGATTTGGTCCTTTTTGGACCAGATCTGAGCAAGGTTTTTTTTTTTTAGTTTTAATCGAATAAAAGTATTTTTTTTTTTGATGTCTTTTGGCATGTTTCTTCGCTATTTGGAGCGATTTTTCTTCGTCATTTGGGGCGAGTTTCTCTTCACTTTGAGGGCGATTTATTCAAACCTTGATCGTTGGTTTGTGACTTGCTATTCTTGATTCAAGAACGTCGACAATCCAATATGGTATTGCTTAGAATCCATATTCAATCCAAGGGATTTAGGGAATCCGGGTTCGTTTGGATTTACAAGATTTTGGGAAAATAACTCCTTTATTATAGGAGTATCTCTTATTGAAGAAGGATAAAATCAGATTAAATGGTCAGAATCGATTCCGGATTATACCATCATCCTTCCCTACTACATTTACAAAGATTGGGTATCCTTACGGTATATGGCTCATTCTCTTCGCGATTTACCTATAATTGATACCTTCATTTGTATTAAGGTTCTTATTATCTTGTGTAGTTGCAGGAAATCCTACACTACACCCTTGATAAGAATTTATAGTGATCAACTCATATTTGAAGATTAAAAACAACACTTTATTATTTGATTCTCAGAAATGTTTACAAGAAATGGAAGAAATCAAGAATACAACTAATCTATTGAATTTTCTCTCTCCTTAAGACTTTCTCAACACTCAAAAAATACCTCATCCTCTCTCTGTACATACTGGATCTCTTTATATAGGGTAGTTGCATAGTGGATGACAGCTAAGTTGTCCTTTAATTTCGGATTTGATCTGCGATCTTATTACAACAGTTATAATGTCAAATCTCTCAAGCGTTGTAACCATCGCAGATCAATCATGCTCTTCTCGTGTTTCTTCAATCGTCAGCTATTACGTCATTCTTTAAATTATTTTGTAACACCCGCAGAGTGTTGTTGAAGAACTCGAGGTGGTGCTCGCAGAAGTGTTGTTTATCTCGCAGGAATATTGTTGTAGCGATATTCTGGTCCTACAATCTTGTATTTTGATGTTTTTGTTATTCTTGTAAGCGATCATGTAATCACATTTTGATTTGAATAAATTGAAATTGTTGATTGACCAAAAAAAAAAAAACTGGTTCTCTAGAAATGATATTAAAGAAAAAGGAATAATAAATTGGCCAAAAACTATGGCAACAATTATGTGGGGCATTTGGAAAACTAGATGTGATCTAGTCTTTAGGAAAATTAAGCCAAATGTAGCATAAACTAAGTAAAATATTACTTCATTAGTCAAGGATAATGTTATAAGTAGGATGTCCTTAGATACGGAGGAAGAGATAAACATTGCTAGCAGTGAATGTATGACAAATCCACCAATCATGTCTATGAAAATTAATGTTGTTGTTGTATGGGATTTGGATAATAATAATTCTGCCATTGCTCTAACCTGTTCTGATCATTCATGTGCTTACTCCGGGGCCAAAAGCTTTCATACAACAGGAGCCAGTCGAGAAGAATTAGAGGATAGAGCGGCTTCACTGATGATCAAGTGGATTCAACAATTGAATCTTCAGATAGTACAAATTAAGGGTGACAACTTAAAAGTCCTTGAAGCTACTAAGAAAGTGGTAAACAACATAACGAAAAGCTACACAAGGTTGCAGGAAGGAAGCAACGTAAATTTTCATGTTTGTATGAAGGGAATAAGAACCCTTAACTTAATACCAGCTTCTGAAAACTGTATAAACAAGAGTCTGGCGCCGGAAGTAAGTCTCGCGGAATGTTTAACAAACGCATGGCC
>JAJJWX010001322.1:0-53145 GCA_023529315.1 Papaver bracteatum
AGCTAATCAGTGAGCGTCAATCGCCTCAACTAGCCAGAGTTAACTCGTCTAGATAAAATCCGACGTAGTTTTGTCTATTTTCTCGACTATTCCCTACGAATTCAGCCTCAATTTTCGATTCTTGCACACCTAACATACATCTATTGTAGTTTCACAACAACACCATCTTCAATTCTTTTCTTCCACTCAAACCCATGGAAATCAACACAATTCTTCTTTGAATCATCACAACCCATTCTCCATATTCCATCAAGAAATCAATAACAACATAATTAGTTGAAGCTACATCATGGAAAACCACCTCCTTCTCCTCGTAATTTCAAACCTAACTTCCAATTTCCATCCGTAGCTTCTTCTTACTCCGAGCGTAACACCAACATCATTCCGCTTCGCTGTTTGTTCTTCTTCTTGATCAAACCCATCCGTCATTCAATCATTCTCCTGCCAATTTACCACCACCAAACCCTAAAATACAACCTCATACCAATTTGTATTTCACAACAGTCATAACGATTCAACCTTTTACCGATTCTCCAACTACATGACTCCATCGCAACGATAACCCATCAAATCATCTTTGTTTCTTGCCCAATTAGAGACACCATCATCTTCTCTTGGAAATCTTCACAGCGAACCCATCTGTTTCATCCCTGATGCTTCTACCATCATCTAATTTTCGATTCAAATCCAACATCGCCATATTTATCGCTTTCAATTTCTCGATCCAAACCAAAACCCATCTCTCGAGACTCAACAACAAATCTCGCCTTTACAACCTCCTAGTTCTTTGATTTCTATTTTCTTCATTACTGTCTATCAACCCTAATTTCCTCGATCTAATTTCCTCCATGGTCAAGCGCCCAATTCGCAGAAAGGAAAGTGAATAAAAAGGAGAAGAAGAAATATCTTCTCGATCGAGGGTGGGTTAAAGTAGCAGGTTATATTCGATGCCTGGTTCTCTAAATAAGGGTTACCTCAATTAGCAACCCTTAACCTGTAGTAGATTGTCTTTTAATACTTATCCGTAAGAGAGGTGTCTCTAACCTTTGAGTTAATTCTGATAGTATCTGTATGTGAAATGACTTTTAGCCCTTTTAACTTGATTTGGGTGATTTATTCTTCTTTTCCTTCATGTGACTCAGAAGTACCTAATAACTCAAAACACGCGTGAAAATACATAATTTATAAGAAAACATAGCAAAGTCATAAACTCTATAGATAGTAAATACATTGTATTCTACACCTATCACTACCTCCTCTGATTTCTTTTTCTCTCTTCCTGCTTCTTAATTGTTGATCTTCAACATTTTCCATCAATCCGATCTCCAAGTATGCACACTCACTCATCATAATCCATATTTCTATCCCTATAGATCGGTGTTTGTTGATCTTGGCTTGTGGAATTTGATTTTGTCCTTCAACTCTTGTTCTATTTCTTTTGTTCTTATCCTTCAGGATTCTCCTAATTCATTTGTGTCTCCTCCTACAAGTCTTTTAATTCCTCCTTGCCGAAATGCTGGTGGTTCCGTACGTATTCTTTCAGCCATTTCTTCAACTCTAACAATTTCTTCAAATCTTCAAATTGTAATTAGAGATTTCTTAACTTGATTCTCCCTGTTTCTGGGCGCCAAATGTAGTTGCAGAAAATCCCATACTCACACTCCTTTGTTATGATCTTGCTATATTCGACTCACAATTGAAGATTAAAACGACACTTTATTATTTTGTTCTTAGAAATGTTTACAGAAATAAAAAAAGAATTCAAGATTACAACTATTCTCTTGAAGTTTCTCTCCTCAAGACTTTCTCTAACTCTCAAAAAATACATCATCCTCTTCTGGACATATTGGGTCTCTATTTATAGGTAGTTACATAATGGATGACAAATAAGTTTTCCTCTTTATTTCGGATTTGTTCTCATATGATTGTACCGCGATAGTTACAATGTTCATTCTCGCAAGATTTGTAACCATCAAGTGGGACAAACATGCTTTTCTCATGTTTTCTTCAATCGTCAACTATTACGTCACTCTTCCGATCGCTTTTGTGACACACTGCACAAAGCGTAGTTGAAGATCCTGCGGTGATGCTCGCTGGGAAGTGTTGTTAATCTCGCAGAGAAGTATTCTAGCGATATTATGGTCCTACAGTTATTCTCAACAATGATGAAGAAGACAAGGCAGTAGAGATCAAGGCATAACCGTGGATAGATGATAGACAGTTAAAGCCTATTATGAATCCTTATGGAACTCTACTAGAATATAAATCAAGGATGATATACCTAACTTTACGGTGGTTTACAAATTGAAGACTTACTCGATTGGTTTTATGAAGTAGAATCCTTTTTCAACTTCATGGAAGTTCCTGAATCTTCTCAGGTTAAACTAGTAGCTTATAAGTTAAAAGGTGGAGCTGCATCTTGGTGGGAAACACTCTATGATGGTCGACGTAAGCATCACAAACCTACTATACGTACATGGACTCGAATGAGAGGTTTATTAAGAGATAAGTGTAATTGCAGGATTTCCTACAACACACCCCTTATCAAATCTTGATAACAATTCCTAGATCTAGATATAAAAATGGTGATAAATATACTAAAACTATAAATAAACACCAATATTTTTACGTGGTTCGATCAATGTGATCTACATCCACGGTTCTTCACTATAATAATTTGTAGCTACATCAATTACATTTACAATCTCCATTAATGGAGTTCTTGGAAGAATTCTAGATCTAGTTTTGGGAAAGAAGATGAGAAAGAAAATATATTTTCTCTCTCTAAAAACCACTATCTGCCAAATAATTCTCTCTCTCTTCCTTAAATTATCTCTCCCCCACTCTCTCTCCCCGCTCTTTATATAGGTATTTACATCGTGGATGACAAACATGACAAATTTCATTGACAAACTTCATATTTCCCCTAATTTCTCGCATCCTGGGCTCTGCGGTAATATCTTTCGTAAGCTTTCTTCATTTCTCCCGAAATCCTCCATGTCTCGCAGGATTTTTCCCTCTTGCTATATTTCTTGCGAGCTATCACCTTATTCTTGCGAGTAATGATAAAATCTTCACATATTTCGTCATTTCTTGTAATTATTTGCGACACTTGCCATGTGTGGCAGAAATCTTTGCAAGAGTGTTGTTGTTGTGAGATTCTGCTCCTCTTATGCATTTGCATTTGCATTTGTGCCCGTCTTATGCATTTGCATTTGCATTTTTCTCTTGCGATTTGTGCCCGTCTTATGCATTTGCATTTGCCATAAAGGTTCGTCCCATTCTTATATGTCTTTTGCGATAATTTCGCATTTCTTTATTCTTTCATTTCTTGGGATTTTTCCGCCATCTTATGCAATTGCATTTCTCTCTTGCGAAATTTTATTCGCGTCTTTTGCGATAATTTCGCATTTCTTTATTCATTCTTTCATTCATTCTTTCATTTCTGTCATTTCTTCTTTCACTCTCATAATATCATTTTTGAAGTAAATTCTCTATAAAATATTTTGAAATCTTAGAAATCTTCTTTGAAATCTTGCGATTATATCGTCTTTAAATCAAAAATGTTTTATAGAAATATATAAATTTAATTTTCTCTGTTTTTTTTTTGTTGTAACCTTGAAATCTTTGAAATTTTTTGAGATCTTTAAATTTTTGCGATGAATTCTTTTTTTTTGAATCTTGGGATTGTATCGCAATCTAAAAAATCTTTGAAATGTTTTGAAATCTTAGAAATTTTAGATATCTTGCGATTATATATCGCTTTTTGGAAATTAAATAAAAAATCTTTTGTTTGTTGTAAGTAAAATATTCTAAGAAAAGGTACTTAGCTCTTATGCGGAATTGTCCAAACATCTCGCAAGCAAAAATAATTGGGAAGAAGACTTGGAACTCCTGATCTACTTTCTGCATTTTCTCGGCACCATACCTACTGTGCTAACCTTCTTCTTTGCGAAATAATGAAAGATCTTGCGAAGTAATCAAAGTCTAATTGTTCTAGAGACAATTTTCGCAAACAAAAATAAACATGCGTGAGATGAGAATTGATCTCGCGACCTATTGCTTGCATTCATGCCTTCTCAACCAACTCGCTAGCTCTCTTGCTTATGAAATTTATCTACGAAATAATCAAAGGCTAATTTGCGAAATAACAAAAATAAACTTGCGTGAAGTAAGAATTGATCCTCGCGACCTATTGCTTGGGACATATCACGCTGAACCATATGTGCGTTAACCTTCTGCGAAATTTCCTCCGCAAGATTATCATTAACTATCTTCTCATGTGAAATACACTTGCGAAATTATCAAGGATTGCGTGAAAAAATATGTATGTGTTGGGACTTGAACTTGCTGACCATAAACTCATTAACTTCGCAGATTACCAACTGTGCTTGTTTGCGTAGATAATGAAACAATGCTATGAAATTATCTATTTTTTCACAAGAAAACATGCTCGCAGGAAAATTCGAACCTGTGACCACAAACTCACATACTGTTCTCTGACCAACTGTTCAAGAATCTCTGCGACATTTAACGCAGAACTTTTTTACTTATTCTTTATTCTCCGGGTTGAAAATGAGAAGAAAATGTAAAATATGTATGTCTCATGTAGATTTGAAACCTTGACCTCTTTTGTTATTCTCGCAGACTTGAACCATCTGTGCAAACTTATGCTTGTGATAAAAATTGCAGCGTCTACCTTTCTCTTCGTCCTCCCTTAATTTCTTTCACAATTTGCCTCTTGTTTATTCTCCCGAACATGAAATCTTCCAATTAAACTTTGGTTTTCTTTTCAAATTTACCACAACAACTAATTTTTTCTCTTAGTCTTCACATGTCTTTGAATTGTTGATAATGCTTACTCCCTGAAAATGTAATTTCTTCCATGAAATTTCCATTTTTAACCCTAAAAAAAAAAATTAGATCTAAAAATATACATGAACAGTAGCTAATCTTTCTTGGAATTTTCTTTAATCAACAAATTCATCCTTTTTACATAGTTTTGCATCTTCGTCTTTTTCTTTTATGCTCTTTCACTGTGTTGTCGGTGTTTGTTTGAAGACACAACTTCTCCATTATCGAATTTCCCTAAAAATTTTAAATCTCACAAATTCTAACTCTTCCTGTAGCCAATTTCTTTGAATCTTCCTCAATTAATCAAATAGCAGGTAGTGTTTCTAGCGCCAAAATGTAATTGCAGGATTTCCTACAACACACCCCTTATCAAATCTTGATAACAATTCCTAGATCTAGATATAAAAATGGTGATAAAAATACTAAAATTATAAATAAACACCAAGATTTTTACGTGGTTCGATCAATGTGATCTACATCCACGGTTCTTCACTATAATAATTTGTAGCTACATCAATTACATTTACAATCTCCATTAATGGAGTTCTTGGAAGAATTCTAGATCTAGTTTTGGGAAAGAAGATGAGAAAGAAAATACATTTTCTCTCTCTAAAAACCACTCTCTGCCAAATAATTCTCTATCTCTTCCTAAAATTATCTCTCCCCCGCTCTCTCTCCTGCTCTCTTCTTTATATAGGTATTTACATTGTGGATGACAGCTCATAGATAGCTCATTGACAACTCATATTTCCCCTAATTTCGGATCCCAGTTCTACGGTAATATCTTTGGCAAGATTTCTTCATTTCTCCCGAACTCCTCCATGTCTCGCAGGATTTTTCCCTCTTGCTATATTTCTTGCGAGCTATCACCTTATTCTTGCGAGTAATGATAAAATCTTCACATATTTTGTCATTTCTTGTAATTATTTGTGATACTTGCCATGTGTGGCAGAAATCTTTGCAAGAGCGTTGTTGTTGTGAGATTCTGCTCCTACAATAAGTTTTTACCAAAAGATTATAAACAACTACTGTTTATCAAACTTCAAAACTGTCGCCAAGGAGATCAATTGGTTGAAAAATATGTAGCTGAGTTCTATGGTTTAGTTTCTCGTAACCAATTGAATGAAATTGAAGAGAAATTAGTTGCATGTTTTGTAGACGGTTTGAACAACTTGATTCAACAAGGGATGACACAATCAACATTTACAATGGTTGAAGCGATACATCAAGCTATTAAAGTTGAAAGGCGTGTACTCAGTACTTCCAGACAAGCAACTCCACGTCAAGCTCATTATCAAAAAATTTATAAAGCTGCCAGACCATATAACTATTATTATGGTACCCAATGAGATAAGGGATCAACAGTCATTGTTGATCCACAGGAACGAAGTTATGGTTCTTCTTATCAGCAACCACAAGCACCAAATCCTTCCAGCCAACCATCTATACCTTTTGAAACTACTCCGATGATGCATATTCCATCTTCCTAGTCACCTAAGGCTACTCAACATCGAGATATTTCTTATAATACTAGAGGTAATAAGTATCAACAACAATTTCCTCCCTTAACTAAACCTTCTAACCCTTATTCAAAGTTTCGAGGGGATAGATGTAACAAGTGCAACCAAACTGGCCATACTTCTAGTGATTGTCGTAAGTTTCATGGTTAGATTAGTGAAACTCAAGATGAAACACAAGAAGAAGATGCATCACGAGACGATGAATTTACTTATTTACAAGAACATGAGACATATGATGTAAATTTTCTTGGGGTAATTCGACCAGTATTAATCACTGAACCATATCTTACACAAAGACATCATATTTTCAAGTCTCATTTGCAATATGATCACTGATAGTGGAAGTACAAAAAACTATGTTTCTGCAAAATTAGTTGAGAAACTTGGTTAACCTGTTACTCTTTATCCTAAACTGTAAGTATTCAGTTAGTTGGATAAACATCTCTTCCACTCAGCAAATCACTCATCAATGTTTAATTAAGTTTTCTTTCCCTGGATATTCAGATTATGCTTTATGTGATGTTATTAACATGAATGCAACAAGCTTATTGTTGGGAAGACCATGGAAATATGACATTCGTGTTGTTCATAATTGCTATGAGAATACGTATACTTTTTTTTCATGAGGGGTTTAATAAAGTTTTATGGCCTTTACAATCTTCTATTTCACTCAAAGAGATGGCAGACAAGAAGACCAATGCGTTAGTTGCTACCATTGTTCATTATTTACAGCAAAATAATTCTCTGAGTTCTCATGAAGTTACTAAGCCAATGGTGGAAATTCCAGATAAGGTACAACCTTTATTATTTTCTTTTGATGACTTATTTCCTGATGAGTTGCACATTACTTTACCTCTATTGAGAGATTTACAACATCAAATATATTTTATCCCTGGAGCATCTATTTTTAATCAGCCTCATTATAGGTTAAGTCCTAAGGAACATGAAATATTACAAAGTCATGTTGATGATTTGTTACAAAAAGTTTTAATTAGACTAAGAAAAAGTCCATGTGATAGCCCAGCCGTTTTGGTAGACAAGAAAGATGGTGGACATCGTATGTGTATAGACTATAGAGCTTTAAACAGAGTTACTATACCATATAGGTTTCCCATACCAAGAATTGATGATATGATTGTTATGCTTTCTGGTGCTAAAGTGTTTACAAAGCTTGATTTACGTAGTGGATATCATCAAATACGTATCCATGAAGGTGATGAGTGGAAGACAACATTCAAGACAAAAGAAGGCTTATATCAATGGTTAGTAATTCCTTTTGGTTTATTTAATGCTCCTAGCACTTTTATGCGTCTCCTTTTATGCAGTTTTCATGGGTTAGCATCTTTCTATAGAAGATTTGTGAGGAATTTTAGCACTATTGCAGCTGGTTTGGAAGCTTGTTTGAAGCGTGATACTTTTGAATGGACTGAAGAAGCAGATAAAAGCTTTAATATACTCAAAGAAAAATTGTACAACGCTCATGTTCATGCCATGCCAAATTTTGATATACCTTTTGAGATCCACTGCGATGCCTCTATTGTTGGTATAGATGTTGTATTATCTCAAGAAGGACATCCAATTGCATACTATAGTGAAAAGAATTGAGATACAAGGAAGAAGTGGTCTACTTATGAGTTAGAATTAATTTCTCTTGTTCAAGCTCTTAAGAACTGACATCCTTATCTTATTCACAGTGAGTTTGTTGTCAATACTGATAGTCAGGCTCTTAAGTTTTTGAAAACTTCAACAAAAGTCAATAGAATGCATGATAGGTGGTTATCTACTATCAATCAGTACACATTTTCTATTAAATATCAGAGTGGAAAACTTAATAAAGTTGCTGATGCTTTGAGTAGAAGAGCTCATCTTCTTGTTACTCTCAAACATGAGAGTTTGGATTTTGATTTATTTAAAGATCTGTATAGTAAAGACAAAGAATTTCAGAAACTCTGGGAAAAGTGTGGTTCTTCAACAGGGAGTGTTGATGATTATCTCATTCAATATGGTTTTCTTTTTAAAGGAAATCGTTTATTTATACCACAATGTTCTTTACGTCTTCATTTGATCCAAGAATTACTTGGAAGTGGCCCGGGAGGAAATTTTGGACGTGATAAAACCATCGCTTTGGTTGAGGAACCTTATTTTTGGCCTTCAATTAAACGATACGTTCAGAAGTACATACAAAAATGCATGGTTTGTCAGCAGTCTAAAGGGAATATTCAAAATACAGGATTGCATACTCTACTTCCAATTCCTGATGCACCTTTGGTGGATATTAGCATGGACTTTGTGCTTGGTTTACCACATACTGCCAGGAGGAATAATTCTATTATGGTGGTTGTTGATCGTTACTCATAAATGGCTTACTTCATAACATACAAGAAAACAACAGATGCCTCTAATGTTGCTTATTTGTTATTCAAAGAAGTAGTACGTTTGCATGGAATTCCCAAGATAATTACTTCTGATCGACACTAAGTTTTTGAGTTAGTTTTGGAAGTCTTTATGGATGCACTTGGGACTAAACAGTATAGTACAACTGCTCACCCTCAAACAGATGGACAAACTGAAGTGGTCAATCGATCTTTCGGAAATCTGATTAGAGCCAAGGTAATTGGAGGAAAAGAGAAGCAATCGGATAATCTCCTTCCAAATATGGAATTTGCTTATAACACTTCAGTCAATCGATCCGTAAATAAGACACCTTTTGAGAATGTTTATTCTAAAGTTCTTAATCATATTTTGGATTTGGTGGTGCTTCCCAAGCTGCGTAAATCAAAAGATAAGGCAGATAACTTTATTTAGAAAGCTTCACTCATACATGAAGAATTAAAGTCAAAGCTTGCATATTCTAATAACAAGTACAAGGAAGATGCAAATCAACATAGAAGACTTAAGATTTTTGATGAAGGAGAATTGGTTATGATTCATCTCAGAAAAGAAAGATTTCCTACTGGTACTTACAACAAGACCAAGATGAAGAAATATTGACCATTCAAGATTTTGAAGAAAATCAGTGATAAGGCATATGTTATTGATCTTCCATTAAATTGGAACATCTCTAATATCTTCAATGTGCAAGAAATATTGACATTTCATGGAGAGAATGGGGTTCTTTCTACTCTTTAACTCGAGGGCGAGTTCTTTTCAAGAAGGGGGGGACTGATGTAGTACATCCTTGTCCGTATCAACAATAGTTGTTGATTCCTTGCTTCTGTATCAACTATACTTGTTGATCCTTTACGAACGTATCAACTATAACAGTTGATCCTATTCGTCTGTTTCAGTTTACTTGCCTTGCAAGCCTTTTCTTTCCTAGTTTGTTTAGATTTCCTTTTTTTCTCTCTGTTTAATCGGTTCTTAAGAACCTATTTAAAGGCTTTTCCATCTTGTTTTGAGAGATATCTTTTATTATTAATATTATTATCAAATTTGATTATCAACCTTGTAACCTTAGAATCTTGATCCTAGAATCAGATTTTAGTTAAGTTTCTGACGAAACTTAAATTATCTTCACAACCCTAGAAACTAGTTTGCTATCTCATTGTCTGTGCTGCACTAGTATTATATTGTTTATCTTTATTATTAAAATATCACATGTTGTACGTAAATCAATCAAATTAGATACGTCCATCATAATTTTTGGATACGACTTGATTGATTTTGGATATTGATCTTTGGAATTGTCCAAGTACTCTCACGGTATATTCAGGTACACAGACTCGTCTCCGTTTACATATTGATTGTGAGAGAAAGATATATAAACTCTTCTTATAATTCCTGATTGAGATTCATTAGGTTTTTAACTCTCAGGATTGTATTTGAGTTTAGTCCATACAAGTTTCCTAAGAAAAAGTTGGTGGAGTATTTTGGTACCCCCGAATTTTCAATTGGTATCAGAGAAAGCAAACACGCGAAAGACCTAATAAGTTTGTTATTGATGGTGGTTTTTAGCTTAGGGTTAAAATCGTAAAACCCTAGTTAGGCAGTGATGTCACAGAACTTGAGTAATAATGTCTCCACTAAGCGCATTTATTGAACCCTTTAAGATGTCTGCGATAAAATTACCAGGTGTTGATGGTGGTTTTTAGATTAGGGTTAAAATCGTAAAACTGTACAACTGACATGACGTCACTATGACCATTAACACATTTATTGAATTAATCAGCATGCCTACACAAGAATTACTGGGGTACCTTTTTTTTTTACATGGGTCATGTTCCATGACAGAACCCTTAACATCGACTAACATCATCTATGCCAAACCCTAATTCTCATGCTACCGCGCCAAGGCATGCCAACCGCACCACTGTGCCAATGGAAAACCATGCCAGCCACATCTCCGCGCCAAGACATGCAAACCATGCTAGCCCCACCACCGTGCCAATGGTAAACCATGCCAGCCACGTCTCCGCGCCAAGGCATGCCAACCATGCCAGCCGCACCACCGTGCCAATGGAAAACCATGCCATCTACGTCTCCACGCCAAGGCATGCCAACCATGCCATCCGAACCATTGCAAACCATTCCGAACACATGTCCAATCCAAGGCATGCTAACCATGCCAGCCACACTACCGTGCTAATGGCAAACCATGCCAGCTACGTCTCTGCGCTAAGGCATGCCAACCATGCCTGCCGCACCACTGTGCCAATGGAAAACCATGCCATCCTCATCTCCGCGCCACGGCATGCTAACTATGCCAACCGTCCCAACATGCCATGCACGACGCTAGATGCCTAAACGAAGGTTTGCAGCAATCAATGACCACCCTTACACCTGAGATGCATATCTTAGCAGTCCAAAGTCGCCAGCTAACGCGCGGTAACCTTTGGCCCAACGCCAAGAACTAAATTTGGCAGCGCCCAAACTATGCCAAAACCACAGTTTTTGGCAGCGCCTAAACTACGCCAAAATCCTAGCCTGGCCATGCCAAAATCCTAGCATGGCCACGCCAAAATCCTAGCCTGTCCACGCCAAAATCCTAGCCTGGCCACGCCAAAATCCTAGCGTAGCGACACCAAAATCCTAGCCTGGCATCCTAGCCTGGTCACGCCAAAATCCTAGATTGGCCACGTCTCCATGCCGGCCTGCTACATGCTGTTGGCTGCCAAAAACGAAGGCGTGCGACGATCAACGGCCAACCTTCCATCCTAGATGCAAATCCTAGTCGTCCAAGGTCGCCAAACAACTCCTGATAACCTTTGGACCCAAAACCCTAGTTTTGTCCACGCCTAGGCATACCATACCACATGTGCCAATGGCATGCCAACCACCTTGCCACGCCACGCCATACCGTCCTTCCCTATGCGACTACCAAAACGAAGGCCTCCAACAATCAACGACCACTTTTCCATCTAAGGTGCATATCTTAGCCGTCCAAGGTTACCATCTAAGTCATGGCAACCTTCGACCCTAGTTTGGTCGCGCCTAAACAAAGCTAAAACCCTAACTTTTGGTCGCGCCTAAACTAGGCCATATTAAAGCCATACTGACCATGCATTCATGCCACTGGCTACCAAACGAAGGGTTGCAATAATTAACGGCCACCTTTCCTCTTAAGATGCAAAATCTCGACCGTCGAAGATCACCACCGAGCCGGCAAGTCTCCCAAGCTCAACTTGCCAGACAACAACAATATGATACATGTTTTTCACGAAAACACTCGAGACATCAACACATGTCACAAACTGGGGGATGCTCATTGGGTATTGGTTTGGCTGTTTACAGCGTGTGGTGTACACTATGCCCGTTATAACAAGTGCCATAAGGATGAGGCGGTTAGTAAATACATGGAGTAATGGTGAAACGCTTTCTTTTATGGAACATCAATTCCAAGCGTTATCGGTTACCACCTCCTCCCATTTACTCACTCGTTTTCTATTTCATAATGAGGCCAGAGTACGTTTCACTTCGACTTGTATAAATAGGCATTACCTATTTCCACCAAACAACAAGTTCTCATCAGGAGCATACAACACTTAGAAAATAATTTGCTAGCTTTCCCATCTGTTAGCTTCCGCTCCTCGATACAAGTCGTAAAACTACTACTCTTCCAGAATCAACTATTCTGGTCTCCACACTCTCTTTGCTTCCCTCCCCAAAACCAACCCTTCTCCTTCACTTTGTGACCGAAGCAAGTCCGGAACGGCCATTTCTTGGTTTAGGCTGGATTTCTACAGATTTATCTCTCGAATCTAAAATACTCCCTTACAGTACATTGTTTAGGGTTTAAATTTGTTTTTCACCCACACACCCGAAATTACGAAAATCAGCAGAAACCGTTTTCACCCTCAAATAATTGGCGACCACAGTGGGAGATTGATCTTTCGGTTATAATATCAATTTTCGACCATCGATCTCATGCTTCGAACCAAACATCAAGATGGTAGAAGTAGGTGCCCTCTCAGGGTTCGACGACTCAGTTACCTGACGACCCGATTATCAGTCTTGACACGACGAGGGATGACTGGGGACTGCCTAGAGATTAAAAGTGAATGATCCAACCAGGGATCGACGACTCGATTATCGGATGAGACGATGGGGACATTCCACAATCACGGTGGTGCTTCCAATAAAACTAGGTCTTACACCCGGAAGGTTCCCTTTTCATCAGGAGACCTGAAAAACCGAGTAAGTCTTACCTAGACAAGATACATGGTTTTCTATTTCAAGTTTTCGCAGGAATGATAAAACCGATAGTCATGTTATGTTTCACCCCCATGTCATCTACCAACACACGGTTCCATGGTTTTCCTGGGATGTTTGCGTCACTTGCAATCATAACCAAGAAAATATCATTCCCAAAACAATTCATTCCCAAAACAATCTATTCCAAAACAATCCATTCCAAAACAATTCATTCCAAAAGAATAATCCAAAACCCTCAAGGTAACATTTGTCTACCAACCCAAGAAATCCAGGAAATCAAAAACATAAACCAAGCGCTTTGTTTTCCTTTCAAAAAAAAAAGAAGGAGAGCCAGCCCCTTTTATAGGCATAACACTTTTGGAATTTAAATAAGGAAAGGATTTCCTATTTGGGATACATATGGAAAGAGACAACTGGGCCCGCAATAACAAGCCTCACGGTGCTTAACAGTCCGCGCCGTGCCAAGCTCTTCCAAAGCCATGCCGCCATGCCAAGCCAACTTGATGCCTTTCATGCCCCACCATGCCCAGTCTTCCCCATACTAATGATATTTATCAATGATGTTGTAGTAGTAAAAGGTTCGTGAGACTTGTGAAAGCATATTTTTAGACTTAATAAACTAAAATGATAGAAAATATATATATACATAAAAAAACTGTCACGGGATGAAGAGATACTAGCTAGGACGCAGGATTTCACTACTTTTCATATTCTTGTGGTTCAGTCATTAACTCTATACAATATAATTCAAACAAAAGAAGTTGTGACTCCAATCCTTTGCCAAAAATAGATTTCATAAAACATTATCTGTAAGTCGTAAGCATGACGCATCAAAAGTAATTAAAACCAAGCATGCGACATCAGACAAAATAACAAATAATTAATATAAATCATAAAACAATAAAATCTATGCAAAAAGTCATATGAAGAATTAATTCATTTACCACAATCATGAAAAGTTGCTTCCTCCGTTGTCCCAGTGATGGGTTCTATCTCCGCATGGTGAAAACACACTCAAAGAATTTTTCATTGCTCAAAAAGTGGTTTTATTGAAGAGAATATAATAAACAGGGATTTGTAATGCTTTCCGGCCGTTACAGAACCCAGTGTTACATTGGAGTTGTTACAAAGAAGCTGTTACAAGAAAACTATCGCTTAGAACTGTCGCAGTACAACAGTCTTTTCTGGAAGCAAAAGTAACTTTTTAAACGACTGTTTGTAGCAGTGTAATGTTCTTCATCTTCTTCTTCTATGGCAGCAACAGGAAACTCTCTGCAACATGATTTTCACGCTCCGTTTCTCACCCAAAACTCTCCATCCCCATTTCTATGATCCCAGCAGCCTATAAATAGCCATCTGGACCGAGACTAAATCCCTATAACTCCAAATAATCTCGGCAATCAACCAAAAATATTTTATTTTACTCCCATGCAAGATACGGGATTTTCTTTGCTAAATCAACTCCTCACGCAACTGACTTATGTTTACACACTCCAAAAACGTTCCTAGCACCTTTTAAATCGCAACCAATTGCTTATTCCCACACGCAAATATCAGCTGCACTCGGGACATAGAAGGAAAAGAAAAACCGTGAAACCCTACTTCTCTGTTTTGCCAAAACTTCATGGATAACTCTGTTTCTTTGTTTCAATGTCCATTACCAAGCCTGTTTGATCGAAACAGGCCTAAACCAACCCGAAACCATGAGAAAGTCCAATATAAAGCTCTTCCAAATCATACCCAGGTGAATTCGCCGGAAAAGATGAACAATTCCGACCAAAAATCTTGTTTACCTCCCAATCGTCGATATAGTCAATTATAATCGAAACGAACACCACTACCAAGCCTGTTTACGCCATTAGAGCAAACCCAATTAATTCCAGCCCTTTGGTCTCCCTAAAACATGACAAAATCATAAACCCTAATTCTGCCAGTTTGAGAGCTTCTTTTCCCGCCAATTTTTGAATTCAAACGAAGAAGGAGTGCCCCGATCCAAAAGGCAGGTGCCTTTATCAGCTGGGGTGCCCTAGGTTGCCCCTTATCCAAATTGAGGGTTCCTTTAGTACTTTTCTCCGGGGGTCCAAAAAGCACTTTTCGAGCAACTTTTTCCACACAAGTGTATCCCTCCAATAACACCTATAAACACATAAAACACAATAGTAAGAACGAAAATGAGTACTAAAAAATACGAAACATTGATGACATATTAGACACATAAATGCGTCTATCAAATACCCCCAAACTTATTATTTGCTAGTCCTCGAGTGATGCGTGTCGTATGCATCAAAAATAATTTCACTTCCTCACTCACTAAATATAAATATAGTATTCGATAAGAAAGAGTTCGTATCCACAGAGAGGCGATTGTTGTTATGCAATTTTCAGATTCTTAAGTAACCAAAATAACCCGGGGTGTGTTTTTGTTTTTATCAAAGTAATAATACTAAATAAAGAAAAGTAAATAGTTGGAATAATCAATAAGGAGAAGATATTGGTTATGGGATAGTATCATTCATAAACATGTATTTTTCATCTATGATTAGAATTGGTATTTAATCTCTCAATTATCAAAAGTCCTAGGATATCTTGATCGCAAGAGTATCCCGTTTATTTCATGATTTTATCACAAACAACATTAAAAGATGCTATTGTGAAATCTTCTTAAAAAGCAACCTAAAGTGTAAAAGCACAATTAGATTTAACTCCCTAAGAGCAATAAGTTCTATGAAATAAGACTAATCAATGCAAACAAACGTGTAAAAGCACTAATTCGTTTTAACAAAGGTTATGATGCATATGCGATTAAAAAGATGTATCACTACAAGTATTAACCACAAGTTGCTACTAGAAATCAGGGACAAACAACTTTTACGTATTGAAAACCCTAATATAGCTATAGAGATGAAAAAAAATCCAATTAATTCCGGACTCAACCAAAATAGCATTCAAATCATATGATAATATAAATAATGAATCATAAACGATAAAATTGAGATAAAACTAAATCATAGAATCAAATAACATGCTTGAAGAAATCAACTTTTATCCCATAACCAATTATTGTATTTAGCTACTCATATTCATGAAGTTCATCATCATAATATTCAAAGAAATAAGATGAAACATAAAAGAAAGCAAACCCTAGAAGTAGTTCTCTGCAAAAGCTCCAAGAATAGAATAATACGTTATATAAAATTATGTAGAAAACTTCCTTTTTATAGCTTTTTTTGCTCCTTCCAAAATTAGGTTTTGTCTTCAAATTCCATTAGTTGGAAATTCACCCGGCCCACGAGGGAGAGAAACCCATGTAGAAAATATGTCCCAAAATCGCTCGCCGGAAAATCGGGTTTTGGTTTAATCCGATGACGTAAAAAAGTCGCCACAAGCCACCTGAAAAGTCAAACGGTCAACGAGCTAAATCGGGTCAACTGAGTCAACTCGGAAAGTCTGCCGAGTCACTGCTGAGTCAAACAAATCAGAAGCTGAGTCAGAACTGAATCAGATCTGGAGTGGGCTGAGATGGTCCGGTTTTGAAATCTTCGCACATGCTAAACTCGTCTACGGCCAAGATGGCCCTCTTCTAATCAGACCGCGACAACTACCATTTTTAGCTTATTCTTGCACCATCTGAGAGGCACCTCAATTATCCCTGTATCGCCTTCAACTTCCCTGCAAACCCATTCTCATAGCAACAGCACCACAACGTCATATTCAGTGTACCATTCAGTTCATGCTTCACTTGAGTTGCAATCTCAAGCCATTATTCCACCCTGCAAAAGCACACAACACAGCTCCATAACCACATTACCATCTTTTTCTTCTGCAATTTGACTACAGTCACCATCTTGACCTTGCCAATTCAGCTGCTAAACACAGAACCATCGTTGCATCTTCCTTAGTCCAATTATTGATTCTTGCGACATCACAGTCCATCCATTGCCAGCAACAGCATCATAGCCTTGAGCCAAACACATCTTTCACACCATAACTCAGCTGCCACTCAACCCCTATCTCCAGTAATCATTCTCCATGATCAATATCATTAACTGCATCTGTGCCTGCCTCTAACTCCTTGTCACTTGAGTTCACTGCATCACTATCCCCATCTTGCTCTAATTCCAACCCAGCAATCCAAGCCTCCACTGCATTTCAACAAACCCAACCATCTGCAACATAGGTAATTGACTGACTGCAATAAACAGCTCCACCAACAACAACTCAGCCATTGCATAATTTCTTCAATCTTACTCCAACTTCAGTTCAAGTCCATTAGAACTGCTCCTGAGTTCAATTTCTCTTCATGGCCACCAACAATTCCCTGGCAAGCAACAACAGCACCCCTATCTCCTGCTTGTTCAACTGCTATTCACAGCCTCCCTACAACTGCAGCTGCTTCAGAACCTTCACCATTTCAATCTAGTGCAACTCCTAACTTGAGCAGCATCCATTCCACCTGAATCATTGCTTCTCAACACCAAGAGCTCAATTCAACCCTAGCTGCACTTTCAACCTTGTCACAGCTTTTCTATAACAAGTTCTAACCATTGTGCACAACCATTAAACCAAGGATTAACTACGACAAGGAAACTGTTCAATCACAGCTGTAACTGGCCACTTTCTCGGTCGTACCAAACCCAATATTCCAAACCCTTATAATCTCAAACACCAGCCAAACACTCGAACCACTCTTGAGTTGTGAAGAAACAATCTTTTAGGCATTTTTACAAGCACCTAGTATACATTTTCTGGTAGTGAAATATATGACTTCTCTGCTGAATTCTAACCTCATTCAATCTCCTTCCCTGCACATTTTCATTCAAAAACAACTTTAACACAAACCCGTTCAATCAAACTTGCAGAACCAACTCAGTTTTCTATCATTCATCCCACCACGGCTATCACCAGCTCGATCTCCATCTGCAGCGGCCCAGACTGTCATCACTTCTACTGTTACTTGGCTTGCCTCACTCAACCCTGAATCAGAATCAACATTTTCTTGCTCTAATCTTCATCTGAAGTCGAGTTGAATAAACACCCATTCTCAGATTTACTTTCTACAGTTCATGAACATCTCACAGCACCAGATCCCAACAATTTTAATCAAACCCAACACTAATTCCTCCTTCTGAGCTTTATCAATTTCATCTCCTCACTGATTCTAAATCTTCATTTGAACCTCAAATTCACCTTCAACCCACCAAACCGATCTACTATCTGGGCCTTTCGTTTGGTTTCCACATGAAATGATGTGAAAAACCATCTCTCAATTTCAGCGTAAATGATTAAGAGAAGATATCCTTCTCGATTTTAGTTTTGGGAGTAAATAAGGAAAGTGGATATATCCACCCAGGTGGAATGGATAAGGGTCAACCAACCAATACAATGTTTGTCGGTTTCAGCTAACCGACAATTCAATTCGACTAAATGGTCAGTTCTGCGAAAATGACACTTCATTCTTCACTTCCTTCTCGCACACCTAGCCCGCTCCAAGTATAGCTCGCTCGTACATTGACCGCTTTGCCCCTTTATGCTCCAATTGAACGCTTTCTCCTTCTTTCGAGTTCCTCCGCTAACAGAAACCGTCCCTTATTTCTCATATTCACTTATACTCTTCAATAGAGTCATCACTAAAGTTGTTGTGCTTTTCAGACAAAATTTGCATCACTAAAGCCGACATACTTTTCAGACGAAGATAAAAGCGAATAATGAGAAATAATTCGCCTCCAATAACATTTGCACCTTTTGCCCTGTTTCTTCTTCTTTTGCTCCAAACGACTCCAAAGTACCTAAATACTCAAAAACAAAACATAAGATACATAATTTACACGAAAACTCGCAAAGAAAGCATAAACAATAGATAAATGTAAAGGTGTTTTAGACACCTATCAAATTCCCCCACACTTAGACTTTGCTAGTCCTCGAGCAAATCAAACAAATTAATTATAAAAGATACATACAACTCCGTCTCGTCGAGGCTACGGTTACTCTAAGCATAAATAACAAGCCTTTGAACCCCTAGGTGTCCCTAGTGGACGAGTTATAGTCCCGTGAAGGTTTACAAGAGGTCTGCCTACAAAACCTATATTTCAAACTCCATCTATTTGTGACAAATCAATGAACAAATCCAAAGTGACTACAACAGGAGATACCTTGCACAATTTCAATTCATATATTAGTAAATAAAGCTTTAATTAGATAGTCTAACAAGCCACAATACTCGGAAACTAACAAACCACAATCACAATGAAAAGATAAAGAAGATGGATATAGATGTAGATGTTGGCGAATGTTCACAAGTGATCGATGTTTCCCATATCTGTCTGAAGGTCACTGCCAAGATGAACCTATACCTATTGGATTGAGCTACTTGTTTGAATTCTACATCAACTCACTAGCATATACAAGGGAACCATGAGTGACTTTATTCAACCAAAATAATACTTTTTTTTCTTTTCTTTTCTTTACTTTTTTTTTAATTTTTTTTAGACAACATGATTGGATCAAACTGGATCCAAGCGCATGATTCTAGTCAGCAAGTACATGATAGTTGCCTTGGATCCTATATTCCACGCTTGTTTAGGCGACGGAGACAGGGAGAACACACACATATTGCTTTATCCAAGTGTCTTTTATTCCGTTTGGTCTAATTGGTCGGTCTCTTTTTTTTTCTTTCATTTTTTCATTTTTTTTCTAGTAACTCAATCACTCTATTTCATTCTAGCAATAATAACACGTCGATGTTTAGTGACCCACCAAAGCACTTAGAGAACAATAGATAAATATGGAAAAATAAAAAAAATAGAATGCGATATGGTGATATTCCGAGATATGGTAACAACTATCATGTTAATTGTGATTTTCGAGCTATGTTACGTCCCTTTTAGTTAATTGGTTCCTCAACTCCTGCATTCAAAATGGTTCCATCCACTAATGGTGTCATCCTAAAGGCACAAGTTTCTAGATTTCGGAGTTCAAAAAGCACAAATTTTTTTCTTGGTTTTTCTTGGTTTTTCTATTTTTCTGATTTTTCTGATTTTTTTTTTTTTACTAAAGACATAAAACACACTATACAAACAAAGACATAAAACACACTAAAACATACTATACAAACATATAAATGCTCCCCCACACTTAAACTTTACATTGTCCTCAATGTAAAATTGAATCATCCAAAGAAAGTTCAAAGTGGAAAATTCCGCAAATGATATGCAAAAACAAGAAAATAAAGATAAAATGCATAAAGAATAAAAAGATAAAGGTAAAGATACAAAACCGGTGGGTTTCCTCCCACTTAGCGCTTGGTTTAAAGTCTTCAGCCCGACGTGCTCCTCGTTTGTTACTCCTTATCCGGCTTCCAACACATTATGGAAATCTGATTGAATGGTACTTTGATGTTTCCTCGCCTCAAAGATGTTGAAGTGTATGACTTCTTCATCAAACTCCATAGTCAAAGTGCCATTGTGGACATCAATCTTCGTTCTAGCTGTACTCATAAATGGTCTACCCAACAGTAAAGGTGTAGACGAGGATGAATTCACATCACTCATGTCTAAAACGTAGAAATCCACTGGAAATATTAGTCCTTTTACCTGCACCAAAACATCCTCAACAATCCCTTTAGGGTAAACATTAGATCTATCGGCAAGTTGAATAACTATGCCGGTTTTCTTGAGAAAACCAAGATTTAAAGCATCATAAATCGAAGTAGGCATAACATTAATAGACGCTCCTAAATCTAACATAGTTTGGTAAACCTTGTTTTACCAATTGTGCATGGAATAGTGAAACTACCGGGATCTTTTCAATTTAGGTGGAGTTTCTTTTTAAGATACGCCGAAGCGTTCTCCCCCACACTCATTACCTCATTACCGGCTAGCTTGTGCTTGTTAGTGCACAATTCCTTTACACACTTTGCATAGCGAGGAGATTGCCTAATTACTTCAATGAGTGGAATATTCACTTGGACCTTCTTAAAAACATCCCAAATATCCCTATCTTGTTCCACCTTCTCATTAGATTTAGCGAACCTGCCAGGAAAAGGTAAAGGAGGAACGTAAGTAGAAACAAGAGGTTTAGAGTTTGATTTAGTTACCTCGGGAGTTTGGGGAAAATCTGCGTTCTTTTCCTCCAAAATTGGTTCCTTTGGTGCTTCTTCTTCACCCAATTTGTAACTCGGGTCGCACAAATTGTGTACCACTTCCCAACTTAATAGCATTGACACCCCCTCACTTGAGTTAAGAGGTTGGGAAGGGAGTTTCTCACCATTTTGTGCATGCAACTGATTAATCTCCTCGGCCATTGAACCTACTTGTGTTTGCAAGTCATGGACCACACCCTCCGTTATTTGCATAAAAGATTTTAGCAACTCTTCCATATTGGACCCTTGATTTTCGTGTGGTTGTTGTTGTTGGAATTGTTGTTGTTGTGGTAGACCAACTTTGATTGCAACTCTTAATTGCATTATCCGTTTTCTGTTGATTTAAGATCGCTAATTGTTGATTTTGCTGTACCAATGACATTAGAGCCTCCACCAAAGTAACCATCTTCTCTCCAATTTGGATTATGCCCTTGTTGATTATTCCTTGTTGTGGTTGTTGCACTTGTTATGTTGGAACTCATGCGGATGGCTGTAAACAGAACTTGCACTTGCAACTTGCTCGTAAGTGTTGGAATAAATACCATACGGGTTGAGTTGGAGTAATATAGCATTGACATGCTCTACGTTCTCATAAGCCGGGCGTGATGGTTTTACAACCACTGCTGCAATTTGTTGCATCATTGCCATCATATTGCTCATTTGTTGACTTAATTCGATAACTCGCCAACTTGATTAACCTCCTTGGTAGGTGGTTCTGATCCACGACTTGAAAATTATTGAGAATTTTGCCATACTCTCAATCAACTCCCTAGCTTGTGTCACCGTCTTGTTCATAAGTGCACCACCACTTGCAGCGTCAATAAGATTCCTATCACTTACTTGGAGACCTTCATAGAAGTATTGGATAATCATTGCGTCACTAAATTGGTGATGGTGCAGCTTGCCACCAATCTCTTGACGATTCCCAACATTCATATAAAGATTCTCCCACATTTTGCTTCATCCCACAAATCTTTATGAATTTGAATAGCCTTTGATGCAGGAAAATATCTCTCAAAAGAGTTTCTTCAACCCATTCCATGTGGTGACACTTTCGGGAGGCAAAATAATACAACCCATCTTTAGCACTATCCACCAAAGAGAATCGAAAAAACTTTCAACATTACGTTAAGCCTCCAACATCTGGGGGAAGCACGACCATGACAATGGTGTGGAAGTCCATAAGATGATTGTTTGGGTCTTCATTCACCATGCCATGGAACTTTGATAATTCTCTAAGCAGCCCCATTTGATCTCGAGTAGAATTTATTTGAAGACACCTGTTTGTGTATCTAGCTTGTGAGAAGCCAACTCCTTGAGTGTACGGTTTGCATCACCCATTGCTTCTTCCGGTTTGTATTTCAGCAGGGTACTGGAAACACAATTCTCAAAACCAAGTCAGAAAAACGAAACCAGAAATAAGAAGCAATGATAAAAGCAAAAATAATAAAAAGAAACTAAAAACTATATAACAAGCCGAATGCCTCCCCGGCAACGGCGCCAAAATTTGATGCGTGTCGTATGCGTCAAAAATAATTTCACTTCCTCACTCACTAAATATAAATATAGTATTCGATAAGAAAGAGTTCGTATCCACAGAGAGGCGATTGTTGTTATGCAATTTTCAGATTCTTAAGTTACCAAAATAACCCGGGGTGTGTTTTGTTTTTATCAAAGTAATAATACTAAATAAATCAAAGTAAATAGTTGGAATAATCAATAAGGAGAAGATATTGGTTAAGGGATAGTATCATTCATAAACATGTATTTTTCATCTATGATTATTGGTATTTAAATCCAATTATCAAAAGTCCTAGGATATCTTGATCGCAAGAGTATCTCGTTTATTTCATGATTTTATCACAAACAACATTAAAAGATGCTATTGTGAAATCTTCTTAAAAAGCAACCTAAAGTGTAAAAGCACAATTAGATTTAACTCCCTAAGAGCAATAAGTTCTATGAAATAAGACTAATCAATGCAAACAAACGTGTAAAAGCACTAATTCGGTTTAACAAAGGTTATAATGCATATGCGATTAAAAAGATGTATCACTACAAGTATTAACCACAAGTTGCTACTAGAAATCAGGGACAAACAACTTTTACGTATTGAAAACCCTAATATAGCTATAGAGATGAAAAAAAATCCAATTGATTCCGGACTCAACCAAACTAGCATTCAAATCATATGATAATATAAATAATGAATCATAAATGATAAAATTTAAACAATACTAAATCATAGAATCAAATAACATGCTTGAAGAAATCAACTTTTATCCCATAACCAATTATTGTATTTAGCTACTCATATTCATGGAGTTCATCATCATAATATTCAAAGAAATAAGATGAAACATAAAAGAAAGCAAACCCTAGAAGTAGTTCTCTGCAAAAGCTCCAAGAATAGAATAATACGTTATATAAAATTGTGTAGAAAACTTCCTTTTTATAGCTTTTTTCTCCTTCCAAAAATAGGTTTTGTCTTCAAAGTCCATTAGTTGGAAATTCACCCGGCCCACGAGGGAGAGAAACCCATGTAGAAAATATGTCCCAAAATCGCTCGCCGGAATCGGGTTTTTGGTCGAATTATCGAATCCCGGCATTGAAAGTCGCCACCGACCACCAAAAGTCAAACGGTCAACGAGCTAAATCGGGTCAATTGAGTCAACTCCGGAAAGTCTGCCGAGTCACTGCTGAGTCAAAAAAATCAGAAGCTGAGTCAGAACCGAATCAGAGATCTTCGAGTGGGCCGATTGGTCCGTTTTGAAATCTTGCACATGCCAAACCGTCCACGGCCAAGATGGCCCTCTAACCGCACCGCAAAACTACCATTTAGCTTATTCTTACGCCATCTGAGAGGCACCTCAATCATCCCCGTATCGCCTTCAACTCCCTGCAAACCCATTCTCATAGCAACAAGACCACAACGTCATATTGAGTGTACCATTCAGTTCATGCTGCACTTGAGTTGCAATCTCAAGCCATTATTCTGCCCTGCAAAAGCATGCAACACAACTCCATAACCACATCACCATCTTTTTCTTCTGCAATTCGACTACAGTCACCATCTTGACCTTGCCAATTCAGCTGCTAAACATAGCACCATCGTTGCATCTTCCTTAGGCCAATTCTTGATTCTTGCGGCATCACAGTCCATCCATTGCCAGCAACAACATCATAGCCTTGAGCCAAACACATCTTTCACACCATAACTCAGCTGCCACTCAACCCCTATCTCCAGTAATCATTCTCCATGATCAATATCATTAGATGCATATGTGCCTGCCTCTAACTCCTTGTCACTTGAGTTCACTGCATCACTATCCCTATCTTGCTCTAATTCCAACCCAGCAATCCAAGCCTCCACTGCATTTCAACAAACCCAACCATCTGCAACATAGGTAATTGACTGACTGCAATAAACAGCTCCACCAACAACAACTCAGCCATTGCATAATTTCTTCAATCTTACTCCAACTTCAGTTCAAGTCCATTAGAACTGCTCCTGAGTTCAATTTCTCTTCATGGCCACCAACAATTCCCTGGCAAGCAACAACAGCACCCCTATCTCCTGCTTGTTCAACTGCTATTCACAGCCTCCCTACAACTGCAGCTGCTTCAGAACCTTCACCATTTCAATCTAGTGCAACTCCTAACTTGAGCAGCATCCATTCCACCTGAATCATTGCTTCTCAACACCAAGAGCTCAATTCAACCCTAGATGCACTTTCAACCTTGTCACAGCTTTTCTATAACAAGTTCTAACCATTGTGCACAACCATTAAACCAAGGATTAACTACGACAAGGAAACTGTTCAATCATAGCTGTAACTGGCCACTTTCTCGGTCGTACCAAACCCAATATTCCAAACCCTTATAATCTCAAACACCAGCCAAACACTGAACCACTCTTGAGTTGTAAAGAAACAATCTTTTAGGCATTTTTACAAGCACCTAGTATACATTTTCTTGGTAGTGAAATATATGACTTCCATGAATTCTAACCTCATTCAATCTCCTTCCCCGCACATTTTCATTCAAATACAACTTTAACACAAACCCGTTCAATCAAACTCGCACAACCAACTCAGTTTTTCTATCATTCATCCCACCACATCACCATTTCGAGCTCCATCTGCAGTGGGCCGGCATCGTCATCACTTCTACTCAAGTATTTTTGGCTTGGTTCACTCAACCCTCGAATCGTAATCAACATTTTCTTGCTCAATATTCAACGAGCCTTCAAAGCAATAAACACTCATTCTCATATTTACTTTCTACAGTTCATGAACATCTCACAGCACTAGATCCAACAATTTTAATCAAACCCAACACTAATTCCTCCTTCTGATTTTATCAATTTCATCTCAATGATCGATTCTAAATCTTCATTTGAACCTCAAATTCACCTTCAACCCACCAACTGATCTACTATCCGGGCGCTCGATTTCTGGTTTCCACATGAAATGATGAAAACCATCTCTCAATTTCGAAGCCAAATGATTAAGAGAAGATATCCTTCGATTTTAGTTTTGGGAGTAAATAAGGAAAGTGGATATATCCACCCAGGTGGAATGGATAAGGGTCAACCAACCAATACAATGTTTGTCGGTTTCAGCTAACCGACAATTCAATTCGACTCAATGGTCAGTTCTGCGAAAATGACACTTCATTCTTCACTTCCTTCTCACACACCTAGCCCGCTCCAAGTATAGCTTTCGCACATTGACCGCTTTGCCCCTTTATGCTCCAATTAAACGCTTTCTCATTCTTTCGAGTTCCTACGCTAACAGCAACCGTCCCTTATTTCTCATATTCACTTATACCCTTCAATAGAGTCATCACTAAAGTTGTTGTGCTTTTCAGACAAAATTTGCATCACTAAAGCCGACATACTTTTCAGACGAAGATAAAAGCGAATAATGAGAAATAATACGCCTCCAATAACATTTGCACCTTTTGCCCTGTTTCTTCTTCTTTTGCTCCAAACGTCTCCAAAGTACCTAAATACTCAAAAACAAAACATAAGATACATAATTTACACGAAAACTCGCAAATAAAGCATAAACAATAGATAAATGTAAAGGTGTTTTAGACACCTATCATCGATCAAAGCTAATAAAAAATAAAATGAATACACTTAGCACGTGCAGCAAGCCGCTAAACCGCTAGGTGGCCCTAGTGGCGGAGTGTTGTCTCCGGAGGGTTTACCAGAGGTGTACCCACAAAACCTGCACTTCTAATTGGTCACAAGTATCCAAAGAGCTATGAGGACATACAAATTCTCAACCTATCTCCAAGTGACTAGAATGCCAAAGAAAATAAAGGTGTCAGCTCTAAAGCTGACTGAAGAAAAGGGGAGACACATCCGCAACACTGCTAGATAAAGAGATATCCGCTACACATCTAGATAAACATTGTAAGATGCGTCCGCTGATTTACAGCTGGATAAGATTAGGAGAGAGAAAAATATAAGAGAGACATCTGCTACACAGCTGGACTAATTATGTGTGATGAGTTAAACCAGTGCTAGAACGATCTTGAGCCAGATTGAAAGCGGACTAACAAAGCAACCAAATGTATCTTTCTTCGACTCTCTCATAGAGCTCAGTAGAAACAACGTCTTCTTCGATCTTCAACTGTTGATGATAAATTCTTGAACCTCGTAGAACCTTGACAATTAGCTCTTCTCTTCGATTTCTTGCTTGACATAAAAATTTCTACTTCCCTATGGCCTTATTGAAGAAAAAAAAACGTAATGATGATTTTTTTTTTTTTTTTACTTTTACTTTTTTTTTTATCATTTTTTTTTTTGAAGAGAGTAATAACAAGACAAAAATTTACATGGCCATCACAGAAGGACTTTAACACTTGGATCTTCGCAACTTGTAATGTCTTAGTATCATGAACTTCAACAACTTATATCGTTTTTTTTTTGTAACCCTTGATTTTGAATTCTGATTTTCTGTTGTTGCTTCTAAACCTAAACCGTCTTCAACTTTCTTCATAAATTTTGATGTCGCTCTGTTTGTTGATGATGATAAGTTTCTACTGAGAGAGAGTCGTAATCCAGTAACTAAGACTACATTATGAGGTTGCTTTGTCTTTCTGGGATTTCCTGACATACTTGCCTTTCCATCATGGATGGTTAGGTCCATCACGGTTACCCTCTAAAAGTAACAAGTTCTCTCCTGAATTTCAAGGATCTCAATGTCTTTTTCTGTAATATCTCAATAGGTTGTTATCCTTAGCATTCCAATTTCTATCTTTTCGGTGAGAAACAGTATGTAAACTTAGCTAACCGGATACTAAGTGACGCTAGAAGTTTTAAAAGTGCAACTAAAAAGTTTCTCCCATACCCCCAAACTTAAGTCTATCATTGTCCTCAATGTTCTAAAGATGAAATTAAAAACATGAACAAGGAGAAACCGTTACCACTAGAAGGAGATGAGGAAAAATATTACCGTGTTGCAAGAGCAAGGTATACCTCCCAAGGAGTGTTAAGTTTTAAGTCTTCAGCTAGACATCAAATACCTCAAAAAGGATCTTCACCTTCCAAAGTCATACACCAATAGCCGAAATAGTTGTGGGTCCATAAGACCAAATAGAGTTGACGCCAATATGAGTCAACTGCACTGGTTCAGAAAAAATGAACAGAAGGAGCACTTCCTCATCTAAGGTTTCTGTCAAGACAACTAGGTTTATCTGGGGAAAATAACGAAGGTTCATATGTGTGTTTTTCGTAAAGAGATTCATCAGAATACCGCCTCTAAAACCTGGGGTCACTTCCGGATGATCGAGGATTGGTGTGAGTCTGAATAGACTCAGGTAATATTTCAGACGCACAAGGCTCGAGTCCCAAGTTAGGGCTTCAATTAGGGACACGTGACGATCACATGAACCATCACTACCCCCAAACTTAGGGTTTTCAATACTCACAGACAAACCTCTAACGATTGATTGAATTTCTGGATCTTCAGAGTCTCTTAAGTACTCAAGAGCTTCTTCTAGTTCTCTACCCCCAAACTTAAGGTCATCATTATTCTCAAAAAGACCTAAAACTATTGCTTGGATTTCTGGGTCCGTAGAGTCTTTAAAATACTCAAGGTCTTCTTCTACAGATTGATCACACGTCTGGTCTAAGAGAATGGTTTCCTCAAATTCATCTAAAGAGTCTCCTAGTAAAGTGTCATGCCAATCATCCTGAACTAAATCCTGAACTAAAGTCTTAATCATATTCACTTCTTCTAAATTATCATTCTCAGAAGGTTTCCTAGTAACATTAAATACATTTAGTTCGGTGGTCATATTAACAAAGGATATGTTCATAAGCCCGGTCCTATAATTGATGACAGCGTTAGCTGTGGCTAATAATGGGTGACCTAAAATCACCGGGATTTGAGCACTTGGGTCCTGAACAGGCTGTGTCTAGAACAACAAAACCACTCGGATAAATAAACTTATCAAACTCAATCAGAACATCCTCTATGACACCACGGGGTATATTAACAGACCTATCAGCTAATTGAAGTGTCATTTTAGTCGGTTTCAACCTACCAAGACCTAGCTAGGTGTAAACATGATATGGAAGTAATTAACACTAGCTCTAAAGTCAGTAATACCTTATCGATCATGTGCTTACCAATTGCACAAGATAATGGTGGGGTATCCCGAGGTCCATATGCTTATGGGGTGTTTGGTTTAAGAATGGAACACTTGACCAGCTAAAAGTCTTTCTTTTGGACATTAAGCTTACGCTTTTCGTGTACAAAGATCTTTAAGGAACTTGGCATAAGCAGGCATCTGTCTAATTGCTTCTAACAATTTGAATGTTAATGTTCACCGCTAAATGTCTCCATTATCTCGTTGAAAGTCTTACTCCTTTTTTGTTGGGGCTAACAACTTTGGATATGGGGCTCTAGGCACAAAGGCAGTCCTATCAGGAATTTCTTGGGACTCCCTTAGGAATTGTTTCCGTTTCTCCCATGGGCTCCTCTCTGGAAGTAGAAGGTGTAACTACATCATGTTCACTTTCGCATGGCGACCTTATTATTGTCAACTTTCTTTCCACTCCTAACGGTTGTAATAGAATTCACATGATTGTACGATTTTCTCTCCTTTGGGTAGGATCAGTAAGGACTAGGGAACCTTTCCATCTTCTCACTTATATACTTAGCTATCTGCCGACTTTAGTTTCCAATTTAGCAAGAGACTGGGAATTATTCTTAAAGTGCTTGGTTTCCTCTTGAAAATTAACTACAGCTCTTTATTAACATTTCCTGGCTTTGTGATAGCATATCCTGGCTCTTTTAATATACTAAGAGATTCCTCTAGCTAATTAAATTCTAATTTTCATATGGGTTCTCGAACCTGGCTTGACTAAGAGTTCTTGGCATAATCAAAACTCCGAGGAGGCTGAAGTACTAGACTGACCTTGATTTCGGCTTTAAACCAAGAAAAATTAGGATGGTTTCTCCAACCAGGATTGTAGGTCTCTAAGTATGGGTCAAACTTAAAGCGGTTCTCAAACCTAGCATTATTGCATAGGCAGGCATGAGCTTGCTCTTCACTAACATGACCTTGAAAACGAGCTATTGGGTTCAATTCCACAACTAGAGACTTGAGGCTCTAATTCTATCATTAGGTTCAACAAGGGACCTATTTTTAAAGCGACCCATTTCCAAAGCTTCTAACCTTCTAGACAAACCGGCCCGAACTTAAGCATCGACCCAAACTTGTATCAACCATATTGGTGCTACTTTTATTGACCAAGAGTCTCTTAGGGGTTGAGCACAAGGTTCCCACTAATGGATTTTTCAACAATAACTCTAAGAAGGTAAAAGCATCATCGACATTTTTACTAGTGAACTCACTTTGACACACATAGATTCGACCATGGCTGGTTAATAGTCTAAACCATCATAAAGAATACTAGTTTCATTTTCTCAAACCCATGGTGAGGACATTCGGATAGGAGATCATTGAATCTCTCTAAAAACCTATAAAGAGACTCTCCTTCTTGTTGCATACTAGCACTAATTTTCTTCCTAAAAGGTGTGGTTCTATGCTTAGAGAACCACTTTAAGTAGAAAGCATCAGTAAGTTGGTCCGATGTTTCTATAGACCTAGATGGTAGGTTATTCAGCCAGGACTTGGCTTTATCCCTTAAGGAAAAGGGGAACATCCTAAGTTTCAAGACTTCATCAGTAAGGTCCTTAATCTTAATTGTTCCACATATTTCGTCAAAGTCCCTAATGTGAAAGTAAGCGTTTTCATCATCTTTTCCTAAGAATATAGGGATCATCTGAAGAATACCAGGATTAGGGCTGCCCATGGTTCGGTTTGGTTTGGTTTTCTGCCAAACCCAAGGACCAAACCAATATCTCTTATAAGAAACCAAAAACCAAACCAGACCATGCTCGGTTTAGAATATTAGAAACCAGAACCTTGGGGGTGTTTTTGGTTTTACGGGATTTTGGTTTTTTAATAGACTTTTATTTTTAACTCATAAATAAAATTGTAAATCAAATCATCGAAATTAGATATTTTGAACTATAATTTCTTTATTTATAGGTATACTCATAAAAATCATATATATTACATATATAATTCAACATTAGATATATTTTAAATTATATATGCTTTATTTATGGATATACTCATTGAAGTGAATATATATTATACTATGATGGAAAGTTCACTACATATTATTATGGTTTTTGTCGGTTTTTTGGTTTTCTTACTCTCAGTTTCTTTTATGGTTTGGTTTTTCTGGATTTTTGTTCTTTTGTGACATCAAACCAAAACCAACCACCTAGAATCGGTTTCCGATTTTTTGGGTTTATTGGTTTTTGGATTTTTCGGTCTATGGTTTTCTGGGTGTTTTTTGACGGTTTGGACCAGTTCGGTTCGGGTAGAAAACCGAACCATGGGCAGCCCTAACCAGGATTCAACTCATAAGTAGCCGTAGAGGCTGGCAATTTAATGCACGATGCTCGGTTGGTCCTAGTTGGGTACATGTAATCTTTCAAAGTAGCAATTACTGGCACAACTGAAGTACTAGGGGTACTTTCCTCACTAAGAGACAAATTCTCAAAACTGAAGTTTCAAAAAACGGGGCTCTCAAAAGAAGAGTCTTCGAGCTCCCCGCCTTCACAAGAAGAACTACTAGGTTTGTCACTAATCAAACGACCTATAGTGTTTCTTTTCGAAGCCCGTTCTCTAATGACCTCGGGCATACACTAGAAAAACAAAATAAAAAGAAAAATCCTAAAAGGAAGGGGGGTTCTAAGCAAACACAAAGCAGGATGACTCCACCAAAGCAAACCTAGAGATTTCTAGCAATAAAAAAACATGATGGCTCCACTTAGATTATTTTCTAGACCAGCTTCTAATCTTTCGAAAGGGAATTCGTTACAATCTGAGAAAACTCCTCTAGAATCAATCCGCGTTTAAGTAAGTTGAATAGAAGTGAGGGAAGCTGCTGTAGCTTTGATACCCAAGGCCCCACCGCATTACAAGGAGGCGCAGTCACGCATTCAACTCACAGAAACCATAATGAACTTCGAAGAATGCTCAAAAGAGTAACCAATATTTTTCGAACGAAGTTCCTATTAAGCTCGATTACCCTATCAGTCTCGTTCTATTACAAATTTTAAGGCTTAGGTTCGCGTTAAAGTTTCGTTTTCTAAAGGCAAGAAGAGAAACGGTGATAAAATCCGAACCCTTATCTTGTATGGGCCAATCCTTGCCCTTTACTAGGAATTTAAAACAGCAGTTTTCGGTTCTCGACATATATGCAAACGAAGAGATACAATAACTATTGACAGGGGTTGGGAGTGTTTCGACAAACTTACCTCCCATTCCATACGGGGGACGAACTGTTGAAGTCGACTCGGGCCACGACTCCTATGTCATGTATGAACCCGAGGGGCCGAGGTGATATCGTAATCACCGTCCTTCTCTGCAAACAATTTAAATTTAATACTACCCTTCTGTAGGGTTAAAATAATAAAAGAATGTCCAAATGTCCAAGTCCAAAGTCCAAAAAGTAAAGAGTAAAGTGCAAAAGAAAAAGAAAATTACAAGAATAAAGAAATCATAATACAATCTAAAGAAATAAACTCTTTTTTTTTCTCTCTTTTTATAATAAAAAAAAATCTTCTACTTTCGCTCATTTCGCTTTGTCTTCAACTCCAAACTTTAAGTATTCACCAAAAGCTTTGGCAAATTTTTCTTTCGCTACAAATTCCAAAATCTGTAGTAAAAAGACAAAACAAAAAGGTAAAGAAGAACAAATAAAGTAAAAACAAATAAAAACCTAAAAAAAAATAATCTAAAAACTCTAGTCTAAAGACAAGCTCCGTGTCGACGGCGCCAAAAATTGATGATATTTATCAATGATGTTGTAGTAGTAAAAGGTTCGTGAGACTTGTGAAAGCAGATTTTTAGACTTAATAAACTAAAATGATAGAAAAATATATATACAAAAAAATTTGTCATGGGATGAAGAGATACTAGGACGCAGGATTTCACTACTTTTCATATTCTTGTGGTTCAGTCATTAACTCTATACAATATAGTTCAAACAAAAGAAGTTGTGACTCCAATTCTTTGCTAAAAATAGATTTCATAAAACATTATCTAAGTCCTAAGCATAGACGCATCAAAAGTAATTAAAACCAAGCATGCGACATCAGACAAAATAACAAATAATTAATATAAATCATAAAAGAATTAAATCTATGCAAAAAGTCATATGAAGAATTAATTCATTTACCACAATCATGAAAAGTTGCTTCCTCCGTTGTCCCAGTGATGGGTTCTAGCTCCGCATGGTGAAAACACACTCAAAAGAATTTTTCATTGCTAAAAAAGTGGTTTTATTGAAGAGAATATAATAAACAGAGATTTGTAATGCTTTAAATAGTTATAGAACCCGGTGTTACAATGGAGTTGTTACAAGAAACTATTGCTCAAACGTCGCGAAGATCAAGCGGTCTTTTCGAAGAAAACGTAAGGTTTTTAAACATTTTGTAGCAGTGTAATGTTCTTCATTTTCTTTTTCAATGGCAGCAACAACAAACTCTCTGCAACATGATTTTCACGCTCCGTTTTTCACCCAAAACTCTCCATCCCCATTTCTGTGATCCCAGCAGCCTATAAATAGCCATCTGGACCGAGTATAAATCCCTATAACTCCAAATAATCTCGGCAATCAACCAAAAATATTTTATTTTACTCCCATGCAAGATACGGGATTTTCTTTGCTAAATCAACTCCTCACGTAGCTGACTTATGTTTACACACTCCAAAAATGTTCCTAGCACCTTTTAAATCGCAACCAACTTCTTCTTCCCACACGCAAACATCAGCTGCACTCGGGACAGAGAAGGAAAAGAAAAACCGTGAAACCTACTGCTGTTTTGCCAAAACTTCATGGATAACTCTGTTTCTTCGATTCAATGTCCATTACCAAGTATGTTTGATCGAAACAGGCCTAAACCAACCCGAAACCATGAGAAATTCCAATATAAAGCTCGTCCAAATCATACCCAGGTGAATTCGCAGGAAAAGATGAACAATTTGTTCAAAATCTTATTTACCTCGATCGTCGATATAGTCAATTAAATCAAATGAATACACTACAGCCTGTTTACACCATTAGAAAGCCAATTAATTCCAGCCCTTTGGTCTCCTAAAACATGCCAAAAATCATAAACCTAATTCTGCCCGGTTTGAGAGCTTCTTTTCGCGAATTTTTGAATTGAAGCGAAGAAGGAGAGTACCGATCAAAAGAGCGTGCCTTTGCAATTTGGGAGTGCCCTAGGTTTCCTTATCCAAATTGGGGGTTCCTTTAGTACTTTTCTCCGGGGGTCCAAAAAGCACTTTTCAAGCAACTTTTTCCACCCAAGTGTATCCCTCAAAAACACCTGAAACACACTTAAAAAGCCTGCGTGGGGAAAAGCAATTACTATAATCTGAAACATTGAGACAAATTAGACACATCATCGTCTTATCACATACCAATCAAGCCAGCTTACGCCAAGGCTCATTTGTATTTATCCAGCTAACGACTGCATCTTTCCAGCTAGCTTGCCATCATTCCAGCACTACTGAATGCGTAGCTTTCAGCGCTAACAACTTGCACCCTTAAAATACCATGTACCGGCTCCACAACCAGCCAAGCATAACCATCCTCACCCTTCGAAAACAATGCGGTAGCTCGGCCTCCCGTGATCAAAACTGCGCCATCTCTCATCGATACACCTATAGTGACGGAACCAGAGCCTTCCGCCACCTCCAACGTTTCTTCAGTATAACAACTCAGCCGTCGCTTTGAGACGCCGCTTTACTCCACTATCGAGGAAAGATCTTTGGAAGAGGCCAGGAAAGCCGACCTCCTTTTACCACTTTTAATTTGATAAAAAGATAAAAGGTTCTCGTAAGGCTCAGACAGATGTGTTTATAACTCGTAAAGATATACCTATTTTCTCAAGATACTGACGGAGAGGCCACCATAAGAGTCACGTCAAACCAAGAGGGAGATGACAAGGAATACTTTTCCAACATCGTGATTGCGCTTCAATGAGATGTCGTTTATAGATGAAGAGGCTCGCGTTGCTCTTGAACGCCCTTGATAGAAGGGAATCAGCAATCCATTTCATCACACGTAAAAATCATAAACAAACTTCCTAAATCGAGGCAAAGAAATCGAAACTCTCCAGAATTCGCAGAGACCCTCTTCCGTCGGGAGATGCATGATTTACAGGGACTTCGCCGAGGAAAATGGGTGATCTATGATGAAACACGATTATGTGAGATTCTATATTTCTCAAAGAGCATAGCTTCAGACATATTTGCATTCCTCCAACCACAGCTGCATCGAAAGCTTGTCATTTCCATCCGAAGTGGTTCCCAAAGACGACCTCTCTTGGAAAGCCGCGATCGATAGATGGGCTAGGAGACTCTAATCATTCACTTGAGGGATATCGGTTGTGAGAACAGAGTGATCTCCGGTCTCTCAGCTTCAACATTGTAACAATCGAGCTACAGGAATTTCAAAGGCACCATTTCAGCGTTATCTCGACCTAAACGGCGTTAAACAATGTTGGCGCTCCACTTTAACGTTCGCTCGACACCTAGCTTCATTATTATCTCCATAATTGCTCTAGGATCCAGGCGGCATTTGGCTCCTCAGTTTCAACGTCCTCTCCAGGCAAGCCGCTTCAGCGCCACTCCTTCACTGCGAATAGTGGTGCCACCACTCTCACATGTCAAGGATCATGATGTGACCAACCAATCTTCGTAGTCATGGCCACCTTTTTTGATCCATCCGCCAAAACTCGTGACCTTGGACGGTTTGCTACTTACGCATCCAGCCAATCATTTTACTTCCATGGATACCCGTAAAATTCAAGTGACCTACTTTGTTCCCACGATAATGTAGTCTCTTGATTATATCTTCTACCAAGAACTATTCTTAGCTCATTTTTGATACAGTTGAGGCTTCAGTAACAACAATCCTACAAGGTAACCCATACTCCTCCATATTTTAGTTTCAAGTAGCCAAATAAGTAACAAAATCACCAGTCTGAGGCATACGATGGAATGTCTTTATCATGGTAAACCATTTGACCATACAAGATGAAAACATATAAACCATACTTGGGATTTGAGGATCTACGGAATCCTTTAGCTGTTAAAGCTCAAAGATCGATCCAACCAAAAGCCATAACTCACAACAAGGTCATATACTCTTCAAGGGTATAACACAAAGAATATCATCACCTCTCATGTCAGAAGACGCTCAACACTTTACAAGTCTGCGGCGGATGCAAGCTCTTCAGGAGGAAAAAAACTAAAAACTAAAGAAAAATCATAGGGACTGCTCACTTGGGTGTCCCATCGTCACGACCATCAAAGACTCATGAGATAACTCCGGAGATGTTTGAAATATTTTCTTGAAGAAACAAGGGAGCCATGATAAACAAGATAACCCTCTCATCCCTGCTCTCTTCGCTATCAGAATATTTCGTCCATGTGCATCCATCGTCACATCCCGAGAAGAGTACAATAAACATGTCAAATCCCGTGGACATGGATTCAAAGCGATCGATGAAAGTAGGCTACACATGGGGACTACCAGCATGAGATGCTTTTCACTCCCCTCAAACAGCTGGTTATGCTCGATCTCCAACATCATCCTTGCCAAAGTTTTATGAGCCGCGGGAATTTTTCTCAACATGAAGCCGTACATGTGCATCGAAAACTCCAAAAGCACGCCACAAAAATACATTCACATATTCGTCCATGCTATCGAATCTAACAGAAATATAACTACGGACTGCTCACCGCATCCCATTCCATACGATAGTCCAAGATTCAGAAGATGGTTCGAAGGATGTCTCTTGGAACAAAGTCCTTGAAGACTTGATAGCAGCACATCAGCAACAAAATGTCTCCCAACTCATCTATTTCATCATGTGTCTTCGGAATATTTCTACCATACAATCATCCATAACATATCAATCATCGCCATCGGAAGGTCAGACAACTTGAACAACCTAAAGTCAAGGATGAACCAAACAGCAACAACAATCTCAAGATTAGCCACGACATGATCATTCAGAGCATATATTTCATCCATCCATCCCAAGAATGTAGTGGAGTTTTGGTAAATTTTGGAATCCTTTGGATGGAACATCTGCCAGAGAAAGACACAAATCCGGACGAGCAACGAGAGAAGAGGTCGATACCTCTTTTCATGCGGATGGAGTTTTAGAGTTTGAATATAATGAAGATTCCTTCTTGCTCCATGAGCAGCGGGAATAGGTGGTAGGTAGCGATTTATACCAGGGCACACATAACATTCCTCTGAATTCTTCTTGAATTATCTTTGTAGAGCTGTTTTCACCTCCCGGGCAGAGCTCAAAGCACAAATATTCACGCGTAGGGAGATAGGGGGTATTTTCCGTTGAGAATGGAGGGCGGACCATAAAACCGAGTGCTACGAAATTATGCCTAGCGATTCTAGTAAGGGGCACTAATTAGGGGTTCAGCATGCGAAACCTAATTTAACAAGTTGTCATTATCCCACGGAACTGAAGCAAGTTGTTATCTTCCCGAAGCCATTCGTCACCTTTCCACGGAATTGAAGCAAGTTGTTATCTTCCCGAAGCCAGTCATCACCTTACCACGGAACTGAAGCAAGTTGTTATCTTCCTGAAACTAACGCTCACGCCATGCCAACAGATCAGCGCCCACGCCAAATTTATGCTAGAGGCTCCCATTCTAAGATAATCCAGTACTAACGGCTCCTTTCTAAGCACGATTTATACGGCTCCCATTAAGTGGCCGATGATGATGTTCTGTTCCAGACCAATCCAACGCTTACGGTTCCACGATACATGCGGCTCCCATTCCAAGTCGACCAATGATGATGGCTCGTTCCAAGCCAATCCAATGCTCATGACTCCATTCCAAGCCACACGATACCTGCGGCTCCTAATCCAAGTTGATCCAGTGCTAACGACTCCAAGTCCAAGCCGACCAATGCTAGCAGCTTGACTTCCTTCAAATCTCACTAAGGCTCCGTTCAGCTCCCCTCTGATTTTCCGAAAGGCATAATTTCGCCAAAGCCGCCAAATACGAGGATCCATATTCTCCTTACTTCCCGAAAAGGTTGAGCGGATCTTCTTGACCATCTTGCATGATTTACGTTTGATTAAATTTCTTGTCATCACAAATCTTGCGCTAACCTCATGATAATGCCCACATTCCGAGATAAAGAAGGGACTTAATATTGATAAGTGGTTTTTAGCTTAGGGTTAAAATTGTAAAACCCTAGTCAGACAGTGACGTCACAGAACTTGAGTAATAATGTCTACACTAAGCGCATTTATTGAACCCTTTAATATGTTTGCGAGAAAATTACCAGGTGTTGATGGTGGATTTTAGCTTAGGGTTAAAATCATAAAAGCTTGTCAACTGACGCAGCGTCATATGACTGTAACACATTTATTGAATCAATCGGCATTCTACACAAAATTAGGGTCCATGACATAACCCTTAACATCGGTAGCGTAATCTATGCAGACCTAATTCTTATCTTTCAGCGCAAGGTATGCCGAATCACCAACTGTTCCAATGGCAAACCATGCCAGCCACATCTCCGTGCCATGGCATGCCAACCATGCCCACTGCACCACCGTGCCAATGTCAAATCATGTCATTCCCGTCCTAAGCGTAAAGGCATGCTGACCATGCGTTGGCGCCCTCTGCGTCGCGATGGAAAACTATATGAATTTCGTCTCGCTCCAAAACGTTGCCAACAATGCAGTAGCACCCGCTGTGCCAATGGCAAACCATGCCAGCCACATATCGCGCTTAAAAGGCGTACCAACCATGCCAGCCGCACCACCGTGCCAATGTCAAACGCAACATCTGCGTTTGTGCGGAGTATACCCGACCATCTTAGCCGCTGCTTTGTTCAATGGGAAAACTATGCGATACGTCATCTCAAGGCACATGCCAGCCATCCCAACATACCATGCACGATGCTGGCTGCCAAAACAAGGTTGTAACAATCAACGATCACCCTTCCACGGAATCACGATTTTAGTACATCCAAATTCGCCGACTAACGCGATAACTTGCTGACTCAATGCGAACCTAATTTTGGCGCGCCCAAACGCCAAAACCCCAATTTTTAAAGCGCGCCTAAGCTCGCCAAAATCCTAACCTAGCCATGCCAAAATCCTAACCTGTACGCCAAAATCCTAAGCGTGGATCAGCGAAAATCTAAGCGTCTCACGCTGAAAATCTATTTGTAGCAAATCTAGCCTGGTCATACCAAACCGCCATGCCATCTGGCCTTCCTATGCGACTACCATCTGAAGGTTTTCTACAATCAATGGCCACTTTTCCATCTGGTTGCATATCTTAGCGATCAGTTACCGTACGCGGCAACCTTTGGCCCCTAGTTTGGTCGCGCTTTAAACAAAGCCAAAACCTTAACCGTTGCGCGCCTAAACTAAGCCATATTAAAGCCATATTGATCATGATTTCATGCTACGGCTACCAAATGAAAGGTTTGCAATAATCAATGGCTACCTTTCCTCTTAAGATGAAAATCTTGACCAGCCGAAGGTCACCTGCGGCAAACAAGTCTCCCAACTCAACTTTTGATTCAATAACATGATATACATGTTTTCTACAAAAACACTTGAACATCAACACATGTCAAAAAGCTGGGGGATGCTCATTGGGTATTAGTTTGCGGAGTTCTGACGTCTTCGTCTGTCAGATTATAAGAAAAGTGTCATAAGGATGAGCGGTTAGTAAATACGGGGAGTAATGGTGAAACACTTTCTTTTATGGAACATCAATTCCGGGCGTTCACCGGTTATCACCTCCTCCCATTTACTCACCGTTTTCCATTTCTTAATGAGGCCAGAAGTACGTTTGTAGACTTGTATAAATGAGCATTTTATTTTCTGCAGACTCAAAGTTCTCATCAGGAGCATCTGACACTCGGAAAATAATTTGCTTGCTTTCTTATCATTAGCTTGCTGATACAAGTCGTAAAACTACTAATCTTGGAATCAACTATTCTGGTCTCAACCTCTCTTCGCTTCCTCCCAAAACCAACCCATATCATTCTCTTTGTGGCCAAGGCTTAGGTAGAACGACCATTTCTTGGTTTGGGTGGAGTTTGTACATACTTATCTCTCGCATCTAAAGTACTCCCTTGCAGTACATTGTTTAGGGTTTAAATTTGTTTCTCACCCACACACCCGAAATTACCAAAATTAGCAGAAACCGTTTTCACCCTCAAACATCTGTGTTTGAAGCAATTTGAATATATGGACATGAATATAATATCGATAAACGTACCGCCATCCTTTGATGGCACAAATTACTTATGGTGGAAAATTTCCATGCGTTCCTTTCTACAAGCCCGTGACCTCCAGACATGAAAACATGTAGTAATAGGATACAATCCTCAAGCCAGTTGTTAAAGTAGCTCTTTTGATGATAAATATTTAACAGAATGTATTAAAACCGAGATAAGTGTTGCAAAGTATAATTCTGACGGGTTAAATGCTACTATTCACACCATAAGGCCAAGTACTACGGTGCACCATTTACCTTCCCTATCCCTTAAATATGGGGAAAATTTGAGTTTGGCAACTGCTATGGTCTCCCAAATAACTTATGTAGGAATATCCCTTCCTTACAAGTAAAAGTGGATCAGATCTGATCCAGTCGTAGAAGAAATGACACACGAAGGCATCCGTATAAATTGTGCTGCGGAAACTGGCATCTGTTTGCCTAAATATTTTTGTTTGACCTTTTTCGTTTACACTTATCTCACCGACCTAACTATCCATAATTCATTATGATTTATTTTTTCAAAAACTTATAAATCCTCTATAAATCAACTCTAATTCTCCATTCAAATCACTCTAAATCCTCTTCTTACATATTGTTTTTTGCACTCAAATCTCTCAAATTATCTTCTTGAAGAGTTTATTTTTATTTTTTCTCATCACAATGTCACAAATTTAAAAAGATAGAAACAAACATAGAACGAGATTTACTAGCTTGGAAGGTGTTCACATTGTTACTACATTTTGTACTTTAGATGAAAGTAGTTGAAGATAAAAATAAATTTTATGAAACCCTTTTTGAAAAATTTGTAGAAGCTTGCGGTGGGAATCCATATAAGCGTACTATAAAAAGTGTTCGTAATAGGTTTAGCATAATCAAATCGGTAGTAGATAAATTTTATGAATGTGTTGCAAGAGTCAATGCAAGTAATACGGGCTTGGTCTCTAATAAACGGGTATGTTATCTAAATATGTTCACTATATTTGTGGTATACTTTGTTTGTGAATATCTTATTATGGTTTGTTTACATTAATGTAGAATATAATGGCGAGAACCAATTATATGGAAATACACACACATAAAAAAAAAAAATCTCGCGATATTGAGTTTGAGATGCTTAAAGATGTTGGAAATGATGAAGCTGATGAAGATGCAGATATGGATCAGGATTCGTGTCCTATGTCATCTCAATATCCTGGAAATATCTTAAATATGTATTCTACTTTAACCACATCTTCTCAGAGTCCATCTTGATCAATTTGTAAAGTAACTCCATTTACGAATCAATTTTAAAACTTTTAATGTCCCACTTGCGGTATCCTTTTCAAGGATATACTCTTATGAACCTAATTACAATACCCTGGATCGTCGTTTGGTGGATTAAAAAGTGATAAATGCAAGTCAAGAAGTTGGGAAAAAGGCACTGAGTAAAAGGGAGCTTTCTGGACCAACACCCCCATTACACCTCATCACAAGATTCCCAAATGAGCAAAGCGAGCACTAAACTTTTTGATTATCTAAAATAATCCCGAATGACAACCGCACCTCGTCAACAACAACAAAACGAAATTATGGAAAGGTTTCTAGCAACAACACAACAACAAATTGAACATAATTGAGAGAGAGAGATGAAAGAGAAATAATGCATATGGATCTCGATACACTGGCTCCAAATGCAAAAATATAATTGGGATAAAAACAGAAATCCATATTAGCTAAGCAGTTGCAGAGGCAAGAATATAATCAGTTCCATTTTTAGTTAGCTTATAATTGGGATTAGTTGGGTTGCAGCATACTGATGAGCTGTTGTTTGTCCGCTAAAGGCATGATTGGCTTATGGTTAGTAATTAGAATTAAGATTTAGGACGGGCCCGAGCATAATCTCTGTCGTCCCTTTGTACGAAAAGATGTAATAAACGCTCAGATCTGTACCAAAGACATAGTCATGGATCTGTCGATCTCCATCGTCCACGATCTATTTTCAATGGTCGAATCTGTCCCATACAAAGATGCCACTTCTTTTTATATTAGAAAAAAGTGGGCTTCTCCTTTCTCTCTCCAAAAAACATCTTTTTTCTCTCCTTTCTTTCTCCAAATTTTTTCTCCAACGAAGACCTTCCCTAACTGATTTTTTCTATGCTCGGATCTGCTCTATTGGAGCTGATCTGAGCAGATCAAACACCATAACTCGCTCTCTTTCATCCTGATCTACTATCTGCTGTTAGAAAATTAAGTTTTAGTTACGGTTCGATTTTGATCGAAACTGTTATTGTTTGCAATTTTTATAATTTTTCTTCATCGATCTTTGGATGAATATGCAGGTATGGGCTATGATGTTTCATAGGGAAGAAAGCAATCCATACAATCATTTTTCATTTCTATCCCACGAAGAAGACAAATAAAATCCAACAGATCTTGATTCAGCTTCATCCCCACCCTTTTTTTTTTCACTGTGTATGGTGGTGGTTGGGTTTTATTTTGGATTCTATTAGCTTTATATGATCTTGATGCTCTGGGTTGTTCTAGCAATCTAGTAGTTTATAGATTTGTTTTTTCTTTGTTTATTAGGATTAGTTTTAAGACTTACTGGTTTTCCAGTGTACTTTATATTGTGGGGGATTTGTTAGTCTCAGTAATTCTTATGTTCGGGTCGCTGTTATTTCGACATTTGCTCTAAGCTTGATCTTCTCCGACAGGTTATGATGCCCTGATAACATCTCCGGTGAGCTCTTTACTCAACAAGAACATCAACAACTAAGAAAACAAAGACAAAAGCAGTAAAATCAAGATCATCTTCAAGTTCATCGATTATATCAATTGTTAGAAAATCTCCAGCGTCGAGTCAGGCCAATTCATCCCGATCCAGACTTCAAAAGACCGATTCAAGAAATCCCTATTACTTTAGCTCCTGTTACCGAAGACTCAGTTACTGTTTATGTTACTCAAGACACTTCCACTGCTCCTGTTACTTTGAATTAATGGTAAAACACTTTTACTATAAAAACATTAGTTCATGTAAGTCTAGTTTACATGTTCTTGAAATCACGAGGTTTGATTTGATTCAACCACTGTTTTATGCAGTCAAGCAAATTAGTTTTGATTCAAAACTAATTAGGTCATGTGATACAATTTGGTCTTTTGGGATTTCTGAAAATATTTTTAAGTCTTCAAATTTAGGATGATTGGTTAAGAATTAGTGGAGATACTATAGATACGATGATTCTGTAATGATCTTAAATTTTTTTTTATGGAACCACTGCTTTGTATTATGTAAGTGTGACGTTCCGAGGGTTCCCTCGTTTATGAAAAAAGAAAAGGAGTGTAGGCCATGGGCATTAATTAAAACAAGGGGATTGAATGCTCTTTAGGGTGCACTGCACAGTGGACCATGGGCACTGCGGTAGGACCCAGGAATGTATATGCTTATTTCTTCTTCTTCTTTTTGTCAGTGATGAAAATTAAATTATATGGCCATCGCCATACCAACACCATGATCGTGATCTACAGAGATGGGGCTCCTTAGATATTTTTTCTTGACCATATGCAACGTTTGAAAAAACGTTATATTTTTTTTTTCCAAAAAAACGGATGCTAAAGAGGTTACGAGTTACTACGCCATTCAATTCTTGGATTGCAACTCCCTTGATTTGACCAAGATCACCATTTAGAATTTTTGACGACGCTTTAGAAAACAGAGGAAACAGAAAAATTGTTGCATAACATGAATGAGAAACCAATCAGCAATTCTTATAGAGAATTCACATTGATCTCCTTTGGCATGTAAAGGTATGGAACAAAACTGAACTACCCGGTTACTTGGACCTATAAAGTTGGCTTGTAATGCACCTACACATCTTCAAGACTCAAAAGTTGCATGGCTATAACGAGACCATATCCCACGGGAGTTGCGAAATTTTAGATGATTGAAGTGTGGTTTTTCTTAGGCCAGTAACTCCCGTGAAATATGGTAATTTCTTGTTGCAGCCTTAAAAAGTTCTTTTAGTTTGTGTTTCACAAAGTAGCTGTCACGATTGCTTTTGTTTAAATCTTTCGTAGGTTTGCGTTCAGTGACTAAACTGGATTATTGCAGTGACTTATTGTGTAGTTAGGTAGACTTATGAATGAGACCTCAAAGGTGGATAATCTTGTTTTTGGAGACGGCTGCCATTACTATTGTACGTACATCTTGATTCAACATTGTTCATCAATTTTTTTTTTGACCGGGAAAGGGCAAAATTAATTAAAAAACAAAAATGTCACAAAAGTGACACCAAAGTTCAAAAGAAGAAAAAGAAAAAGAAAAAAACAGCCACGAATGAGCAAACTCAACACAAACCCAGTAAAACTTCAAACCTACGATCCAAAGACAAAACTTTAGGACAGCCGACAAGCAGAAATCCAAGAGAATCAATCTTAAAATCCTCATTTTAAATCTTAAACGAAGCATTTGAGCGCATCAATTTGCTCATCATTGTATGTGTCAAGGGGTCAGAAATCTCCCAACCCATCATCATCCTCGAAAAGGGAGGTGTTTCCATCTCTGATTGAGACTTAAATTCTCAGAATGTTCTTACATTGATCTCATCAAAGGATGGTCAGAGATACTGTTCATCAATCAAAGCATCAATAATTTACAAGCAAGTGAATGCACTTCAGTGTTAATAATTTTTGTGACCCTACGTCCCACATTCCAAATGCGTAAACACCGATCTGTAGCAGGTAAATAATTCCTACAATCCAATGTATCAAGGAGCTCGTCAATGAAGAACTCCACATAAGCGACAATATCTTCCAATCATCCTAAAAGTGCAAGCATCCAGCCACCACCCGCATATCAAAGGAAAAACCCCAAGCTCAACGACAGAAGGAATGCAACCCTAACCATGCTCATGATGAAGTGCATCATTGTCTTCACATACTGTCTAACAAGGGAGGTAATGGTATTTGCTATATGAGTGATGCCGTAAAGTTTCCCCGTGATCACAGCCTGCCCTTTAACGCAGCTTAACATAGCAACGATACCAAGATACAAAAACACCACAGAGACAAGAAACATGTATCCAATTGCAAGAACAGTAGCATCCGATGGCCGTGAGCTAGAATCTACAAGTGGTTTTCCAACGCAGCATTGAGAACGCAGACCATCCTCACCTGCTGTTTGAGAAGATGAATTTGTGAAAACAGGCAAACCAGCTACGGAGAACATCAAAAACATGGGAGTTGCAGTAGTGGCAGCGGAACACCAACACATGAAATGGAGAATGATGCGTCCTATTGAAAACGGTAGAATGATTACTGCACCGAGGATGTTCACATTGCTTGCTAGGACCTGCACAAACAGAGATCACACTTATTGCTTTCATTTGAGCAAGTGTACAACAAAAACCAGACTAAATATGTAGCAAAGTAATGAGACTCACAGCGAAAGAAAAATTTAACCAAATGAACAACGGGTCCTAATTGCATGCCGACAAGGTCGTCAAAAGGAACAGGATCTTCATCTTCTCTGACAGCGTAAACAGGAGAAAGAGAAGGGATATCTGCAGACCTGCATATCATGTTAACATTCAAAGAAGTTAATGTAGCAACATGTATAGTGTTAGCTAGCTAGATATAAACAGCGCGCATAAGCTTTCCGTTAAGTACCTCACACCGACGAGCATTGCTGCCGCTCAAGCCACTGCAGAAGACAATCTTGATGAACAAATTTAATACTTCCACTACAAGCACATGGTTGTCTTAGTGGGTTTTCAGAATCACCTGGATTTGTACATATCCTACAAATTTCTTCATCTTCATCATCTTCTATGGAATTACAATAAACAACGTTATCCCTTGAGTTGTTTTGAGATTTCATATTACAAGAAAAACCAAGATATCGCGGTGGTAGTAAAGGATTTTGCAGGTCCGTAGGACTAGCCGACCTTACAAACAGATTTATACAAAGATAGGATTCTGAGGCCATATTAATTGCATGATCTCAAGTTGCCCATACACCGTAGGGCTAGGCCATTTAAAGTAAAATAGACAACTTTTATTATATTCATGCACCATTTGCTCGTAGCATGGCATACCCAGTACGGCTTTAAAAACACCATTTACTATTGATCATGATTGACACCTCACTAGATATAATATGAATCCTAGTTAGCAATTCGGAATTCGGAAAACATATGGAACAGCTGACATTACAAGTATTATCTGAGTTTAGTAAATTGATTCGGTCTAAGATTAGGGTCAATCGGACGTGATTCGTCAATAATTCGGAACGACATACACTGCGATGTATAATTCGATTTATAAATGTGAGTTCGGCTCACGAAAATTCGGTATCTATATATACTAAATAATTTATATTTATAAGGTCATAGACCAATTTTTATACATATGTGTGAGTTATTTAAAAAAAATAAATTAATATGATGATATTAATAATATATACAACATTAGTCATCCAAGAGGACGTGGTATAGTGGTTTAGATGCTTGGTCAGTGAGTTTGAGATCTCTCTCACCTTCACCTTCAAAAAATTTCAGTCATTTTTATTTCATAAAAATTACAACAACGTCTAATATTGGGTCGTGTATGCCTGGGAGGCAATATACCCCAAAAAGTGGGGCCTTTAAAAACGTAAAAGCTAAAGAATTTATGGCGAATTAAGCGGACGTATCATTCGGGATTCGGGATACGTAAAATTCGTGAACGATTTGCCAATAATCCGGAAATGCCACATAATATGCGACTTGGGTTCGGAGTTGCAAACGTACGCGAATAAAATGGTAAAATTCATGATACAGAAAATTTCGCGAATGATTCGCGAATCATTTGCGAACTTACTAACTAGGGTATGAGTGCCTTGTTTCTGTTAGGTAGACCTTCAAGAACCCAAAAGGAAATTAATGTGCTTTGAAATTCATTTTCTGTTGGTATGATCTGTCTTTTGAGGTCCCTAGCTAACTCCTCTCATCTGGCTCACATTTGTCGACGTTTTCTAGAATTTAACTGGAATCGTTTGAATTAGCTTATTCCTATAAACTCTGTACAGCAGGCCATGGGCATTTAACACAGGGGAATGAATGCTTCTTAGGGCCACTAATAATGCTGACGGAGGAATTTTTCCGAATATCATACCGTCGTGAAAAGAGGCGGTACTCACTCGAAAGTCGAAACCTTTCCCATCCCAATACTTATCCAAACCATCACTAAATCTTACATGTAATTTTCCACCGAATAAAATTTGGTCACTTAACCAACTAGCATTAGCCCAGTTGGCCATGAGTTGAGCTCCCAACTTATAGGTTGCGGGTTAAATTCCGCCTAACTTAATAATAATAAAAAAAAAAACCAAGGTTTGGTCAGGATATGGTCCCAAAAAAAAAATGTGCATAGAATAATATCATTTTGTGATGAAAATAAAGAAAGAGATTGCGGATAATCTTATATGGACATTATCTTACAAGATTTGCACCAAATTTTTTAAAGTCCAAACGGTAATGAATTTGAAGCTAATATTTTGATGATGTGTTCATCCATGAATCCTCCGTCAAAATGAAATTATCATCGCTTCTTTTATATATTATAAATAATACTGCTTTAACCTGATCTTTACCCTTGATATAAGATTTTTTATTCTTCTTCTCGGTCTTTCGATTCCGAGATATGTAGTTCTCTATTTTTTCAAACCAAAATATTGTTCATGCATGTATAATAAATTAGTCATATTTATCACCAAAAATCCAACTACCGATTCGTTTAAGTAACAATGTATATATGTATAGCATTGCTATCAGCTAATTGATTGTAATGTTTTTTTCGCTTTAATTTTTTGTTGGCGTCATTTTTATTTCAAGGTTCATCGAGTGGGATCCTATTTTCACTTACTTTGGTTCCAAATTGTTGACAAAATTAGTAGATGCGTTGTCAGGTATTCTAGCCGTTCGGTTTATGAATAAACGAGATGTTTGCGTTTAGTATTTGTTTTGTAGGAATTACTGGCTAGTCCACTTTTTCATGATCCAGTTAATGGCTAGTCCACCCATGAAAAATATTTACTCTCTAGTCCAAAAACATGTTTTTGGACTAGATTAGATTAGTCCAAAAACTTCGTGGAGATTATAAAGTTTTGAAATGCCTAAAACACCCTTCTAGGTCTAATTAGTATCACCACATGTAAATGTTACTAGTAGTATGTTACTAAATACTAGTAATATCAATATGGTGATACTACATATTAATATGTACTATACTAGTTGTAACTACTAGTAGTAACTAGTATAGTATACTAGTTATACTAGTATAACTAGTATAGTATAGTAGTATCAATACATAATAATTTTTTGATATGTAGCATCAATACATAACATACTACATATCAATATATATATGTATCAAACATCACATATCAAATATACTACATATCAATAATATATAACGCACGTGCCATATCAATATGTAGTGTCAATATATAACGTACTACATATCAATATGTAGTGTCAATATATAACATGCTACATATCAAACATACTACATATCAATATATAACGTAATACATATCAATATGTAGTGTCAATATATAACGTAGACTACCATATCAATATGTAGTGTCAATATATAAAGTACTACATATCAAACATATACTACATATCAATATGTAGTGTCAATATATAATGTACTACATATCAATATGTAGTAGTATCAATACATAACATACTACATATCAAAACATATACTACATATCAATATGTAGTGTCAATATATAACGTTTTTATATCAATATGTAGTAGTATCAATACATAACATATTACTATTAGTACTAGTTACTACTAGTATACTAGTAGTATACTACATACTACATATGTTATTACTACATACTACATACTAGTACATACTAGTATACTACTAGTATACTACATACTACTAGTATACTAGTTACTACTAGTATACTTACTAGTTACTACTTGAATTTAAATGTAAAAAACGAATTTATAATGTTCGGGGGTATATAGGTAAATCTACTTGAATTTAAACTTTTTTGGACTAACTATTAAGAAGAAGTTTTGGCTAGACTAGCCACTAAACCAGGTCGGGTTTAGTGGACTAAACAGGAAATCCCTCATTTGTTTTAATAGCTAGAGTTATGAGGTGATCCGCTAATTAATTCAAGGTCAATAAATCTCCCTTATAAAGCATAGTTTGGACAACTTAGGCAAGTTAAAGAGCGGTCCAGATTTCTCTTGGTGAAAGCTAAATCCACGTGGTCGTAAAATGATGAGTTTAATTAAATATCAATAATAAATTTTCTATTAGTATTTCATAATAAATGTTTGTTTAATTAATCAAATAAATATGCTTTCATTAATACATTACATAATCAATTTATCTTATATCAAATCAATAGACATTAATGGTGGTTGTGATGGTGGGTCGGGGTGGCGGATCAACGGTGGGGATAATAGTGGTGGGTGTTGGTGAGAATGGTGGAATGATGACGTTAATAGTGGTGGTGGAAGAAGTAGTGGTAGTGGGATGAGAAAGATGTCCTAAGGAAGATAAATTACTTAGTTACCCTTGGTTTATTTTTTTATTTGATATATTTTTTTAAAAAATTTAAAATAATACTTTCATTAATACAGTACATAATAAATTTATTTTATATTGAATCATTGGACATTAATATTGGTTGTGATGGTGGGCGGTGGGCGTCGAATGTGAGAATGGTGGAGTGATGACGTTAATGGTGGTGGTGCTGGAAGAAGTAGTGGTAGGAAAAGATAAATATACGGTTGTGAAATGATCAGTTTAATTAAATTTCAATAATAAATATTCTATTATTATTTCAAAATAAATTTTTGTTTAATTAATCAAATAAATATGCTTTCATTAATACAGTACATAATAGATTTATGTTATATTAAATCAGTAGACATTAATGGTGGTTGTGATGGTGGGTAGGGGTGGTGGATCAACAGCGGGATAATGGTGGTGGCTATTGGTGAGAATAGTGGAGTGATGACATTAATGGTGGTGGTGGTGGAAGAAGTAGTGGTAGTGGGATGAGAAAGGTGTCCTAAGATAGATAAAATACTTAGTTATCCTTGATTTTTTTTATTTGATATTACTTCTTTTTTCTTAAATAAAAAAAATACTTTCGTTAATACATTATATAGTAAATTTATATTATATTGAATCAGTGGACATTAATATTGGTTGTGATGGTGGGCGAGGGTGGTGGATCAGCGGTGGGGATAATGGCGGTGGGTGTTGGATGTGAGAATGGTGGAGTGATGGCGTTAATGTTGGTGGTGCTGGAAGAAGTAGTGGTAGTGGGATGAGAAATGTGTCCTAAGGTAGATAAATTACCAAGTTACCTTGGTTTTTTATTTTATTTGGTATTAGTCTTTTTTTTAAATTTTTTTTTTTAATATTTAAAATAATACTTTCATTTATATAGTACATGATAAATTTATATTATATTGAATCAGTGAACATTAATATTGGTTGTGATGGAGGGAGGGGGTGGTGGATCAGCGGTGGAAACAATGGTGGTGGGTGTTGGACGTGAGAATGGTGGAGTGATGACGTTAATGGTGGTGGTGTTGGAAGAAGTAGTGGTGGTGGGATGAGAAATGGTGTCCTAAGGTATATAAATTACTTAGTTACCCTTGGTTATTTTTTTTGTTTGATTTTAGTTCTTAAATTTATTTTTCTTTTGTTTTGTAATTTTTTTAATTAAAATAAATATTATGGCCCAGATATTTGTTGGGTCTGGACAAGAAAGAAAATCAACGGTTGAGGACTATAAGGAAACCGAGCTCATTCTGAAAGTTAGATACCAAGCAAATATAAAGCGCGGTTATAATTGAAAAAATTATCTTGCATAAAAAGATGTCTCAAAAAGGCTTTATTAGAAAACAAAAAGAACAAACGCTTACACTAAGTTGATTGGTAGTCGAAGCACAAACCGAGCCCAACCCTTTTTTGGACATCTAAAAAATTATTTACATGTAAACTCTAAATAATGTTTTATTCTGCATCCGTACCAAAAAAAAAAAACTATTTTTGCGTATTAATATAAATTTTGCATCTAGACAAGTTAGGCAAGATAAAGAGCGGTTGGGATTTGTTTAGGGAAAAGATATATCAATGGTTGTGGTTGTTTACATCATTATTGTATCATTAATTTCACATAATAGATATTTTACTAATCTCTCATTATAAATGAAATATATTTTCATTAAATAAAAAATAAAAAATTTAATAATCATTACGGATGATCGTGGTGGTCTTTTTAAGTGGTGGTGCACGGGCCCAGTGACGATATTGATGGTGAGCGGAAAAGGTAATGGTGATGAGTGTGGTTCCTCGGTGATGATGAAAAGGTGTGCTCGTTGTGTTAGTGGCAATAATGTTTATTCTATGTCGTTAAGACATAAGTAACATTTATTATGGAAGTTTTGGTTGATTTTATTAACGTTAAATAAGATGGTTATCAATACAAAAGAAACAATTATACGAGGCTAATCAAATTTTTTCCGAAAACAACCCCTAAAAAACCCACGAATGATAGGATAGTAAAGGTTTTCAGCTTGGTCTCACTACATGTTTCATCTAGTGATTTTTTCGAGAAAATATTTAGGTCAACCTAGCAATTTCGTAAAGAAAACATAACAATTAAAAAACATGGAGAATAATTGTCATTTTATATAGAGTTAACAAAAAATATGTCAAAGATTAAAATTGACATAATTTTCTTACTCACTATGGAGGTCGTAGTCATATGGCACGGATGAAGTTCTAGTTAAATATAAAACGAATTAGGTTACAAATACCACGCTATCGATGATATCTATTACCAGGATGAGATTAGGATGGTTGGATCATCCATTTGTCTCTCAAAATGTTATCTAGTCAGTCGATGGCTCAAAAACCTATGTTGTTTTTTAGTATAGACTAGAAATAACCCATTCCAGTAATCGCACCGACATGATTTCATATTAGAATTATCGATTTTTTTTTTGGGCCTTCCATTCACTCAAATTTCAAGATGATTTCAATTAATATGTATCAATCAAATATAATGTTTCTTATACACAAAAAATCAACCCATATACATCAGTAAAAAATTAAAAGCTAATATGTTTTGCTTCCCATCATATTCACATGTACATACATATACAGTAAAACTTTTTTAAAATAATACTCGATAATATAATAGTCTCGCTAAAATAATAAAATTTTCCAGTCCCGACTCGGGCCCTTAGTGTTAAAATAATAAATTCGATAAAATTATAATATAATAAATTTCAAAAGTTTCCACTAAACATTAATAGGTACCAAATGTTATATAAAATAATAATTCCATTAGAAAATAAAAGATAATTTTAATACACATGAAATTTTCTCAAAATATGATTCAATGTTGGTTTTTTTTTCTTTGAAGTTCAAATCAAAGAAAATTTCTGTATAAAAATATTTTTTCATGAAATTAATAAGATTTATTACTTCAAAAAAACAAATGCATGTCGTTCTAAAAATATTTCCGTTAATGTTCTTTTTATATTTTTCTATATTTTCCACTTTTAAATCTATTTCGGTATTTAACTTAAGATACTTTATTTTTAATTTTTTAATATGGAAATTTTTCGTTTTTTCCAAAGAATTTTTTTGAATTAAAAATTATTTTTTAAATTAATATATTATTATTATATGTATAAAATAATAAATTATTATTTTATCGATTAAGTAATATCTCTTTAAAATTATAGGATTTGGGTGGTCCCAAGCCTATTATTTTATAGATGTTTTACTGTAATCCTTATTGGCATTTTTTATAATTTGAGTTGTATTCATTGATTATAATTTTGTAGTTAATAAAAATGCAGCGTCCCTACATATACCATGTATCGAGAATGAAAATTTGTGGACCTCCTCAAAACCGGAGTGCACAAATAAGGTCTTCCGCTAATCATTTACATTATGTTCCAAATATAAGTTCGTTTCACAACTTAACGAAGTTTGGTCACCTTAAGTCCAAAAAAACACAAACACATAAACCTTCCAATATATTGCCGCATCACGCTAAAA
>JAJJWX010001323.1:0-16635 GCA_023529315.1 Papaver bracteatum
AACCCTTTTCTAAATGACTATTTGACATTTTCTAATTTCCGTATAATTATTAAGTTTTCATTTTTAAACATTGTCATGATATTTTTGTTTTTAAGTTTATATTTTTACTCCATCCGTCTTTAAAAGACGGGCAAATTTGTGTGTAAATTGAGTCCTCTCCAAAAAGCAATGGCTGTCTTTTAGAGATGGAGGTAGCATTTCCTATGTTATCGTAGAGTCTGATTTTTAGTACACACAGACACGCCAGTGACACCCATTTTAAAGAATGCACACAAAATTAGAATCTTTATAAAAGAAGGGGACATGGCTTATATCCTTTTAGCTGATTGTGTACCTCGTAAGTTTTGTTTTGCATAAATCATCTACTAAGAGCAAGGGATATGGTCAAATTGAGTGAGAGACTGAGGGAAAGAGTGTTTTGTGACCGTGGGAGTCTAAAAAACAGACTAAACAGCTGATATTTATCTATTTGGGGTATTAATTGTGCCTCCTCGTAGTTTTTTTAATAATAAAACCTAATTGTAGGGCTGTCAATGGAAGAATATCCGTCGGATATTAAGGATTCCGATATCCGACAGGTTAAGGATTATCGGATATCCGATAATATCCTATAGGATATCAAAATCAGATATCGATACCGATAGGTTAAGCTATCGGATATCCGATAGATATCCGATAATATCCGGTTATACCAAAAAAGCTTAAAAACCCTTGTAAAACATTTTCATAATTGACACTTATCGGATATTTATCCGACAAAATCCGATATTATACTCGATATTATCGGATATCGAATCCCAAACTTATCAACCTGAACATTAAAAGAAAATCAGACATCAATTAGTAGGGGAAATAAGGGTTTGGGAAAATTACAATTACGTCCTTAACATATCGGATATCTAAACAAACGGATATAGCTTATTCCGATTCCGATATGTTAAGGAAGAAATATCCGATAACATATTATATTTGATATCCGATACAACGGATAAAATCCTATAGGATATCGAATAATCGGAAACGGATCCCGGATATCGGACAAATATTGACAGGCCTACCTAATTGTGGGTCTTGTATCCAAGAATATTAATTGATGAATGAGTGGGTATTCTCACTCCATAAGATTAAGTCTTATGGGCTAGATTAGAGGTGCTAGATTAGCACATAAGTGTTGCAATTCCAAAAAAAAATGTAGCAAAAAATTTAACACTAGTTCTCTTTCCTACCAGCTGCTAGCATGTGAAGTAGCATGCTAGATTGATACGCAGAATGATTTAGCGCTAGAAAAACTACATTTTCGCGGAATGATTCAATTAGGATTTATTTTTGATCGATCAGTGAGATTGGTTGTATTTGAACCATTTAACGCGCGAATGATTTAATGATTGGAGCGACTGAATGGTTGACGTACAAGTGACGTGGACTGCTAATCTAGCTGCTAGATTAGCACTCCCATAAGACTTGGGAGGTATTCCTGTCTGTTAATGTAGGTGCTAGACTAGCACCCCATAAGACTTAGTCTAATAGCACCTAATTTTAGCAAATTCGATGATATTCATTCATATCGAAGAACACTCATTCCATAAATTCTAAGCGTGCATTTAATATTTCACTTTTATCGTGGAACTTTTGAGAGTTATATGACGAATTTGCTATCTAAATACCATTAGGGTTTTGTTATCTTGTGCACCCATGCACAAAATAAAAGTCAATCATTAGCCTTGGAAATGATAAAAAACAATAAAAAAAATTATGAGACATAATGTATTTTGCATTGGAGAAGACAAATGTTCATAGATTTTTTAAATTTTTCTTCATAGAAGTGAAAACTTTACCTTCTCCAATGTAAAATACATTATCTCTCATAATTTTTTATTACGTTTTATCATTTCCAAGGCGAATGATTGACTTTTATCTTGTGCATGGGTGCACAAGATAACTGTATTAGGACGATGTTCTTATAATGGCCCTCGTACAAGTTACATGTATTTCACCTAACCTCAGTTTTTTTTTTCTTCTGATAAGCGACTTGTACCGTAATTGTCCTTAAATATTATTAGCAATTACAGGGTCTGGGAATCGAACTCCCACCTCTTTCCACGGTAGGGAGCATAAGAACAATTTGGCTTGATTACAAATGAGAAATAATTAGTGAAGTTTCCATTTCCACAAAAACACGATTTCGTGTTGTATGGAATTAATTTTATTTGGCAAAGTATACAGTAATTTACATATTTTATATATAATTATACTATACTTAAACTATGGATGGAAAAAGAACTATTATTAATGTTCAACTTAATGGGCAAGTAATTATCAAATAATCAAAATAATACATTCAGTTTCAATTGTTGTTTTCCATTGTTTATCCTATGCGACTTTGTTTGATAATGTTAAGCTTAATTAATTACAAATAAATTATATTATCATAATACATTCATTATACAGTTAATTTTTTTCGTACATTTCATACTGAGTTCTCTACGCCGGTGAGCTCTTTTGTCTAAAAGACCTTCCAATCGATTGGATGACCATTCAGATATCCTCATGGACTATCAACTGAATTAAGCCTTTTTAAGAATAGAAAGATCTTAAACAAGAATCAAAATGAAAGATCTTTACAAGAACAAAAGATCTTTTCATTTTCAGTCAGGAGAATATATATTGAATTGTTCATCTTGTGACATAAGAAGTCTGGTTTATTCCAATTGGATTTGAAATAAATAGGCATAGCTCTAGCATGATGTTCATTGTAAGAAACATGACAGTAGTTAGGATTTTTGTTCATCCTTAATAGACACTCTAGTAATTGAAATAAAATAACTACTCATTGGCAGATAATCTCATACTACAACTGTATTAGAGCACTTCCTATGGAATGAACAAATTTGGAGTTTGTTCATTTTGCTCCCACTATGGAATGAACAAACATGAAAAATGGATGTTCAAATCAACAAATCTGTTGCTTTGAACATCGAGATGGAACAACCAGCGCGCTTCTGTGGTAAGGACGGGCGAGCTTGCTACCAATGCTGGCGTCTGAAGAAAAAATGCCAGCGTTTGTACATCTAACACGCGCTTTTACTTAAAGTGCCCGCGTACGTATTAGAAATGCCAGCGTATGACTGGATGGTGCTTATGGCTCAATCTGAACGGCTGAAAAATCTTGTGATCCAACGGCTACATTTTTTGAATTCTATAAATACTCCTCATTTCAACTCTAAATTCACACATTCTTCACTCTCAAATCATCTACAAAAATGCCTCCCAGAATTTGTGGTGTTAGATACACTCAACAAGAGGATTTAGCTATTTGCAGAGCCTACGTTTTTCAAACACAAGATGTTTCCGCTGATGTTGCTACCGGTAGGAATGTATCACAATCGACGTTCTGGGAGAAAGTTTTTGAAATGTTCGCTGCTGAAACGATAAACATTCATAAGCGTGTTTGTCACAGATTGGCGCATCGTTTTAGTGTAATTATTTGTAATATATCGGAGTTCATCGGTCAACTAATGGAGAATCACAAAGATAAGCTCAACGGTAAAGCCGAACATTAAGTGGAACCCATAACTCTAGCGATGTGGCCAGCATCTCACCGCGGTCGTCATTTCGACTTCCATGCTTGTTTCAACATTCTTAGGGTGCTCAACAAATACGATCCCTACATCTCCCTAGGAATTCCACCACCCGCCGAGAACTGACGCCGCCTATGTAGTAGTTGTTTTAATCTGATGTATTTCTTTTATTCTCATGTATGGTGTGGATGTTCAAGGCAGTATGTTTTTATTTATGAAATTGATGGTGCAATTTTTAATCGGGAAAAAATTTAAATTACTTGATATTGATAGTTTTAGATAATAATAACACAAAATAAACAACAAATTAAATAACATAATACCATAGTGGATCGATTTGTCATACAACTTCAATCAGCCCACTCCACAAAAAAACACCTGGGACATTCCCAGAAATGCCTTCCATATGTGTCTTCTTCAGAAGACGTCCGAAAATGCATAAAAGTATTGCAACCGGGATTTGAGCATGCACTGATTCTCTGTGGACAATGTTTGTATTCGTGATCTTCATATCCACAATGCTTGCAGTGTAATAGCTCCTTATTCAATTTGGATTTAAGTTTGAAATTTTTGCAGAGTGTTGCAATCTTTTCTTCTTCTTTTTTAATCTTCATAGCATCATCCAACATATGTGGTTCCTTAGGACAGTTGGGATCTTGACATTGCAAATACCTGAGCTTTTCCGGTTGTGATTCAATCACCATTCTAATGCGTGAACAACCTCACGCGGATAATTTGAATACATCCAAGGACATTGCATAAAACTGTGGTTATCCATGAAACATAATGGACAAACCTCTTTTGCTTTGACACATAATATTTGCTTCGCTTTGACATTAGAAAACATGGTGGATGTTGAGAAAGAAATCGGTTGGTTTGGTTAAGAATAAAACCTAGTGATGTATTTATAATAGAAAATAGGCTTTGGTAATTCAAACGGGCGGTTTTAGTAAAGTCGTGTGGTTTTACTACAAGCGCCAACTTCTATGTAATTCAAATAGGCTCTCAAAGGAAAGCCGCGCTTTTTACTTCAAATGCCAACGAAAAATTTCCAACGACTCCTTTTCTTTCTCGACCTATAAATTTCATTCCTCCCATCTCCAAAATCACATCTTTTTCTTCTTCTTTTTGCTAAATCTCTCTCCTCTTTGACGAAATGTCATTAGGAAATCGTGGTCCTAAGTTTACTCAAGAAGAGGATATAACTCTATGTGAAGCATATTTCTTTCATAGGGTAATCATTGGTGTTGTTATTTCTCATAACGGTTATTTTTGGGAAAACTATTTTTCAATGTTCGTCTCACTGACGGAAAACCCAAGAAACCGAGATGCTCGTCGATTGCGTGCTCGTTTTCATTCTATTAGGCTTGAAGTCCAGCCATTTCTTGTTCTGGTAATGGAAATTAATGGAGAAAAGTTCGTCGTTGTAACTGAAGATGAAGTGATCCAAACAGCTCTTGATAATTGGGAGGAAGCTCATGATAAACTTTTTCGTTACGAAGCGTGTTTCAGAATTCTAAAAGATGGTCCATCTCAAGCACATCGTTACTGCACTCGAATGATGTTTCCGGTCTTTACAATGAAAGAAGATGTTGCTCTTGTTCGATGTTGGTTACATCGTATGATGAGACCAATGAACAATGACAATTTCTGGGAAAGAGTATTGGGACATTTTGTAGCATAGCGGAATGAAGCCATAAGAAACAGTAAGATCCTAGAACTAAGAATTGCATTCATCACTAAGGAAGTCAAACATTATATGGAAGTATTGTGGATGGTTCATCGTAGCAATTCTATATTATCCAACGAAGAACTGGTGAGTATCTTACCTTTGTCCTCATGGGCTCAACTGCATCATAAAAATATCCGAACTTGTTATTTATCTGTTTTACAGAAAACCATCGCTCAGACCAAGTTTACCGAAGAAAGGGGAAGAGAGTATAGGCATTTTGAATGCTATGAACTTTACAGAGAGAATGTTGCTGGATTTGATGTAGTTTGATGTTTTTGTTGTGGTTTATTAAAATGTAGTTTAATGTTATTTGCAAGTTTAAATTGTAATAAATTTCACTTAATCTGAAGTGGAAATCTATTTTAGAATATAAACATTTTCATTCATTGATATTACCGTCAATTCTTTTACAAGATATAAACTTAGACAATAATAAAAACTTCAATAAAAACCAAGTACAAGTTTTGGTCTCCTGTTTATCTTCATTTGACGTATTTTCTATTCAACGCGCTCTTTCACAGTTTCACATTTGTTTTTGAATTTTTTGTTGTTAACTTTCAAAACTGGAGCTCTTCTTTTCCTTTTAGCGGAACATTTTCTTGGAGCAACTTCAAAAACTTGCACTTCCCTTTTACAATTTTCAATTTTTTTAAAACTCCCACATATCTTAGGAGTAAATTTTTGATGGGGGCATTTTATGATGGGGGCATGGGGGACAAATCATGTCTTGACATGTGTTTTTCTTATTAATTGTTTTAACAAATTCTGATACCAAAAATATCAAGGATAAAATATCACCAATTAAGATAACTATTATTTTCACAAAAAATACACTTCTTTTATATGTTTGGAAACAAAATTTGATGTAATCAATTTATAGCAAAGACACGTGTCAAGACATGATTTGTCCCACATGCCCCATTATAAAACGCCCCCAACAAATATTTTTCCATATCTTAGATACCGCAGCTTCAAGTTTTGCATCGCAAAAAAGTGTGATCGCCTTTTCAGCCATTTTAGAAGAGAAAATTCAAGTGAATTTGGTGTGAGTGAATTGTTTGAAGATGGTGGTAGTTTATAGAGGTAAAAAGTGAATTTCAAATTTTAAAAAACTACCGTTAGTGTTTGTAGCAATAAGCGCGTTTTATCTTAAGACGCTAATGCGTTGGATCTCCAATGTGTTGGTTTTCCACACAACGCTAGCGTTGGACCTACCGACGCTAGCGTTTTTACATGGATCGCACGCCTATTGATCTAACCCCCAATGCTTTACCATAGTGGAAAATTTAGTTTGGTCATCCACCTGGCTCAAGAAACGAATGGGTTTGTTCATTCCCATAGTAACTTCTCCTAATGGTAGCAAAATATATGCGCGTAGAAAGTAGAAGAAATGTACTTTGCACGTAGACACTTGGCTAAAATTGCACGTGCTGCTCTTATCCTTTTTGTTAGACTACCCGCGTTTTAATTTCTTACAACTCGTTTATGTCGAGCTTCTGGAAGTTTGTTTTCTCAATAAGAAATCCAAAACGAATCTGAACAAGACAACAAAGTGATTTAATAATGCCGTTAGGAAGTACACTACGAGGAAGTAACTTAGCAAAGCTGCAATGATCTGACAAAGTGCTGAAAGATCAATTCGACAGGACAGAGTAGCAGCGTACAATGCGCAATATTTAAAACGAGTCACATGAGATACAAACATAGTTTACCGCCTAACCAGGCCGTTCTCAACTGAGTCAGTTCATTCGGGACCTACTACTTAGTACGCCACCATTGTGTATAATCCAATGGAAGGCCGTCGAGTTTTTTCAGAGTTTTCCCAACAAAAAAATTTGTTTCAAAATGAATAATGTTGAAACTGATTGGAACAAGTGTCAACCCGTGACCCTGTCCCCACTCAAATAGATAAATGAAAATTTAGAAGAATTTAAATTTTAAAATCGTTACATCAGAGTGACCGGAACCTTTCAGTTCTTCACAGAGACAATATCTAGCACAAAGAATCAAAATGTGCGCCCACCTGATCTCATCCAAACCCCTTTGGCAAACTTTAACTTCCTCCTTGTCCCTATTGAGAAACAGGATATATCTATAGTCATATTCCACTGATCAATCAAGCCAAGTATGAAATTTTGTATCATTGTGTATGGGATGAATGTAAGTTAGCCTCCTGTCCTAGTCGCCCCCATGCTTGCCTAACGAAATGTACAGGTGATTGATATGTTAGGTAGAATTGATTCACCTAACGCCTGACGGTTGTGGTTTGTAAAAGTTGATAGGCGCCAAGTGCATTTCGTTTTGTGTATGTTTCAGTGAATTGTCAAATTTCTATAGTTCTATAGCAGTGCGGATGCTCTATTGTTGAATTTGACTACTTCCAAGTTCCAATGAAGTTTAGAATCATAAAATAAAGAATAGAATAAAGAACTAGAACTAGATTGAGGATATTCCTTGAGAGTTGAGACTGTTTCTCTTTTTGTATTGGGGTTGGGACAAACACTCGGACAATATATCCCTTCAAAGGGATATAAACAACAACAATGCTTAGTCTACCCCCGATTGAATACCGCCAAAATTCCCGCACCTCATAAAAAAATATTAGTGGGACTCATATGCTCACCCTTCCCAACTCCAATGGTTCCAGGATCTCTCATGCGGGATTTTCAGCGGTGAAATCCCAGTCCAACGTAGCATCATTTCATAAACAAACAATACACGTAGGTTGATCGAGACATGTGGATATGCCTCATTTAATTTGGGGCTATTTTGATGATCAATTAGCGTTTCCTCCCTAAAAAGATTGAAATTAGTGTTTTTCTCCCATCGTTAGATATTCCATCCCTTGCTCAAGTTAGCTTGGGGAGGAAACGTTAATTAGCAATCTTTTCGGGAGGGCTTGTAAATACCACTATGGTTATTTTATCCATGCGTGCACAGATGATGACTCCTAATTCCAATCGTGTGGATGAAATACTTTAACGATGGGAGGAAACACTAATTTCAATCTTTTGGGAGGAAACGCTAATTAGCAATCTTTTCGTGGGAGGAAACTCAAAATACCCTTTTAATTTGATTTGGAAAAATTTGTTTGTAAAAAGTTTCCTACTTAGATTAATAGCTTAATAATAATCAGGTAGTTGTTTGGATACTTAAAGCCTTCCTAAATTGGGGCCTATAGGAATTAATTTGGACCTATCACTATGTGACAAAAAGAAGCATTTTGAAGTAAAATAGATAACCCTTAACCAATTATTTTTTTAAAGGCAAAGTTACCCCTAATTAATTAGTGTTAATTTGGATGATTAGTGATAAAATTTCGTATTATATGTGAAATTAACTTGTGTTAATGAATCATTTGAATATGAAAAAATTTAAAATTTAATTTTTTTTTGAAGAACACCAACTCAGAATCGGTATATGTTGTCAAAAACATATACCGATTGTACTACCCTCAAAACATCGATTTTTTGAAACTAGCTTCTACCGGAGATCGGTTTATATGGACATGAAAATCAGTATTTCGTTTGTCGCATGGACTAACTCCAATATACTTCCAAAGATAATCAAGCTGAGCCCAGACGAGACTCAATCCAAAATACATCGAAAATTATATCTCTCATTTCTCAACGTAATGTTAGCAAATCAAAGCAGAGATAGAATGTGACATGATTATTATGAGAAAGCAACTTGAAGACGGTACCAGACCAATGTTCAAGTGACAATCAATTTATATCAACAACCAAAGGTTGGATAATCTAATTGATTGAACTAACAACTTTGTGATATTTCAATTATATAAAAATATAACGAAAAATAAATAACACAAACCCGAAATTTTGTTAACGAAAGGAAACGCAAATGCGAGAAAAAACCGGGACAGTCGATTTGAACACCACCAGCTGTATTAGCCGCTCAGATTTCACAGCCTACTACAAGTTAACCCGCTAGAATGTGGTTAAGCCCTAACCCGATCTCACATCGATTGGGTGCGATGGCATTCCTTACACCTCTGAATCCCGAGCGGACTCTCGCATAGTTCCATGGTGATCCACCACAACTTAGGGTTATCGGCCAAAGTCTAAGACTTGATAAACAAATCATCTCACATAAAAGTCGATTGAATAGATAAATTTGTCTCCCTGAGACATACCTATGATTTTTTTTTTGTCTTTTGATAAATCAAGGTGAACAAGAAACGATTGATATACCGGACTTATATTCCCGAAGAACAACCTGTGTATCAATCACCTCACAATGATCTTAGCGTATGGGCGGAGACAAGATGTGTGGAATCCTGACGATGGAGATGAATATGTTTGTGACTACTTTCATCTTACCATCGGAGGTGGATCTCGAGCAAATCTTAGAGAATATAGTGCTCAATACGATAGAACAAAAGAAAGATCAAAACACGCAACCTCTGAAGAAAACCGTTGCCGTGCTATATCCAGTGAAGTCTTTAAGTCGTTAACCTATAATGGTTTAGAAAAACCTAGGTTAAAAAGGAGAATAAACTCTAGTAGCAACTAGTATCACATATGAGGTGTGGCGATTAGGTTTCCGTTGCAATAGTTCTCACATATATAGCCTTAAAATTGTCTGATCAATGCTACCTTGGTAACAAAATATTCAATATTCACCATTAGATAAAAATCGGATTTAGAATTCAAGCTAATATCTTTCAATAGTTAGATCGAACTCGGCATTACATACAAATGAAATGTGACTTCATTTATATATGGGTAGCCGTACTTAAGCGTGTACACTTAGTTGGTAAACAATATTTGCTTAGAATTTATCCATATGAACACTTTCATTTCAGCCTTGTTCGTCTCAATCAAAACTAGTTCAAGAATGGCTCAATGAAACTAGTTAAGGAGTTGTTCCATTTTTTATGTTCTCATAGAAGTACACAAGATACAATTGAAGCAAAATCAATTTTGATTCACTCGAATCAATTTGAAAATTATAAACTCGGTTTGCGAAATATTGCATTCCTTATTATATAAATATATTTTTATGAACAAGCCGATTTTAGAACTTAACCCACTCAAGTATGCAAAGCAGTGTGCATACCTAAGTAAGGACTTGAGTAGGTTCGCTAGTATCATGACAGGTATGCATATTATAGAGTACCAACCAAACACAATTGAATTACGAATTGAGTGTTAAGCAGTGCATACGGGTATGCATACTAAGTTCAACTATCAAACCCTACGCATAAAGGTATACAAACTATATAGTTCCGGATAAGAATAACTTGTGATTAGCATAAAAGTACATATATTATCTTTTATATCAATCAATGGTTAATTTTTCTAAACTCCATTTTAAGCATTGAAATATTCTTGGAATACGAAAATAATGCCCACACAAACTATTAGCTTCAAAGCAATTTTCAAATGATTAATAGATCAACACAAAATATTTGAGTCTCGTCAAATGAGTTGTGACAAACAAATCATGTAAGATGTTGGAAATTTCACATGATCATCTTTTGACTTTCGTCAAGAATAAAGATGAACTTGGTTAAAATAAAAAGCTTACCAACACATATTTCGAAATATGTAGCGGAAATTAAACTAAAGCTCGAAAATATCAAATGTGTATAATATAAAGTCTATATATCTATACGACTTTTGTCTCAATAGGGAGATAGAATAAAAATTGACTTCTGAGTGATAGATGAGTTCAAGTCTCCACATACCTTTTGTTTGAAAGTTCCATAAGTTCCCCCTTAGTAGTCCTGCGTCTTGATCGATGAATGTCGTGAAGTCTAAAGCTCAAATACACATTCTATCCTATATCGAGACATAGCTATAAGTAGACTAGAAATCAAGACTTATAGTTTTGAAAACTAAACTTAACAAACAAGATTTGGATAGCAACAGCTTACTTGAGTTAAATGGCTTGGTCTTTATAATAATCTCCCCATTTGTCAATTTAGTGACAAAACTATCAATACATATGAATTACAAAACAAATAAACTTTGTAGATTCTTATCCAAATGCTTGATTTCATGGGTCTTCAACATTACTCGAAATCTTCGTCACTTCCAAGTACACAAGTGATTCTCGCGTGTTATTTAAGCATCAGATTTTTGAAGATCCAGCCATAAGAATGAGGAAAATAATTGTTCTCAATCACATTGTTATACATTGTCATAGTATTACACAACATCAAAGTTCAATTGTGTCACAACTTTGACAATAATACTATGGTGATATGTATCCACTCCCCTTACTCAATATACTTCATCTAGGATGAAAGCTGTTGAAGTATTGCACCATTTTATACCCATATTTATATTAGCTAGGTCTCAATTTTATCACTAATAAACTTCTTTGTAGGTATTTTTAAGAAATAAATGTTTTTAGAAGAATCGGCTCGAAAAAGCTGTTAAAGAGCACCTACGGAGGACATTTGCTATACGGACTCTCATTGTTGGCTAAGGGGTACCTCAATTACTAAGGGTCACCCAGTTGCTAAGAGGCACCTTCTTTGTTATTTGGAACCTGTGGTTATTCGCACCGAGGATTTCTTTGTTTATACCCAAATTACTAAAGGGACTCCGAGTTCGGGATATGGGGCACCTCATCTTCAACCTTTTGAAATACGTTTTGGCGGGAAAATGGGTATTGAAGCACCGAGAATTAGGGTTCGATATTTGGATGAGTTTTATTGAGATTCAAGAGTTGAAATTAAATGGGTTTGTTCTAATTGATCTAACGAGGAGTGGTAATGGCTTAGTTTCGATTGGAATTGTCTAGAGTGATGGATTTAAAGTAAACCATTTCGGAAAATTAGGGTTCGACTCTTGAAGAATTTAGGTGAGATTCAATCACTGAATTTGGTTGGAATGAGCTTAATGGAGTGAAACAAGTCTGGTAAGGTCCTTGGAATCGATTAAATTTGGCTGGGATCGTAGAGTTGAAGCAACACGGTGAGAAGTCTCGGAGTTGCCTCGATATTTTCGGAAGAGTTTTGGGGAGTTTTGGGTGCGACTCAATGACATATTAGTAATGGTTTGGCCTGTTTCGATGAAACGAGGCTTAGTAATGGACGTTGATTGAAGAAGTTGAGTTATCCACTAAGTTTTGGTAAAGCAGGAGGTGAGAAGAACACGAGTTATTAGTAGGTTGATTCTTTGAAGTGGCGTAGAAATTTGACTGGCAAGAAGTTTGACTCAACCAAGGGATGTGTAGAAACGTCTTGAGATGCAAAAGATGCGTGATTAAGAAATAAAGGGAAGATATTTCCAGATATCGGAAAAAAGTAAAGAAAATATTCTCAAATAATATTGAGTTCTGTGAAGATTTTAAGTGATTAATGTGGAGATTTGGATCTTGTCGGGTATAAAAAGGATTGTATGGGTCACATAAAGGGTATCGAGTGATTGGAGGACAAAGCTGAGGTTGCGAGCAACTATCTCTGTCTACTGAAGAAGAAGAAGAATAACAGACGACTCAATAGAATTTGTCGTTTTAGAAGCTATCATTGTTCATTTCATGAGCGAGCAGGTTTTCTACGACAGATTTCCTAATATTACCATAACGATGCAGATTGTAACGTGAGTTTGTAACGCCTATTAAGCATTGCAAATTCCGGTTTGTGTTATTTTTCTCCTTTTCTTCATTGTAAACACCATTTGAGCTAATAAAAATATTTTGAAGTGTCTACATCATGAATAGATAAACCCCTACACTGGGTTGTGGGAGGAAGCGAACTTACGCATGGGTGAATTTTATTTAATTTTCTATATGACTTTTGCATTGATTAAAATAGAATTATGATTTGATTAAATTGGTTGTCATTCATTAGATAGGTTATGCTTTGTTTAGATAATCTATGCTTAGGGATACAATCAATCTTTTGAGAATCTACCTTGGCAAAAAAATAAGAGTCCTTGTTTATATTGAGCTATAATTGTTGAAAAATAAATACTTGAACCTATTGATATGAATTAGGTGGAATCCTAAGCCCGATGAATCTCTCTTCTTTTTATTATTTTTATTTAAACCTTTTAATTTAATCTTAACAACTTGAGAAACGAATCTCAATTACTACAACGAAAACATTGAGAAAAATCTTAAATCATTTTAGGCGCCGTTGCAATATGAGTTGTTTTTAGATTATTAATTTTTAGGTTTATTTTTATTTTAATACAGTGTTTTCTTTTAATTTTAGTTATTATTTTTTTCCTTTTTATGCGTTTATTTTCTATTTCTTTTAGGGATGATGACTTCTTTTGAGGAGGCGTCACCTACGATGATGTTGGCGGAATATATCGTGAAATTCAAATCATCGAGCAACTTCATCGGAGATGGCGCTTGGTGAATATATGCATAGGCAACGGTATGGAGTTTTGCTCCACATGAGTACGTGAAGAATCTCCGTTAGAGATTTATGAAAGTATTATAAACACACACCACTTAGTTTGGAACAAAAGTGAGAATATTGGAATGCCAAGAATTATTTAATGATGACGATGATGAATACGATAGTGACTCTTTGTCCCGGCTTGAACATATATCGACCACATGGATGATTGTGTGGAGGATTCGCCTAGTTCCATAGATGAATCTACCTCACAAGATCATTCACCCGACTTAGCGGTTGTTTCTAGACCCTAGACTTCCAAAAGTTGCCTAATTTAGGGTTAGAATTGTGTGCTTCTAAAATTTTATTGGAATACTTTTCATCTAAATACCGGAGGACTTGCCTATTCACGATATCGTTGCATGAATCAATTAATATTTCCCGGTTTCAATAGAATCCCCATACTTTGTTCTTTACGCGCTTCCATGTGCGGTAAAAACTTAGTTTAGGAGTAAATTTTGTTTTAGCGAGTTTAATGTCCATTTTTCCATAAAATAATTGTGAAAGTTTGTCATTTGTAAATATTATATTTTGGGTCGATCCCCAAGTTTTGAGTTATTAATTTATGGGGATCTGTTTTTGTACATTCAGATGGGTATAATTATTTATTTTTGTTTAATTTTATTTTTATTTCCCATCTTAATTTTTACGTTGGATGACTCAATTTCATTGAGGACAATGTAATATTTAAGTGTGGGGAGTGGTTAACGTTTTATTTTTTACATTTAGGGAATTTTCTTGCTTATCATGACCAGTTGTGGAAGCGGGTCTCAAAAAAAAAAAAAAAAAAAAAAAATTTGCATGATATGACAGCTATTGGCGGGTCTAATTTCTTATTTTATTTTTGCATCATATGACTGATTTCTTAGCTGAGTCTTCTACATCTAGTCTGTTTAGCAGACATCTCTATCCAATTGTTTAGTGGATTAGTCTGTTATTTAGGAGACATGTCTCGATCTCGTTGTTTAACGGATCGATCTACATTGTGTATGAGACATCTCTAGACCATTTATTTAGTGGTTCCGTCTACATTTGTTTGCGACGTCTCTCCATGACTATGCGTGTAGCGGGTCAATTTTCTTGTTTTGCTCGGGACTAGCAAAATATAAGTGTGAGGGTGTTGATGAGCATGTAAGTGCACCATTTTATACCCATATTTATATTAGCTAGGTCTCAATTTTATCACTAATAAACTTCTTTGTAGGTATTTTTAAGAAATAAATGTTTTTAGAAGAATGAGCTCGAAAAAGCTATTAAAGGCATCTCTGGAGGACATTTGCTATACTGGACTCTCATTGTTGGCTAGAGGTACCTCAATTACTAAGGGTCACCCAGTTGCTAAGAGGCACCTTCTTTGTTATTTGGAACATGTGGTTATTCGCTCCCAGGATTTCTGTTTATACCCAAATTACTAAAGGGACTCCGGTTAGGATATAGGGCACCTCATCTTCAACCTTTTGAAATACGTTTTTGGCGGGAAAATGGGTATTGAAGCACCAGAATTAGGGTTCGATATTTGGATGAGTTTTATTGAGATTCAAGATTGAAATTAAATGGGTTTGTTCTAATTGATCTAACAGGGAGTGGTAATGGCTTAGTTTCGATTGGAATTGTCTAGAGTGATGGATTTAAAGTAAACCATTTCGGGAAAATTAGGGTTCGACTCTTGAAGAATTTCGGTGAGATTCAATCATGAATTTGGTTGGAATGAGCTTAATGGAGTGAAACAAGTCTGGTAAGGTCCTTGGAATCGATTAAATTTGGCTGGGATCGTAGAGTTGAAGCAACACGGTGAAAGTCTGAAGTTGCCTCGATATTTTCGGAAGAGTTTTGGGGAGTTTTGGGTGCGACTCAATGACATATTAGTAATGGTTTCGGCTGTTTCGATGAAGCGAGCAGTAATCGGACGTTGATTCGAAGAAGTTGAGTTATCCACTAAGTTTTGGTAAAGCAGAGGAGGTGAGAAGAACACGAGTTATTACGTAGGTTGATTCTTTGAAGTAGCGTAGAAATTTCAGTTTGGCAAGAGTTTGACTCAACCAAGGGATGTGTAGAAACGTCTTGAGATGCAAAAGATGCGTGATTAAGAAATAAAGGGAAGATATTTCCGGTATACTGGAAAGAAAGTAAAGAAAATATTCTCAAATAATATTGAGTTCTGTGAAGATTTTTAGGCGATTAATGTGGAGATTTGGATCTTTGTCGGGTATAAAAAGGATTGTATGGGTCACATAAAGGATATCGAGTGATTGGAGGACAAAGCGAGGTTGCAGAAGCAACTTCTACTTCTGCAGAGAAGAAGAAGAATATAGACGACTTCAATAGAATTTGTCGTTTTAGAGCTGTCAATACATTCATTTCATGAGCGACAGTTTTTCTACGGCAGTTTCCTAATATTCAATAACAGTGCAGATTATAACGACGGTTTGTAACGCACTATTAAGCATTGCAAATTCGGTTTGTGTTATTTTCTCCTTTTCTTCATTGTAAACACCATTTGAGCTAATAAAAAATATTTTGAGAGTGTCTACATCATGAATAGATAAACCCCTACTGGGTTGTCGGAGGGAAGCTTGAACTTTACGCATGGGTGAATTTTATTTAATTTTTCTATATGACTTTTGCATTGATTAAAATAGAATTATGATTTGATTAAATTGGTTGTCATTCATTAGATAGGTTATGCTTTGTTTAGATAATCTATGCTTAGGGATACAATCAATCTTTTGAGAATCTACCTTGGCAAAAAAATAAGAGTCCTTGTTTATATTGAGCTATAATTGTTGAAAAATAAATACTTGAACCTATTGATATGAATTCGGTGGAATCCTAGGCCCAATGAATCTCTCTTCTTTTTATTATTTTTATTTAAACCTTTTAATTTAATCTTAACAACTTAGGAAGAGCGAATCTCAATTACTACACGAAAACATTGAGAAAAA